>JABTTQ020000440.1:0-104177 GCA_016081115.2 Rehmannia glutinosa | reverse complement strand
ATATTTGCTCTCTCCAAAATGTCCAAACCACACACTAAAAAGAGGGTGTTTGGCTAAGCTTATTGAAAAGATCTTATGAGCTCTTATATCTTATAAGTTGTTTTTAGAGCTTATAAGATGTTAGCTCTTATTTTAAGAATAAGCTGTTGAATTGTTTGGAAAAAATAAGATGGTGTAGCTTTTAAGATGTTAGTAATGGCATTTTTGTAATTAAAATAGTCAAAATTAAAGAAAGTTGTTGAAATAAGATCTTATTTTGAAAAGCAAGTTGGGGTTCCCCTACTTTTTTAGAAACAACTTATAAAATCCGGACATCTTATTTTAGGAGCTTATAAGATCTTTTTTCTAAAAAAATTACCAAACAAATTTAAACAGCTTATAAGCTCTCAAACATCTTTGTGGGTACAAACCAAACTAGAGAACAATTCTGGAAATGTATTAAAGATAAATACAACTCTGGAAAATCAAGCTCTAACATAAAAGACTGCAACCAAAGATCGTTGTAATGTCGCATGCAAACTATTCTCGAAGATATTAGAAAATTCAATGGTTGTCTTCAACAAATCGAATATCTTAATCCAAGCGGTGCAAATGAACAAATACTGGTAAGTAAATTATATTTATACGTTTTATTATTTTTGACATAGTAATAATATCTTTTAATCTCAAGAGATAATTATTTTTAACCACCCCAACTTTACCCCTTTTTACACTTCACAACCTAGACTTTGATTCGTAATACTTTGCACACTATGGACAATTTTACCCCTAGGATTTTATTCTTTAATATCAATTGTTCTAGTGATCCCTCCAAACTCCAATTTGTGGCAAATTACTACATAATAATAATTCTATTGCATTATTCCATAAACATAAAATTTTTACTCCATAATCAATTTGTTTTTCGGATTTTTAGAAATAAGAACCCTTATTTTCTCAGAACTTGTTTTGTTCGTGGCATTGTTACACCTACTTAGATCCAGTCTCTATTCGAGGTTTTAAATGGATCATGTCGGGTTTCACTCTATAAACTCAACAAGACATACTCTTATCAATATCTTATTTCAAGTATTTATCTCAGATACAAATTGGGTCTTTAGACGAAAATAAAAATAGTCCATTACGACCATATCGGCCCAACATGCTTCCGTAAAATTAATAAATCCCTTAAAATTCATACCTTCTTTGACCGAAACAAAGATCGGGTGAGATGACTCGCAACACCACCAATCAAGATTCGCCCCGGATCGTTTGACAAACAACTCCTCACTGCTCAACCTCACCTCAAGGAAGATGATCTGCAAGTTATCCGACTCCTCAACAATCAAGCCAAAGACATGGACCTTGGTTCATTACCTACTCCAGGGCGTATAAGTAATTCTTCAAAGAGATAGATCAATAGTACACTATGAACACCGTTGAACAAAAGCCTTTATTTTATTAAGAACTTAAAGAAAAACTTATTACATCGCAATCTCCTTTGGGAGGAGAAAACTTGTTTAGCCTCTCATAAAGGCTAACACACCCTTGTACATAAAACTAAAAATTTAAACGGAAAACACTTCGAAATTCTAAACACTCCACTAATTTTACAAAGGAAATTTATTGTTAGAAGACTAAGGGAGATGTTCGATGTCTTTAGCCTTCTGAAAACTCTTGTTTATATAGAGGTAAGCGATGCCTCTATTTCTTGGATTCTCACATCCACTTGCTAAAAGTAGTGGATTCTTTCCTATCTTCACATGGCTTGGGACCCTCCTTGTCTGGTATCCAAGGCAATCTGATAAGGCTCCAAAGCCTGATGACTTTTTTTTTCCGTCTTTTAGTTAGATGGAATCTTATGACATCATTCCTTATGTCATTTGCTTGAATTATCAACATCTTGATTAGTTGGATGCCAATTACTAGATCTGACCCACCTTTTGTCTCTTTGCTGAGTGGGTTATCCTTGAGTCACATGCCTTCTCTAACTTTGTCGGGGAATCTACTTTTTTGGTGGTCCCCGAAACTTTGGATACTTCTGTGACTTGTCTTCTCCGTCGCCGAGTCTTCTCCGATCGACTTTTGGTCAAAATTCTTTGCCAAATTCCGGTTCCTTCTGGTTTTAACATTCGGGATAGACCTGAAGTTCCCAATGGCCGATGTGAGCCATATTATAATATTTTCAGCGAGTTTCTTTACTCCCCGACAACTTGTTTTCCCACATAAGATTTCTTTTCTTTTCGAACATGTCTTCTGCAAATCTTGTAATTTTTCCTGTCATAGTATTCAACAGAAATGATCCGTTCATTGAATTTTGATAAAACTTGAACGGAAACTTGACTTTGTCCATCTCAGTGAGACATACCCACAATCCCCATGCCTTTCTTGTTGTAATCTGATCTTCGATGAAGGTCATGGCCAATTGTACTTCTTCAGAATTTGCCTCCTTGATATTTTTGAAGGCTCTTTATTTTGGTCATCGAAGCCTGATGTAATGAAGGCTTCATGACCGCTTTTCTGGACAGTGCTCGAGCCGCACTTATGAAATACGCCCAAGGAATCCCCTCGTTTCAAGTCACATTATTTGACCAAAGACTCATAAACTAACTTCCTGGATCCATTTTGGCAATTTCTTGATCTCTGGGAAGGTAGGTGAAGTAGTATAGACCGAGGTCAAAGTCCCAAACTCATACCACCTCTTCACTTCTTGTGGGCTGGAATTTGGAAGCATCCAAACCCTTGGGTATTTTTCGAAATATCGATCTTTGTTTTTTCTCGAGATATCCTTTGCCTGGTGATCGATTTCTCCCACCCGCCCGTATTCCCGCCAAGAAGAAGAAAAATTTAATCTCGTTAGTATCAACCTTAGAATTGCCCATCATAGGCCTAAGATTGATCTCTTCGCCCTTTACCCCTGGACGTCTTTGGGTTGATGTGATAACTCGGGTTTGACTCCGGAGTATCGTTTTCCTTGTGCCAATATTTACGCCAGCTTAGGACTTGTGCTAGAGGTACTTGAATCCTCTGCTACAGGTTGGGGAGCCCTGCGCTCTAAACGCTCCATTTGCTTATTAGCGGCCCAGAAGAGTGGCCCTTGAAATGCCGTTCTCAACTGAGAGTGAGACCGGACACATGCTCGTATACGATCGGTTACTTTGTCCCAATCATTCCTTTGTAATTTCTCGGCCAACTCAACATTGATGACCAGGATATCAAATTCTCGGAGTAGCATTTCAAGCTGGTCTCCAAGATGTCTTGAGGTTTGTGAGGATGGAATCGACTTCAATTCCTCCATCTCTTGTTAGAAAATCTGCAAGAACATTGTCATGAGATTTATAATGACAATATCATAATTATAATATTGACATTCAGCTTGCCATCTAAGTATTCTAGCTTTTTCTGGTTTTGATTCAATTTTGTTTTTCAGAAAAACTTTAACACTAGAATTATCAATTTTTAAGATAAACTTTTTAGCCAGTAAAAATAAAGACCATTTTTTGAAAGCCTTTACATTTCGATCAAAGAATTCTTTCTCGTTGATATGCCACCGAGTTGCTTCACTGTCTGTAAATAGACCGCTATATCTTCATGGCACTTCTCCGTTTGGTGTGGCTTTTGTAAGGACAGCTGCCCACCAATGATCACTGACATCTGTGTAGAGAACCAGTTCATCTTCATCCTGTGGAATTGCAAGTTTTGGAAGCATTTTGCAAACTTCTTTAAGCTGTTTAATTCCTTCTTGATGTTGATCCTCCCATCTGAATACTGCATCCTTTTTAAGTAATGGGCTAAACACCTTCCTGTAATGTGCTAGATTGTTTATGAATATCCCATCAAAATTAACAACTCCAAGGAAACTTTGAAGCTGCTTCTTGTCTTTCAACATATCTGGAAATCCCTGTATCTTTTCTACAATATGACATTGTAGGATGATATCAGATTCATCGATTTCAATTCCGAGGAAATCAATCTGTCTTGTTGCAATCAGTGTCTTCTTCTCCGAAAGCACTAATCCTTCCTTGTGACAAACATCTGAAAATATTTCCAAATGTTTGAGATGCTCCTTCATGTTCTTTGATGCGATCAGAATGTCATCGATATATACGAACATGAAGCCGAAATAATCTTTGAAGAGATTATCTATCTTCTTTTGATATATTTGGGGTGCGTTAGCCAATCTCATAGGCATCACGTTCCAAATATAATGTCCTTGTGGTGTGGAGAAAGTTCTGAACTTCTTGCTTTCTTCATCCATCTTAATATGGTAAAATCCAGATTTGCAATCAAACTTTGAGAATATCTTGGCACCTTTGATGCAGTTAACCAGATGTTCTATGCTTGGGATATAGTATCAATCGAACTCCAAAATGTTATTAATCCCTTTGTAATTAATAACAAGTCTTGGCTTTCCTCTTTTGATTTCTCCATGGTTTCTGACTAAGAATCATTGACTGCTTGTTGGGCTTTGGTCCAGCATCCTGCCTGCAATGGGCTTTAAAATATGCGAGAGACGCGGCCCGCGATTCGAACTCGTGAGCGCTGGATTGCATAGTTAAAGGATAGCTTAAAGGATTATATTTGGACTACCTATACAACAGATGCATCTTCTTTTCTGATGCCCATTACATAGAAACTCTGAGGTTAAGCGTGCTTGACCTGGAGTAGACATGGGATGGTTGACCCCCTAGGAAGTTTTCCAGGGTGCGCGTGAGTGAGGAAAAAGCGCGCTTGAAAAGACTTGTGTTGGTTTGTGGGCACAATCGTCAATCCGAGTAGCGCTAGAGGTCCAACACTGCTGTATGGAGAAACTCCTAGTGAAATTAACTTAAGGTCCAAATGTTCCTTAAGTATCTTCTGCATATCCTTACGATCCTCCTGATTCATAAGGATTGATTTGAATCTCACGAACTCGTACTCCTTTCCTGGTTTAACTTTTAAGGAAGCTTTGAGCTCGTTCTTATCCCACCATGCCAAATGATCTTCATTAAAATTCCTTTGGATCTTCTTCTTGATATCCTCAAGTGATATTTGTTCTTCTATTGTAACATCACTTTGTGGATTCTCCTTTTAGGCTCATCATCAATTTTGCAATTTCCTCTGGAGGTACTCGTTCTTCTCCTTGTATTCTGAATGAATACAAGTTATTATCCCCTATTTTCTTATTCTTTTGGTTCACACCAAATTGTCTATAGGATAATAATGCTTCACCAAATTTTCTTCGATCTGCCATCTTTGGATTCCGAAGTTTGGCTTCATCACCACGCTTGCTGCGAATGATGGGGATGAGTGGGGCGGCGACGAAGGTGGAGATGAAGCATGCGAAGAAAGAGATCCAAGCTAAGTGGAAGGATCTCATGTGGGGCTATTTGAAGGAGATGAGAAAGCCGTGGTAAAGTTGATGGTCAAAGAAGGTGAGGAATGAGAAGCATGGCGAGAAAATTAGGGGATATGGCGAGAAATAATGATCTCATGCGAGATGGGTAGGATATCTAGACCCGTCTAACGGATCTAGATCCGTTAGACGGTCTGACAGAATACTAGCTCAAAATTATATAGTGGCGAATTCAAATTTAACCATGTGTTGTATGTTATGAAAGAATATGTGCAAGCAGAAACCACCGGTAGAGTCTATTCATTTCCTCAAGAAAATATATCGGAGTCCCCTATTTCCTAATCCTTCATTGTCTTCATTTTCAATCTATTGATGAAAATATTAGTGGGGTTCTTCATCACATCGACCAAGGCGTAAAAAAATCCAAATTAAAGAGGAAACAAAGTGCAGATGCATTTACTTTTGCAAACACGGTCAAAGAAGAGAATGCAAAACTTCGAGAACTATTATTAAGTTCAATTACAAAAAAAGATCCCGTTGTAAAGTTGTAAGTGAAAAAAACAAAGCTCAAAATCGTAAATCTAAAATAAATGAATTGATGAGAGAAGATAATATTTTAATGATGAATTTGGATACCATTTCAGATCTCGAACGACGTGATTTCTTCCGATTAGAGCAACAACAAATTATGCAGAAGAGGAGACAAGCACAACAACCAAACTCAAGCAATATATCTGGAGATTTTTTCCAGATCTTGGAGGGTCAGGGAGTGGCCTTCCAGATTACTAGAAAAAAAAAAATTATGTATCTGTTATTAATTGTTTTTATTTTCAAGAACTTTATTTTTAGTTATTTTATGTAATTTTACATATTTTATGCAATTTTGATTGTTGTTGTAATTTTATGTTTCAGTATTTTGTAATGTATTTCATGTAAGATTATTATAATTTTGTGTATAACATTTTAAATCTCATAGTATTATTCAATTACACACCATATTATTTTAAAAAAATTAAAACATGTAATTGAATTAATTTTACTATTTTCTACTAATATTAAATTAATAAAATACTTTTTTTTAGAAGAAATCAAAATTGAGAAAAACAAACCAAAATAGCGTTGCACTGTACAAAACATAAAATAGCGCCGAGCAATAGCGCACTGCTGGATGGGAAAAAATATCGCCATGATCCATTTTAACGCATTGCTGGATATGACCTAAGGGGTATAAACAAATTGAGTCATGCCGAACATAGTATTTTTCGAGCTTGTTTAAACTTTTATTGAGTTTCCATGCATAATTGTGCTAATTTGAATTTGATTTGATTATTAATCGAATCGAGCTCGAACGAGCTTTAATCAAGCCGAACATGAATCAAGCTTGAGTAACTTGATATTTTACACATATTTCATTCCTTTTTTATTAATCGAGTCGAGCTCGAACCGAGCTTTATATATTATCAAATGAAAAATGTGTTCAAGTTTGGTTCATTATTTTAACGAACTGAACTCAAACAAACTTTTAACAATCAATTTCTAGTAAAGTATTTAGTAATTTGGTCAGTTTTCCGGCCCTACTTTTAGAGCTAGTTCATGCTTGCATAATGAAAGGAAAAAAAGTAAATGTTTTTTTTTTTTAAAAAAATCCACCCGAACCATCTAATTTAGATAAATTAGTTTTAACCTAAATCAGATTACCCTAAACCCATTATGAACAGGTGAAAATATATGGTGAAAAAAAAACATCAAGAAACCATATTTTATTTTTGGAAAGCTAGGGAAATACTTCATTAATAATTCAAGTAGAAATCACATCTCCATGAAAAAGATCCTCAACAAACTGAGGAATCTCTTCTATCCAAAATAGTTCCGGATCAAGGATTCTTGACGAAATGGGCAAGAGTGTGAGCAATGGCGTAGCCAGGAAATAAATGGGGGTGGGCCGATACACGAAATTGGGGTGTGCCAGATAAAAAAATGCAAAAAAAACCATGTAAATATTTAATAAAAAATATTTTTAAAAAAAATTTTACCTATAAATTTTTTCTTTTTAAAAATGGGGGGGGCCAGGGCCCAGGTTGGCCCCCCTGGCTACGCCAGTGAGTGTGAGCCACTTTATTTGCCTCTCTTGAAATATGGCTAAACTTAGACAGTTCGCAGAAATTGCCAGATTAAGAATATCATCTCTCAATACTTAAGTCTTTGAAAAAGTCTTTTAAGCTAAATAGTCGGACCTATGTATAAGCCTACATATATAATATAATATATATATATATAATATAAATATATTATATATAATAGACCTATCTATATTCTATTATATATGTAGGTATCTTCTTTATGTTATATTATATAAATATGTATTTTTTGAAGCTATATATATAAATATTATCGAAAGTTTTAAAGGTCCCAATGTTCAAGGATAAAACACACAGAATAAAGTGTTATTATAAGTGTCAGTAAATCTATAATATGCAAATCAACTCGTCCAAAATGTATTAATATAAATTATTCAAGATTTTTATGGAAACAAACGATGGACGAATTTTTTTAAACAAAGACTCTCAATATTCAAAGATGTTATATTGAATAGCAAAAAAGACTGTACAACACTTTGATGATGTAGAAACTTCGATCTTTGTTTCTTCTCAAAACTCGAACTCTCTCGAACTCTCGGTTTTCTTCTCTCTAAGATTATAATTTTGCGTGTATAAATTATGAGGGATGACAGATCTCTTGATATAGATGCTTCCAAGTCTCTAAGTCCCTACAAAATATGGAAAGTGATATCTACAAGAACAAGGACTCATGTCTTATATAACGTAGGACTTTAGAATTCTTCCTTATTAATATGACCTAAAATAACTAGGAATAAGATCTTTCCATATCCAAATATCACTCGAGAGTCAAGTTATAAAACAATCATTTTAAAAACAAAATTTTATTAATTAATAAATCCTATCACATGCAGGTAACCAAGAAAGACAAAATACTTTAATTAAAAACTTTATTTTCAAAATTAAGGAAAATAATTAAATTGTGTAAAATACATGTTCTAACAATTATATATGTCTTATATATAAATATAATATAACCTACTAATCAAATAAATATATAATTAAATAATAGGTATAAACATGTTTTAAAATGTTCATGTCTGACTTTTTCAAGTAAAAAAGTTAGGCCAGAGCCTACGAAAAAAATCTATCACAGGTAATAAATCAGACTTGGGCCTAAACTTAGTAAAATAGGTCTTAACCTTCCAACGTAAAATGGGGTCACCGAAATTGAGAGTGGTGTTATACATCATCCAGACATCAACTTTTTTTTTTTCACCTCATTAATCTTCATGATAACGAGTTATCAAAATTAATTCAGTTAGATAAATATAACGAATCAATATTTCTCAAATCAATAATGGAGGAAAACTATATTGAAGAATTGGCCAGTGATGTAGTAATTTTTATCATGGCATAGGGGATTAATTTGTTTTTGCAAATTTTATTCCCCCACCCGTTCCAAGTTCCAACCTTGTTGTAGTCTATATATACTGGTAATCTACTCATCTTCACGATTCTTTACTTTTGTTAGTTTTTGTAAGCTTTTGTGCAGAAAAATGATGGTTGCTTTATGGAGGAAAAGAGACTGGTCTTTTGTTGACAGTTAAAACATTTTTTCAACCCCCCAAAAAAGGACAAAATGGAGGGAGTTTGGAAACCAAAATCAATGGATGTGTCATGTGTGAATTGAAGTTAAGATGAAATTATAACAATGAAACATGTAATATTTTTTTCCCCGGTGAAATGGTGATTGAAAAGATGAAGGTGAATAAATTAAAGGGTACATCTCACTTTGCCCTCCTATATTTACTTTGAGTATTATTTTACTCTCTTGTACTCTCACATGTATCTCTTTACCCCTTTATACTCTTATTAGTATCATTTTAACCTCTTACGACATGATTGGTATGAATGAATGGATTAGGTTGGAATAGAATAAATTTAGGAATGAAATAACATTAGGAATGGAATGATGTAGTATTACTATTCTTATGATTGGTATATACAAGGAATGGAGAAATGAATGGATGCCGATTTTTTACTTGATTTAAATATCTTGATTGGTAATTATAAATTAATGATAGCAATTGAGAAAAATAATTTTAAAGTATCAAATTCTCTTAAATAAGATTTTTTAAATAAATTTTATTAAATATGTTATTCGTAAATTGATATAAGATTATTTTAATGTGTGATAATATATATATATATAGATTTATATCTATGATATCAAAAATATTTTATATAATATTTTTAGAGATAATTGCAAAAATGCCCCTGAGATTTGGGCTAGTTACAAAAAAATCCAGAGATGTTTTAAAATTACAAAAAATCCCACAAGTTTGATTATGTGTTAAATTTAAGGGGGTAACTATAGTATTTTTATAAATATCAGGGAGGGTTTTGATATTAATTTTTGATTATGAAAGGGGAAAATGTAAGACAGAATCAAACCTCAAGAAGTTTTTTTGTAATTTTAAAAAATCTCTGGATTTTTATGTAATTATCCCAAACCTCAGGGGTATTTTTGTAATTATCTCTATTTTTTATAAGAAAATATAGAAATCAACAAAAGAATTCTATATCAAAATTTTGATTTAACTATTGAATATTGATAGAAATTGACTATGATTTATTAAAATATT
Source organism: Rehmannia glutinosa (assembly GCA_016081115.2). NCBI lineage: Eukaryota > Viridiplantae > Streptophyta > Magnoliopsida > Lamiales > Orobanchaceae > Rehmannia > Rehmannia glutinosa. The sequence goes on along the minus strand of JABTTQ020000440.1, from coordinate 94,158 downwards.
AAATATAACTTATATTTAAATTATAAATAACTTTTTATTTATAACACTATTTTCGAAAATATAGATTATATCCAACATTTTTAGTCATTTATAGAAAGATAATTTTATTAAAAATAAAATTTGAGTTATTCTTGATGATTGGGAATAGCTAAACCCATGGGGAGTGGAGGAATGATCATTCCCTTAATTTTGGGAATAGGGATTCCCATGGGAATGAGTATTCCAATTACTAAAGCATACCAAGCATGTGAATGAGAATGAAACAAGAAATGTTCATTCCATTCCTACTCCATTCCCACATACCAATCATGCCGTTATACTTTTAGAATATTATTTTATATACTCATATACTCAAAACAATGACAATTTTATCCTTACCTATAATAGTTTTATTAAAATAACAAAATTATTTTAAAAGCATTTAATATTAATAAACTTGCTTATATTCTACATTAACTTTCACAACTTGATTAATTAATTCTTAATATTAAATTTATTTTATTTTTCATTTAGTTGAATATAGTCCTTATTAAACTAATAATAGGATATTTCTATTAGCTAATACATTTATACTTTTGATTTATTATTCATTACAAACTTCAAAATATATGATAAATAACACAATTTTGTGAAATATTATTGAATAATCATAATTTAATAAAACGAAAAATTAGTCATTTTTAGTTGTTAATTTTTTGAATATAAAATATTATCTTACAAAATAATACGTAATTGATTTATTATGAAAAAATAGATGAATATATTAATTTGCAGAAAATAACCTACAATATAGTCATTTAAGAGTAACTATATTAATTTTAATAAATAACAAATAATTTTTCCAAAATAAAATTATATGTATTTGATGCCATTATTAAATTAAAATAATAGTAGGGACAATTAGGTCATTTAATATATGAGGATTAAATCATATTTTAATTGTATAAAGGGTTAAAATGATACAAAATGATAGTACAATATGGTAATTAAAGCGATACAATTAAAAGTACATGAGGTAAAGTAATATTCAATGAGAGTATAATGGGATAAAGTGAGATTTACCCTAAATTAAATACTATGTCGTAAAGTGAATAAATTAAATACCATATGTCGTAATGATGATTTTTTTAATGAGTTAAGAGAAGTGGAAAGGAGAGATAAATCTCAAAGAAACTTAGGTTGTGATTGGTTGTGAGATTTTTTTTCCAAATTTTCATTTACGAGAGAAATTATTTTTGAATCGTGATTGTTTGTGGAAGAAATGAGAGTTTTCAAAGAAAATCTAATTTCTCTCCAAAAGTTTTCTCTTCATCTCTCACACTTTCCAATACCCAATTATACTATTTATTTCTCTCTCCTTCCTCTATTAATATAATTAATTCTCGAGAATTTCTTTAATTTATCATAATTTTTATTATTTTTCTCTTAATCTTGATAACAAAAGGTGTAAAATGAGATCAAGTGACGAAAATGAAATTTTTGTTGGAAATTACAATGGTTACATAAACGGAAAAGCCTTCAACAATAGCTTGCAAAATGAAACATAAAATTACAAGAAAAGTAAAACCTAACTATTACAAGTCTTAAATAGACTCCAACCCGGGAAGCATGAATCGTGAACTTTACAAGCCGAGTCGAGGAAGACCTCTTTCCGCAAGACAAATACGTCTCGACTAGTGCTCACGCACGACGTAATGTCCCCAAAGATAAAACGACTTTACCTCCTTTGTGTACAAAAGAGCACCACCGACACAAAGGCACCTTTCGACCTCGAAGGAGTGAGAGCTGGCTGCTGGACACGAATACAGAAGGAAGTGTTCTTGCAAGTGTTCTTCGAAATGTTACAACATCATTACCAACACTTGAAGAATATGCGAGAGATATGCGAATTTTTCAAAGTGTATTCTAACTTCATCTCTTCCTTTTAACTCCTCAATGCAAAAAACACCTAAGCTTATACAAGCCATTATTTCCAACACTTGTAGGGAATTAAAGATAAGGAGAGTGGGCATTAACACCATATGTAACTTCCATGAGTTACAAACCTCTTTTATGACCACCACTTGAGGAGTTACAACTCCAAAGACACATGAACCTGGACACCTCTAATGTCCGATTCATACACACACGAATCTGCACACCTCCAACGTCCTAGATTAGAGATGTCAATAAGGGCCGGGCCTTGAGGGCAGACCCTAGCCCTGCCCTAAAAATCTAATGGATGGGGTAGGGCTGGCCCTTAGGGCTTTTTTCCTGATAAGTTTTTTGTATTTTATATATTTATATTCAAAATTTATGCTTGTAATAATATTAATCTATTATTTGATCTCATTTATCAATTACCATTTATCTTAACAAATTATTAAATTTGATATTTGATCTCATTTATAATTTAGTCTTACTAAATAACTTAGTAAATACAAAGTTAAAGTTGGTATGTAATTGGTAATGATTATTTAGTATGTTAATAATTATAAAGAACTAAAATATATTTGGTATAGACTATGTGATTACTAAAATAAAAATAACAAATTTTGAATATTTTAATACAACTGGAATCAAAGAATTACATGACATTATTTTTATAAAATAAGAAATTCGCAAGTTAATTTTTCCATCGTGATGCAATGTTTTAATTTCGACGGAATAACTTCATAAAAAATGTAAACAAAAAGTTATAGGTCTTTTGCCCGACCCTAGCCTACGAGGAGCTAAGGTCAGCTTAGATTTTCAAGCCCTTATAAATTCAGGGCTTTTTAGCCCTAGCCCTTAAGGGTTAGGGCCTCTTAGGGCTAGGGCAGGGCCGGAACGGGCTGGCCCTTATTGACATCTCTAGTCTAGATTCAACATGCCCAATAATTACTTGAATCTGGGTCAAGCCCATTTTCAAGTGACAAAACTAACTGAACCTAAACCCGAGCCCAAAGAGTCGGGTCGGTCCAAGGCCCATTTGTGATCATATACTTGTGTTATAGTATATCCAACTAATAACACCTTCTAGTATTTATACTAGGATAAACTATGCCCATTCATGTGGCCAACTTCGTGTATTAATTTCTCACTCATCACCGAAATTTGGTTTTGAGAAAGAAAAAATACTACGAACATCTACTCAAAAAGTAGATTAATAATTCACAATTTAATTCCTCCAGAATTAAATTCTTAGCCACCGAAAATTTGGTCAAAATTGGGTCGACGCCCACTTTATCAAAATCAAATTTCCAACAATGTTTTCCATAAAGTAATCGCAACCTTAAAGAATAAGTTCGAATCCTAATTATAATCCACACCCTTGTGACCGATACCACTTGAGGTATAGAACTCGTGGGTAAAGTAAAATGATGACAGTTAATATGATTTTTTTTTTTTGGGTTATAGTTGATTTAAAAAGTGAGTGAGCGAATGCAATATTTTTCCTTGAAAATTTGAAAATAAATTGTTGGTCGAGAAAAAAATATTTCTCTTAGCAAAAAGAAAGTAATTTTTTTAATAACAATCAAAATCAATCCCTTTTTTTTGTCATACATCAATAATTCTTAAAAGTTTGTTGTGCGAGTCATCAGCCTATAAATTGGAACAATTTTGACAAGGTGCACTGGAAAAGTGGAAACATGCAGGTAAGAGAATATTAACATTATAAATATGTGTTTTCTCTCAACTTTATATGTGCATTTACATTAAAAAAAATGGATCAACTTGACAACATTGAGAAATTGGAGTCTCAAATCCAACCCCAACCATCCCAAACACAAAACAAAGGCACATCATTCACTAGAACTTGCTTCAATGGCCTCAATGCTCTAATAGGTAATTTCAAATCTCAATCATTGTCCATCTTTTTCAAAATCTTGCTAAATTAGCAATTCTATTAAGGTAACAGTTCTTTTTTTTTTTTTTTTTTGTTCTTTTTGTAGGCATAGGAATATTATCAGTTCCTTATGCACTATCCGAGGGAGGCTGGATATCCATAATAGCATTTTTTGGGATAGCCCTTGTCTGTTTTTACACTGGTTTGCTTCTAAAAAGGTGTATGGATGTAGATCCTGTTATCAAAAGCTATCCTGATATAGGGGCACAAGCATTTGGCAAAATGGGAAGAGCCATCATATCCATTTTCATGTATCTTGAGCTTTTCTTGCTTGCAGTTGAATTACTTATAATGGAAGGTGATAACTTGCATAAGCTCTACCCATATGTCCATTTCCACATACTGGGGATTGAAGTTGGAGGCAAACAGGCCTTTATTGTGCTCACCGCGCTTGTGTTACTGCCTACAACTTGGTTAAGTAGTCTATCTCGTTTAGCTTATGTTTCCGCGGGTGGGATTTTGGCTTCTGTCATCCTTGTTTTCACCGTGTTTTGGATTGGCGCGTTTGAGGGCGTTGGATTTCGTGAAAATGGAGATCTTTGGAGGTTTAATGGATTGCCAATGGCTATAAGTTTGTACACGTTTTGCTATTGTGGTCACGCAGTTTTCCCTACTCTATGTACTTCGATGAAAGACAAAAATCAATTTCCTAAGGTATATTTTTGTTTTTGTTTTGCAATACTCCCTTCTATTCAAAATAACCGACGTTTTGACACATAAAAATTTCTACAACAAAGAATGATGTTTTGACACAACACTAATGCCTTTGTTTTGTTCCAAAGCTGCATTTATGATTATATAAGGGTAAATTGGGTATTTTAACACATTACTTCATATGATTGTTTTTTCCTAGAAGTCACTTATTTTGAAGTAACTTATTGTTTCACTTCAAAATCAACTTTGTTACAATATTTTAATTTTTTCATCTTTTTGCAGGTTTTAATAGTTTGCTTTGTTTTAAGCACAATCAGTTATGGATCAATGGCTGTCATAGGATATCTTATGTATGGAGAAAATTTGATGTCACAAGTGACTTTAAATCTTCCCACAAAAAACATAAGCTCGAAAATCGCAATTTACACAACACTTGTTAGTCCCATAACCAAATATGCCATAATTGTCTCTCCAATGGCAATAGCTCTTGAAGAAACATTGACCTTGCATAATAACAAACTGATCAAATTAATCATCAGAACAGTTTTAGTCATTAGTACCGTTATCGTGGCACTAGTTGTCCCGTTTTTCGGATATGTAATGGCATTCATTGGGGCATTTCTGAGTATCAGTGCTGCAGTCTTGTTTCCATGCCTTTGTTACCTTAAGATCAATAAAGCATCAAGAAAATTTGGGGTGGAGTTGGTGTTCATTCTTGTAATTCTTGTATTGGGATTATTTGTTGCGGTGATAGGGACTTATGTTTCTATAAGAGACATTGTAAAACATGTTAGTACAAAGTGAATGAATGTGATTTAAAACAGTTGTAGTGCTGCACTAATAAAAAGGGCATGCATGTGTAGAAATGTGACTTTGAATTCCATTTTGTGTGGATGATGAAACTTCAACTCAATGCTCTTTGGAAGATTCCAACTCCACTTTAATTTGTTGCCCGGCACATTAAACATTGACTTACAATCTTATATAATTACTACTCCCTCCGTCCCAAATATATAGGCCTTGTATGGTTATGTTTCCATGAACTATTTCCAGTTTCTAGTGTTGGAAATAGAATTTTGAGAATTTATTGGTTTTCGTGTGAAAACTGGAATTATGTTTGGATGAGAGAATGAAAATGAGTTTTATATAGGTTTGAAAATGAGTTTATGTTCGGTTGAATAGTTTTGAAATAGTATTTTATGTATATAATAATTTGAAAAGTTGATAGTGGTTGAATTTTTTAATTGTATATATAATATTATATTTGAAAGATTGTAGGTTGGTGGGTCCCATTAAATATATATAATTAAAAAATAGTAATATTATAAGTAGATAGAGTTGGTAATGGAAGGTCCCACATGTATAATTGGATGAAAAGGTGAGAAAGTGATTGATGAGTGATATAGGGTATAGTATAGGGTTGGAAATTGAAAATATAGGTTTGAGATGTTGTTTTATGTGAAAATTGGAAAATGAAAATGATGATTTTCATTGGAAAATTTAGAAACAAACATGATTCCATTTCTATGAATAGTTGGAAATTGAAAATTGGCCCTTGGAAACATAAACAAACAAGGCCATAGCCACTACAAGAAAACAAGAAAATTCCAACGGGAAAAATCTGTTGGAATTTGGCCAATTACCATTGGAATTATCGATTCCAACGGAAATTCCAACATAAAATGCATCGCTGGTAAAATAGCCGTTGGAATGACGAAATTTCAATAGAAATTCCAATGGAAAAATATTTCAACGGAATTTCCAACGTTATTTATCCATTGGAATATAAAACCGTTGGAAAGAACTCCAACATTTTTTCCAACACTAATTCCAACAGAGTTATACCATTGGAATATATTTAATCATTGGAAAAAACTCCAACGGTTATTCCAACTGAATTATACTATTGGAATTTAGTCCAATGGTATATATCCATTGGAATATTCAATCAGTTTATCTCATTCTCTCATATCTTTAACTTCCCATTAGGTCACTCATCCTCAATTTGTCTCAAGTCAAACACATTTAACCATGTAGTTTTAATATGATTGACTCCAGAAGAGAAGATATATTTTATTGATATGGATTATACTATCAAATCATTTAATCCCTATTGAAATTTTCCAATGGTATTGGAATTTTCAATGGAATTTTCCAACATGTTGTACCATTGGAATTTCCGTTGGAATTTTAAAAACTCCAACAGAAATTCCAATGATTAATTCCAACATTTGGTTTACCGTTGGAATTTTTGTTGGTATATTTTCCAATTGTATGTTTTAGCGATGGAGTTTATGTTGGAATTTTTAAAATTTCAATAGTATTTCCAATGGTTTATTATTATGTTGGAATCACTATTGGAAATTTTCAATGGTTAGTTGTGGTGTTGGAATTTCCGTTGGAATTTTAAATTCCAACATGAATCCTCACATTTTATACCAATAGTTTTTTTTTTCCGTTGAAAGTTTTATTGGAATTTTCCAACGGTATAGTGTAGCATTGGAATTTCCGTTGGAATTTTAAAAATTCCAACAGTTTTCTAGTTTGTTGGAATTTGATTGTTTTCTTGTAGTGAGTCCACTATCCTTCTAAGGATCTCCCAAATATATAATCCACTTTCTATATTTAATAGTATTTTTCTATTCTTTTACCATTATAACCCTATTTAATATGCATTTTATAATTTTCACTATACATTAAATAGGGTTAAATCAAGTAAATATTTAATACATTTGTAGTTTCTAGTACTTTTCTTAATCTATGTGAAAAGTCAAATTGAATTGTATATTTGAGACGTAGGTGCAAGTCCAAGCGGCTACGATAATCTAGAGGGGGGGTGAATAGATTATCTCCATCTTTTCGATTTATCCCTCTTTTTCAAACCGAATGCTCAAAGACAAATAAAAAGGTGCGGAATGTAAATAGCACATGTCGATTTTTAGAGCTTCACCCCACCTAGGGACTACGTGTTCTACCATCCCAGTATATCCGGGATGAGTTTCGAAAAGAGAAAAAGATTTTATTAATAATTACCAAAATTATTACAACAAAATCTTACACCAACACCTTGAAGAGCACCACACTCTTCTTCAACACCACCTTTGAGATTACCACAATCTCACTTGAAGATTACCACAATCTCCAATCGGCACCTTGTGAAGATTACCACAATCTTCACCCTTGAAGAGCACCACACTCTTCAACACCTCAACAAGAAGATTACCACAATCTTCTTACACCTAACAACTAGTTCACCCAAGTGTGTTCTTACCACAAGAACACTCACAAGGATATCTTGTGTTTGAATGACGACCACAAATTCAAGATTACAACTCGATAATAGATAATACAATAGAGTGCAAGTGTAATCAAGAGTAGCCTAGACCTCAAGAATGTGAAAGTGAATAGCTAGGCAAATTACAACAAGAAATAAGACAATATAAGAACAAGTGTATTCTTGAGTGTATCTTGTTGTGTTGTAGTTTTCTCTCTTGTTGTGTTGCTTCAATTCTTCCTCTATTTATAGAAGATGTCTTGTACATGATAGGATCCTCTTGGGGACATGAATTACGTAAAAAATTGCAAGACAATTGAAGAAAAGAGTCATAGAAATCAATCCCACAAATTAAGGAAAAGATGTCATTTGCTGCACAACGGTTACATTTTTTTGTCAAAACTTAAGAAGCGACCGTCGCGCACAAATAGATGTTTGAAAATGAGAATACACATTTACATAGGGCGACGGCGACGTCTACCTCGACCGTCGACCTATGCCTCAACCGTCCGCCTCATGGGTTTGGAAGAAAGAAAACGTTCGCTTCAATTTTTGCTCCAGTGCACGGCCGCCAGGGGGTCGACCGAAACGACGACACCGATTGCCTATAGGGCGACGGTTTCCTCGACCATTTTCTCGCAAACATGAAGTTTTCTATTTTCCTCAACTTTCGTGCGGGTTGCCCTATACGGCGACTCATTGACCTCAAAACAAAAGTGTTGTCCAATTTTATATCGAAAATAAACTTCAAGAAATACTCCGAAAAATAGTGAAAATATTTTAGACCGATCGGGAGTATTAAGACAACTTTTAGAAACATTGTTTTGGTGTAAAAATACATTAACAGAAAATCATTAAAAGTGTTGTCCAATTTTGTTGAAAATAAAACTTGAAGAAATACTTCGGAAAATATTAAAACCATTTTAAATCATTTAGGAGTATTTGGACAACCTTTAAAGCCATTGTTTTGGTGTAAAATCAAAATCATCAAAATCATGATAAAACCATTTATCAAACAATCTCCCCCTTTTTGATGATTACAAACCAAAACAATTCAACAAGGCCGATTTTGAAAACAAAACAATTTTGAGAGGCGATTTTGAAAACAAAACAAATTTTCCGGTCAAAAATAAATATCCGTTGAGAGCGACAGCATTTCGCGCAATACAAACACAAGGATGGGAGTTGAGATATTAAACCTCATATTACAAATGCTCCCCCTATCAACATGCACAACAAGAGTTATAAAGAAGCGACTTAAACATAAGCTAAAATCTTAGCTTTTCAATATTGAGCTTAAGTATCAATAACTTAAAAGCTCCCCTTGTCAAAGAGACATCATTAGAAACATAAATACGTCCATACTACAACCAACGGACCAAGAATCATCCATAACCATAATACATCAAGTGCACTAACTAAATATGATCCACAACTTATGGCTTTATGAAGCCATATCTTATAGCTTCTTTTCGTTAAGCTTATTTTAGCTTCTTTGAGCTAAAGAGCTTATAACCTGTTTCTCCCCCTTTGGAATCATCAAAAAGATTGTTAGCACGATAAATACATCATATATTCATATCAAAGTGCGCAACAAAACCGATGTATCGAGCTATTTGAATAGTGAAGCTTATAAACCAAATAGGAGTGAAAAGTCGAATTATACGACTTGTAGAAGCTTATGAAAACTCGTGAGATTTGCAAAACATGATCTCTATAAATGTATAAGACTTTTGAAATCGAGAGAATCATGTAGGTGATGAATTTTTCATTGAAACGTTTTATCGAACACTTGGCGGGCATCAAAAATTGAGAAAGATATATATAGCCCTTGTAAATGAAATCAAGCCAAGTTTTTCATCACCAAATGCAATTTAACAAATGTCAATCATCAACAATCAATAAGCTCATCACAAAATATATGAATTGCATTAAGAAAAATACATATAAGCCACAAACTCAAGGGTTCAACCCAATTGAGCTAAAGAGAGTGAAATTCTTACCATTTAATCGGTAAAGATGAGCATTAATGATGATACCCGAGCTAGGTAGTCCCCAAAATATGTAATTCATGCATCAAAACTCATTTGAAGTGAATTGTGTGTGAAATTTGCAAAGGGGACGAAGAATGAACCAAAAGAGCCAAAATGGCTATGTTTGGGAAACAGAAGCAATTTAATCAAAAATATGCTAAGGGCGACCGGTCCAGGGCTAGGGCGACCGGTCGAAAGGTGGGCAACCGTCGCCCCGCCCGCAGCAGCCTTTATTCGCTTGATTTTGCAAAATCCGGTTTTGATCCGTAAATCCGATTTTTCGCCCTAAGTTTTAAAACGTGCAAAATGCAAACGTAGACCTCATTCAATATACATTATGTCATGATCAAGCTCGAAATGAGGTAAAAATACTCAGCGGTTAACGATCAAAAAGTCCGCGAGTTATCCTTGAGACGGAATTAAACACATCTCAAGTTTTTGTTAAAAATTACAATCCCTTAAAAAATATATCGAATCTCAATATGTTTAGTTCGATTATGACGAACCAAATTTTGACTACGAATATCCGTATAATAGATACCGAACTTATTATCCCGAAAAATAAGAACGTTTTAAAGCTTTGGATACAACAAGTCATAAGAAGAAGTGCCTTTCAAATATTTGAAAATTTCTTTTAATGACACTTTAATGAGATTTGTTGGGATAGTTTTTGAAGTCGAGCATATAGACATAAGGCATATGGAATGTTGAGTCTATAGGAATAATACAAGAAAACATACCTCGAATTTGTTTGTCGGCCGATATGCCTTTCTCAACCTTTGTCAATCTTAGCTATAGAGGTTGAGATGGTTCTTCTTTCTTCAATGCTCGACTCCTTCAAGAGCTCTTTTGAAATATAACCGTCTTCTTGGCATTGAGTAATTTGAATTCCAATGATCAAATTTGAGCTTCCCTCATCATGATCATCTTAGGTTCACCTTGCATTGACTAGGAAAAATATCTTGCACAAGTATTTATTAGTAGCACCATAAATATTATCAACATAAATTTGCACAAGTAACCAACCTTGCCCTTTTTTTTTAAAACAAGAAGTGTAGTATCAACTTTACCTTTTGTAAAATTGTTAGAGATTTTTCTAACTGCAAGTGTACGGTGTCAAGTTTTAATATAGATTAGTAGGGTTGTCGAATCCACAGGGAATAATTATCGAATTATCGCTAAGTACTATAATATAGTAATCTTACTTTATTTAGAAATTCAATATTTGATGGAGTTGATTATACTAAAAATACTAAAAATAAATTAAGACTATGTAAATATCAATGAGTTTATCCAAATGATTAAATGAATTCTAGAGGTATGATGAATCTAGTTATCCCTTATGTTGTCAATATGGTTTATCAATCATCAATTATCAATTTATAAGTTAAGATTTCTACAATAATCATTCCCTTTCTCAAGTGTCAATTATTTTAGATTCAATTGGGAAATCAATATCTCTATAAAAATCACCAATCGAAATCTCAATAAAAGCTATGAATCTTGATAAATGACTTCAAAGGATTCACAAATCTCTCAATTCTATGAAATCCTAGGTTATGCTATTCCAAGGTCATGTATTCAATTACCTCTCTCAAGTGTCAAATCAAATACACCAAACAATCTAAATTATTGATCAAGTAATTTAGAAGCAATAGATCCAAATAGCACAAATAAATTGATATATCTAGATTGACAAACCACAATCTCAAAACATAAGTTCAAACATAGATTACATCAATCCTCTAGAATTATAGTGTTTAGCTCATAATTAAAGAAAATGAATCCATGAAAATACAACAATACATCTTACAAGATATGAAGAAAGCAACAAAATAAGAACAAGAGTTGAGGGATCTTCTCTATTTCTAGATGATAGAAGCCTCCAATCTTCTTCTCCAAATTCTTCTCAAAATGCTCAAATTCTTCTTCCTTGTCTTGTAGCTGTGTTTATTGCCTTCCCAAGGGTTCCAAGATGCCCCAATTTCAAGCCCCAAGGATGGTATTTATAGTACACAAAAGTCCAAGAAGGGGGTAGGTGAACATAGGATTTTCCGCCCCCGGGCGCTGCGGCGCCCAGCAATCTCATTCCAATTTATCGCATGGGCGCTGCGGCGCCCGCCCACTCAATCTCCAAATATCGCACGGGCGCTGCGGCGCCCATCCATCGTACGCGACACAATCCGCCCGGGCGCTGCAGCGCCCACACGCCTCCGTCCGTCGGCAGATGCATGCTCACATTTGCGCCAAGCGCTGCGCTTTGAGTCTTTGAAAGCGGCTGCAGCGCCCGCCCGTCCTTGGCCAAAATGCGATTTTTCCTTCTTTATACGCGATTTCTTCTTTCTTCAAGCCCTTTTTCACCGTTTTCTTCATCTCTCGGCTACCAAATCCGTATTGACTCTACAACGACTCTAATTGAAATAAATAAGACTCTAACGACTCTAAAAACACCCAAAATAAAACCAAATTCTACTCTAAAATATCAAATAAGTTGGTGAAAATACCAACTTAACAAATACCCCAAACTTAAGCTATTGTTTGTCCTCAAACAATTATAACTCCAAAATGAAAGACAAACAATACAACAACACAAGCAACTACAAAACTCCATAAACCAATAAAATTTGTCTAAACTCATTTCACTATCAATCAAGCATGCATTTTAACATTGTGATCAAAAGTGTTGAATATTCATGAAAATTCCGTTTACATTATTCAAATTGATTTACGCAATCAAACGTTATCAAGATGATCCACTTCTAAGTATCAAAAGATAATGACTACCGGATTCCATAGGCTTGTTATTCACACTAATCTCCACTAATGTAGGCTAATATAACACATGGATCAATAGGACTTCCAAAGCTTGTAATGTGGTTTTAGGGTCGGGTAGGAAAATTTAGGACTAAGTGGCTCAACTCACCCAAACACACAATTACCTCTTCAAATCACCAATTGCCAAACAAAATGGCTACCTTCACTTTTGTTGAATTTTCAATTATTCTCCCTTTACGAGCCTCTATTTTCAACAAATTTTTTTTTTTGAGACCCCCAAACTTGATCTTTTGCATATTTTAACACATGGGGTTTCATTATTTCTTTTTCTCGGCAACTTCATGCGAATGAACATCTACCTTACTCATCACATCCTCCTCAACCTTCAATCATTTTGTGTGTATGAGTGATGGGTAATTAGGATTTTCACATATAAGCTCAAGGTAAAAAACTTGGTTGCCAAAGAACAGGTTTAATAGGCTCAAAAGGGGACACTAGTGAAATTATATCGTACAAGGGTAGTCATTTTGGCTCTAGCTTTTATTCAAAGATGGCCTAAATCAATTCCTTATGTTATTTCACCTAGGATTTCGCCTCAATTAGTGATCAAACAAGTTCTAGAATCCGGTGGGATCATACAAGCAACACTCGACTTCATTAATCATTTTCAAATAAGTTAACAGAATTATGCATGAATATGAAATCAATGAAGCAAAATATAGATCACCACATAAAAGCAAGCTTTCGTGATACCAACTCGCAATCAACAAATCTACTTAGTCATGTAGTTCTATAGTTCAACAAACTACCCGACTCGACTCAACTCGATTTTTTTTTTTTTAGATTGACACTACTCTGACACGACTCAAAAGACACAAATACAGATTACACCCCCCCAAACTTAAATTGAACATTGTCCTCAATGGGGATTTAGAAAACTTTCCGATAGCCGGAGTGCCTAGGACTCCTCATCGGAGTCGTGTGGTGAAAAATGAGCAATAGGGCCCGGTGGTGGTGGTATTGGGAACTGAATTGCGGGTGTGTCCGGCTATATATCCGGGCAAGTACTCGGTTGTGCTCATTCTCATATTCTTCTCGTGCGCTCGTGGCGTTGCTCGCCTACAAAAGCCCTTCTCAATTCTCGTGCTTCGCGAACTAGTGCGTCTCAAGAGTCATTTATGTGAGCGTCTAGAACGAGAACGCCTTGCCGAAATCGGATAGAGCGTCGATATTCTGTGGTTGGGCATTAGTATCAGGTTCAATAGCTGGTAGAGCAAATTCGGGATTAAGAATATATCCCGCACCCTTTGGATTAGGCACACCGTCTGCCCACTCGTCATACGAAGCAATAGTAGCCGAATCTATAGGTCCCTTAGGATGTTCCAACGGCTCGGAGCTATCCCACTTAACACCGCTCTTTTTACATAACCCACAAATTAAACTCGGTAAAATTAGTCCCCTTGTTTTGGGGTGTAGAATTTTGTTATAAAGCGGCATTCCAATAATTACCGCTGGGTCGAATTGTATGTCAGTAACTATGGCATATAGAAGATGAGCTCGTTCCTTAGTTACATCACTGACATGCTTGGTTGGTATCAAGTTGTTGCATATGAAGTGGTACCAAGCTCGCCCATATCGACGACTAAGACTCGTATGCGGAAAAGCAAGAGCACTTCCCACAACTTTTATATGACGTACCACGCCCAGGCCGGCATAAAGTATTACAAATCTCCTCCATACTCGGTGGTTGCGAGATAAATTCGACATACGGTGAGTGATCCACCTCCGGGAGTCCATAATATTCTCTTATCGCCGTCGTATGAGTGTATACCTGTCTACTCCACGCATGAAAACCTCTAAGTTATAGCCATTTTTGGTCTTCGCATTCGCATAAAACTCTCGGACTATATTCGGTCACGAATGGTCCGGTTGTGCACAAAGTTTTTTCCATTGCTTCGATGTATCATTTGTGCAAGTTCACCATCATTCGGCCCCGGTTGTAACCCCCGTTTCACGTTATGCTCTTGAGCATAATGTGTCATAATACAATCAAGTTGTGCTTCCAAGTGAAGAAAACGATCTTCAACATTTTCCTCGGACGTACTTGCCACTCTTTTGCCCTTGCTTGCATTCTTTGTTCTTGGCATTGTAATTGATTTGAAAATCACCTAAAAAATGACACAAGCAACATAGCACATAGGACGCACAATAGGAGTTAGTGGTTAGGAATTTGGCAACAACTCAACAATTATGCATCTTTGTCATCAATTCATGATCAAATAACCTTTAGTACACAATGATGACAAAAATCAAATGCTTAGGTGTAATATTTTTCATTGAGGCATTTTACCAAACACCTTGTACGCATATATGCAAAGAAGAGATGAACACCAAATTTGAAATTCAATTCATGCCCATTTTTCAACACCAACCAATTCAAGCACAATATAATCATATATCATCACAATTTATCAAGAATTTATCAAGAAATTCGAAATTATAATGATATTGAAAATTCCCACAATTTTAACCTAAGCTTGAAAATTTGAAGAAAATTGGTGTAAAATTGAAGCTCACTTACCCAATTGATGTAGAAGATGAATTTGATGATTAAATTGCTCAATTGTCCACTTGAATGGTGTATAAGTGAATGCTAGGTGGGATTTTTGTAGAAGAAAGAAGATAGGCGTGTGGGGGTGTTTTGTTTGTAAAGAGAAATGGGGCTGTGGTGCAGCCCTTTAATATTTCCCTCAATCAATCGGGCGCTGCAGCGCCCGCACACTCCGTTCAACTCGCGCACTCTGTCTCGGGCGCTGCAGTGCCCGCCCGTATTTCCCTTTTTTTATTTAAAATTTGTAATTTAATCAAAAATTTAAAATCACACACAAATTAATTTACACAAAAATCACACCAAAATTCAAATAAATACACACCAAACTAAAAGAAAATAAAATCACACAAAATTCGATCACACGAAAATCACTTGGGTTGCCTCCCAAGAAGCGCTAAATTTATAGTCGTTAGCCGAAGTCAACTATTCGGACTCAAGAAATTTCATCACCAAGTGGAAGATTTAAAACCTTCCTTGCTTCATTCCCAAAATAATGTTTCAATCGTTGTCCGTTTACTTGGAACGAATTCCCATCGTTTCCTCTTAACTCGACGGCACCATATGGAAACATACGTTCAACCACAAACGGTCCTGACCATCGTGATTTGAGTTTACCTGGAAAGAGTTTCAATTTAGAGTTGAACAATAACACTTGTTGGCCGGGTAAGAATTCACGTCGCAAAATCATTTGATCATGCCATTTTTTCGTTTTTTCCTTATACATTTTGGCATTTTCATATGATTCTTGACGAAATTCTTCCATTTCGCTTTAATTGAAGTAATCGGTTTTCACCGCCTCTTTCAAGTTAAAATTCAATTTCTTAATTGCCCAATAAGCTCGATGCTCAAGCTCAACCGCAAATGACACGCTTTACCAAACACCAATCGATACGGTGACATACCAATGGGTGTTTTATAAGCCGTCGCGATAAGCCCACAAAGCATCATCGAGCTTTTGTGCCCAATCCTTTCGATTAAAACTCACCGTTTTTCAAGAATTTGTTTCACTACACGATTGGAAATTTCGGCTTGACCATTAGATTGAGGATGGTAACCAAGCGCAATCTTATGACGCACACCAAATTTAGCAAGAAGGTTGTTAAATAATTTATTACAAAAATGCGTACCTTCATCACTTACAATAGCTCGAGAGTACCGAACCGAGTAAAAATATGCTTGTGCAAGAATTTGAGTACTACCTTAGCATCATTCGTTGGTGTAGCAATCGCCTCAACCCACTTGGAGACATAATCAACCGCAAGCAAAATGTACAAATTTCCATAGGACGCGGGAAATGGTCCCATAAAGTCAATACCCCATACATCAAACAATTCCATCTCCATTATGTTTGTCAAAGGAAGCTCATGACGCCGTGAAATATTATCAACCCTTTGGAATCGATCACAAGTTTTCACAAAGGCATAACAATCCTTGAATAATGTTGGCCAATAAAAACCAGATTGTAATACCTTTGCAGCGGTTCGGGTTGGCCCAAAATGTCCCCCATAAGATGATGAATGGAAATGTTGAAGAATCTCTCCAATTTCCTCCTTAGGAACACAACGGCGAATGATAGAATCCGCGCATCTCTTGAACAGTAACGGATCATCCCACAAATAAGACTTGACATCATGTAAGAATTTTTTCTTTTGGTGTGAAGTCAAGTCCGGTGGCAAAACTCCTCCCGCGAGGTAATTAACAAAATCTGCGTACCAAGGTAATGATGTCTCGGCACGCATAATTTGTTCATCGAAATGATTCTTTTATTGGACTCTCAATCACCTCGTAAGGTTGCTCAAGGCGGGATAGATGATCGGCAACCCCATTCTCGCTTCTTTTTTTATCTCGAATCTCAATATCAAATTCTTGCAAGAGCAAAATCCATCGAATTAATCGAGGTTTTGCATCCTCTTTGGAGAAAAGATATCGGATTGCCGCATGATCCGTAAACAATCACCTTTGTACCCACCAAATATGCTCGAATTTATCAAATGCAAAAACTACCGCCAACATCTCTTTTTCTCGTGGTGGTGTAGTTCTCTGGCGTTGTCCATGGTCCTACTTGCATAGTAAATAGCTTTAAAGATTCTGTCTCGCTTTGACCGAGAACGGCACCCACTGCATAATCACTTACATCGCACATGAGCTCAAATGGTTGAGTCCAATCCGACTATCATAATCGGAGCCAAATGAGTGCCTTTTTTATCTGTTCAAATGCCTGCAAACACAACTCATCAAAGCAAAAGATAGCATCTTTTTCAAGGAGATTACAAAGTGGTTTAACAATTTTTGAAAAATCTTTATGAATCTCCTATAAAATCCTCGCATGCCCTAAAAAGCTTCTTATGCCTTTCACATTTGAAGGTGGGGGTAGCTTTTCAATAGCCACAACCTTCGCCTTGTCAACTTCTAACCTGTACAAGAAATACGATGTCCAAGTACAATCCCTTCTTTGACCATAAAGTAACATTTTTCCCAATTAAGTACAAGATTAGTTTCCTCACAACGTTGCAAAACCATAGATAAGTTATGCAAACAATGGTCAAAAGAAGTACCAAAAAACAGAAAAATCGTCCATAAAAATTTCCATGATTTCCTCAACCATACCATGAAAAATCGCCATCATACACCTCTCGAAAAGTAGCGGTGCATTACATAACCCAAATGGCATCCTGCGAAATGCAAAAGTACCATATGGACATGTAAAAGTAGTCTTTTCTTGATCTTCGGGAGCAATGGCGATTTGATTGTATCCTGAATAGCCATTAAGAAAACAATAATATTCGAACACCAACCTGTCCAACATTTGATCAATAAAGGGGAGGGAAAATGATCCTTACGAGTAGTTTTATTCAATTTTCTATAGTCAATACATACTCGCCATCCTGTGATAGTTCGTGTAGAAATTAATTCATTGTTATCAATTTTCACAACTGTCATACCTCCCTTTTTAGGGACAACCTGTACCGGACTCACCCATGCACTATCGAAATGGCATAAATTATACCGCCTTTAGCCACTTTAAAACCTCATTTCTCACGACTTCTTTCATTGCGGGATTAAGTCGTCTTTGGTGTTCAATAGATGGTTTATAAGATTCTTCCATTAAAATTTTGTGCATTACAATGGAAGGACTTATACCTTTCAAATCAGAAATATACCAACCTAAGGCCGACTTATGTTCACGAAGCACACGCAACAACTTATCCAATTCGGATGAAGATAATGAAGCGTAAAACAATTACCGGGTAAGTTTTATCTTTTCCCAAAAATGCATATTGAAGATGTTCCGGAAGTTCCTTTAGTTCTAAAGTACCTTTCGGAATATTTTCAATATTGGCATTTTCTAATGCTTCCTTTTGTTTTTCTTTTACAATTTCTTTAGCCTCAAGGGAAAGAATAAACTCAAGCAAATCAATATCATCACTATCTTTCTCATCACATTTCATTATTGAATTAATCAAACAATATTCTAAAGGATCTTTTAAATCTTGTTTTATAACTTCCGTTTGATCACATTGTTCGATTTTATCAATAAAATGAGATGTGTGAGGTTCCTCTTGAAATTTCATTGCTTTATAAATGTTAAATAGTACCTCATCATCATTTACCCGTAATGTTAACTCTCCTCGTTGCACGCCAATTAAAGCTCGTCCCGTTGCTAGAAAAGGTCTCCCAAGAATCAATGGCATTTCATGATCTTCCTCCATATCCAACACCACAAAGTCCGCCGGAAATATGAATTTATCCACTTTGATCAACACATCTTCAATCACTCCTCTTGGGTAGGTGAGTGATCTATCGGCTAATTGCAATGTGATGGTGGATGGCGTTATTTCTCCAAGGCCAAGTTTCCTGAAAACAGACAACGGCATAAGATTAATGCTAGCACCTAAATCACAAAGAGCTTTATTAAAATAAGAATCACCAATAGTGCAAGGGATAGTGAAACTCCCTGATCTCTTAATTTTTGTGGTAGCTTTCTTTGCAAAATGGCGCTACACTCTTCTGTGAGATTGACCGTCTCATATGCTTCCAACTTTCTCTTTCTCGACATCACATCCTTCATGAATTTTGCATAGTTTGGCATTTGCTCGAGTGCATCGGCAAAAGGGATGTTGATGTGAATTTTCTTGAATATTTCCAAAAACTTGGAAAATTGAGCATCCAACTTTTTCTTCTGAAAACTCCGTGGAAAAGGGAGAGCATTTGGTAACACATTATCAGAATTGGAAATTGGTTTTACCTCAATTTTTGCCTTTTCGATTGCTTATCAATGCCCTCTTCATTTTGGAGTGTTTCGAGCTTGCTTCCTGTTCTTTGGTAGCATGAGCAGCATCTTTGGTTCATCATATTCCGTCCCACTTCTCAACTTAATGGTCTTGCAATGTTCCCGGGGTTCACCTCGGTGTTACTTGGAAACGTATCAACTTTCTTTGTGAATTAATAGCCGTGGCCAATTGACCCACATGTGTCCCCAAAGATTTGAGATGACTTTCAATTGTTGTAACCCTTGAACCCAAAGTTTCTATGTTAGAATCGGCTTTGTTCATCCTTGCTCTTGATTCTACAAGGAATGAACTAAGTAATTCCTCCAAAGATGGCTTTTGTTCTCCCACATGTGTGCTCGTACTTGCTTGACTCGATATCCCTGAGGTGGTTGCAACACATTTCTCGTATTGCTATACGAGAAGTTTTCATGATTGCGAAGTCCCTGATGATAATGTGTCGGCAATTGATTCCCTCTATTGTTGAAACCCCGATTATTCACATAATTCGATTGTTCTCAGACGGGATTCACAATTTCTTGACTTATCTCCATGATCGCCTCCGATTGTTGTTTTCCACTGGACTTAGTGTAGCAATTTGCTTTGACAAGGCGGAAATTTGAGAGGCCAATGCGGACATGGTATCAAGTTCAAGAACACCGCGACTTTTCTTGGCGTAGATCTTTCGACGGCCATTGATAACTATTGGCAGCCATTTCTTCGAGTAAAAGCATGGCTTCACTTGGAGTTTTAGCCATCAATGTACCTCTCCCATGCAAAGATCTATAATAGTTCTTGAATGCCCATTCATACCATTATAGAAATATTGAACCTTTTGCCAATCTGCGTACCCGTGTTGTGGACACCTCCTCAATAATTCTTTGAATCCCTCCCAAGCTTCGTAGAGTGGCTCAAAGTCGAGTTGATGAAATTGAGCAATCTCACTTTTCGCTTGAAGTGTCTTACTAGGTGGAAAGAATTTTGCCATGAATTGTTCAGTGAGATCATTCCAACTAGTGATACTTTCAGGTGGGAAAGTTTGAAGCCATTGTCTAGCTTTATCACGAAGTGAAAATGGAAATAATCTCAACCGAATAGCTTCATCGGGGACCCCATTCATTTTGATAGTATCACATATCTCGAGAAAAATAGCCAAATGAGCATTCGGGTCATCTACTTGACTTCCCAAATTGATTCTGTTGCACCATGTTCATTAGGGCGGCTTAAATTCAAAATTATTCGCATTGATAGGTTGGCGAACAATGCCCGAATAGTTTTGATTTGTGGTTCGTCGAAAATAGTCCCGAATGGCCCTTTCCGGTGGTGCAACAATAGGTATGCGGTCTTCATCATCACCGATCCCTGCCATTTTTGTGAACTCGATTCTTCGTGCGGCTCTAAGCTTTCGAAGCGTTCTTTCAATTTCTCGGATCAAATAAGATTAAATTAGCACTTTTATTTTTTCGCATCAACAAGAAAACACAAAAATGACAATGACCCTATTGTAACAAAAGAAACCAATCTAAATTAAAGTAAAACTACTAAGTAATAATATTAGCGCAAATAAGATGAATTACTCCCCGGCAACGGCGCCAAAAACTTGTTAGAGATTTTTCTAACCGCAAGTGTACGGTGTCAAGTTTTAATATAGAGTAGTAGGGTTGTCGAATCCACGGGGAATAATTATCGAATTATCGCTAAGTACTATAATATAGTAGTCTTACTTTATTTAGAAATTCAATATTTGATGGAGTTGATTATACTAAAAATACTAAAAATAAATTAAGACTATGTAAATATCAATGAGTTTATCCAAATGATTAAATGAATTCTAGAGGTATGATGAATCTAGTTATCCCTTATGTTGTCAATATGGTTTATCAATCATCGATTATCAATTTATAAGTCAAGATTTCTACAATAATCATTCCCTTTCTCAAGTGTCAATGATTTTAGATTCAATTGGGAAATCAATATCTCTATAAAAATCACCAATCAAAATCTCAATAAAAGTTATGAATCTTGATAAATGACTTCAAAGGATTCACAAATCTCTCAATTCTATGAAATCCTAGGTTATGCTATTCCAAGGTCATGTATTCAATTACCTCTCTCAAGTGTCAAATCAAATACACCAAACAATCTAAATTATTGATCAAGTAATTTAGAAGCAATAGATCCAAATAGCACAAATAAATTGATATATCTAGATTGACAAACCACAATCTCAAAACATAAGTTCAAACATAGATTACATCAATCCTCTAGAATTATAGGCCTTGTATGGTTGTGTTTCCAAGACCCATTTTCCACTTTCCAACTATTCCGAAAAATGAGTTTATGTTTGTTTAAAAAGTTTTCAATAGAAAGGAAGTCATTTCCAATTTTCAATTTTTTTATGGAAAATATTCATTTGAAAACACAAGCAAACAATTTTTCATCCCAATTACGCAAATCTAGGTAAAAATACACTACAATCACGCAAACCTATGTCAAAAATACATTTGAAAAACTATATCCAAACATATTCTCATTTTCAAATAGAAATTCAGACAACAAACCAAATATATTCCCAATTCTCACACAAAAACCAATAAAGTTTGAAAATTTATTTTCCAACACTAGAAACTGGAAATTGGACTTGGAAATACATCCATACAAGCCCATAGTGTTTAGCTCATGATTAAAGAAAATGAATCCATGAAAATACAACAATACATCTTACAAGATATGAAGAAAGCAACAAAATAAGAACAAGAGTTGAGGGATCTTCTCTATTTCTAGATGATAGAAGCCTCCAATCTTCTTCTCCAAATTCTTCTCAAAATGCTCAAATTCTTCTTCCTTGTCTTGTAGCTGTGTTTATTGCCTTCCCAAGGGTTCCAAGATGCCCCAATTTCAAGCCCCAAGGATGGTATTTATAGTACACAAAAGTCCAAGAAGGGGGTAGGTGAACATAGGATTTTCCGCCCCCGGGCGCTGCGGCGCCCAGCAATCTCATTCCAATTTATCGCACGGGCGCTGCGGCGCCCGCCCACTCAATCTCCAAATATCGCACGGGCGCTGGCTGGCGCACAGATAAAGCCGGCGCGCGCCATCCATCGTGACGCGACACAATCCGCCCGGCGCCAGAGCGTTAAAGTGCTGGCGCTCCCACACGCCTCCGTCCGTCTGAAAGATGATGCTCTGTTGCGGGCGCTGCGCGCCAGTGGCTTTCTGCTGCAGTCACTCGCCCGTCCTTGGCCAAAATGCGATTTTTCCTTCTTTATACGCGATTTCTTCTTTCTTCAAGCCCTTTTTCACCGTTTTCTTCATCTCTCGGCTACCAAATCCGTATTGACTCTACAACGACTCTAATTGAAATAAATAAGACTCTAACGACTCTAAAAACATCCAAAATAAAACCAAATTCTACTCTAAAATATCAAATAAGTTGGTGAAAATACCAACTTAACAAAAATCATTTTGCAAAAATAGCTAAGTCTATCAACCGTACAAGGCCTTTTATAAAAATCATTTGGCCTAAAATTTTAAACTCCGATAGACTTATATTTGAATAAAACCATTTAGAAAATTGAATTTAACATCCATTTGGTAAAGCTTGAAATTTTCTTAAAACAAGAATGGGCAAGTAAAATGCAAATAGCTACTAAAGGTGCTATGAGTGCAAATGTTACATCAAAATTAATTACCTTCTTCTTGAAAATACCTTCGAGCTACTAACCTCGCCTTAGTTCGACCAATGTTGCCTTGGTCATCGAGTTTGTTCTAGAATCCCCTTTTTGTCTTCTTCATCACTATCATCATAGGGCATCCAATTGATCTAAGGTGTTCATAATAGAACATTTACATCCAAATATTTTGAGGTAACTAATATTTGGAGTATTTCATTTCTTATCTACACAACTTAACAAACTCATTAACGGCATCGCTTATATAAGCAAGAGAAAAATAGCCCAAGTGTAAAAACATGCCTCAATCATCAATCACAAAATATCTTGCATAAGAGCATAGTAGAAATAGACACTATATATATAGACCATGAAGCAAGAAACACATACTATGCATTTAGAATATCATCAAGAGTCTAATAAATCATGCAAGTTCAAATAAGCTTAAGAAAGCTATAAAGGTCTCTTTTGAAATTTGAAAATCCGATAGCATATAGTTGAGACCTCATTTAAAAAAAAGTATTTGAACAAGAGTTGACAAAGCAAATATGTGCAATCAAATATCGAATAGTGCCTTTCAAAAAAAATCTAAAAATCCTCTTAATGACACTTGTATGAAATACTATGAAAAACAAGCACATAGGCACATGGCAATACATATATCGAGTCTATAAGAGTAAGAATAACACAAGTAAACGTACCTCGATAATTTATGCCTTTCTTGAGAAATAATGACGTAAATGGTCATTTGTGAATATATGTAAATCCTACACAATTCTTAAAACAAATCTAGCACAAATCATAATGATAAAGGTGTAGGCTAAGAGATATCACAAGTAAGCTCATGCCATAAAAATCCATAAGAGATGATAACACACTTTAGTCTACAAAAATGCACAAGAGTTTTAAAAACATCATATAAGGTCTTCTTTTTCAAAAATATTTTAAAAGCACAAATATATATTGAAGACCTTAATTAAAAAAAATAAATACTTGAAAACTCATTTTGCAATTAAGACACAAATAAGAGCATGCATAATAACAAAATAAAATGCATATTTAACTAGGAGATACGGGTTACCAATTACGCCATTTCAATGGGTTGTGCCGTTCCCATTGTTGATGATATCTTCCCTTGAGAAGTCACTTTGTTGATGATGACTTCTTTGATTACTCCATTTCAAGGTTTGTTGCCTTCCCATTGTTGAAAGTCTCTTCTTTTTTGAAAATCATCTTGTTGATGATGTCTTTGCCATTTCCAAGGATTGTGTTCTTCCCATTTTTGATTATATCCTCTTCTTGGAAATTGACTTTGTCAAAAATAGTTTCTCCTTCTTTGATCAAATGAAACGGTCATTTGATGTCTTCTTGCGGTATAAATTTTCTTGATCATTATTTCGCGGTACCTAATATGACATTATTTTGTGGTACCCTCATGTGTTTGGGTCCTTTGGGATTAGTCTTGAGACTTTTAGGTCTCCAACAATAATTAGAGCTATTTCTAGCCCGGCAAGTATTTACCGTATGACCCTTTTTACCGCAATAAAAGCATGTAATAATTCTAGGAGCATAATGACCAACGTGCTTAGAGACTTGATTCTTTTTCATGTGATTGACACCCTTAGGCTTATGATCAAGTTCTAGTTTCGAATTATCACAACAATCAACAATATTGGTCATTCTATCGGCACTCAAGTTGGATTTAGATAAATCATTTTTCAAGCAATTTATATCCTCAACAAGAGTACTATTTTCTTTCTCAAGGTTTCTAACCTTGTCAAGAGTGGTGGTGTGAGCACATGATAGTGATTCATAGGAAGTAAATAAACTATCCTTATCATTCTTTAAAACAATGAATTCCTTTTTCAAATATTTGTATTTAACAAGTAAGTTTTGGAATTCATCTTGTAGTTCATCAAAATCATTTTGCAAATCACTATAATTATTATCATAGGAAGTAGAGGGTTTAGAACTTACCTCGTTTTCTTCTTCGATGCCCATAAAACAATATTCAACTTCTTCATAGTTGGAAGTTGTAAGAGACTTGTTCCTTAGATTTGAGCTTGTATCCCTTTGAGAAGTAGATGCTTTTGTTTGACTCTTTTCATTTGCAAATACTCCATAGATGGCTTCTAATTTTTGCCATACTTTATGTGCCGATCGAATTCCTACAAAATGTTCTTATTCCAAATTAGTAAATGAACAATGCAAAATATTTAGAGCCTTACCGTTTAAGGAGATGGTTTTCTTTTCTTCATCATTGAGCTCTTTGAAGCCTTTGGAGGTGTATGGTGTATCTTTCATCGGAATGGATTCTCCATTTATGACGGTGTTCCAAATATCAAACCCGCAACTTTGTAAATAGCATTCCATTCTTTCTTTCCAAAATGTAAAATTTTTGGAATCAAATATTGGTGGCTTGGTGGTGGAGGTGCCGGATAGATGAGCTTCTTTCGTAGCCGACGATCGTTTCTCTTCACTCGCGATGTGAAACGAGCTTGCCAAAGAGTTTTGCTTTGATACCACTTGTAAGTCCAAGTGGCTACGATAATCTAGAGGGGGGTGAATAGATTATCTCCATCTTTTCGATTTCGCCCTCTTTTTCAAACCGAATGCTCAAAGACAATCAAAAAGGTGCGGAATGTAAATAGCACACGTCAATTTATAGAGCTTCACCCCACCTAGGGACTACGTGCTCTACCACCCCAGTATATCCGGGATGGGTTTCGAAAAGAGAAAAAGATTTTATTAATAATTACCAAAATTATTACAACAAAATCTTACACCAACACCTTGAAGAGCACCACACTCTTCTTTAACACCACCTTTGAGATTACCACAATCTCACTTGAAGATTACCACAATCTCCAATCAGCACCTTGTGAAGATTACCACAATCTTCACCCTTGAAGAGCACCACACTCTTCAACACCTCAACAAGAAGATTACCACAATCTTCTTACACCTAACACCTAGTTCACCCAAGTGTGTTCTTACCACAAGAACACTCACAAGGATATCTTGTGTTTGAATGACGACCACAAATTCAAGATTACAACTCGATAATTGATAATACAATAGAGTGCAAGTGTAATCAAGAATAGCCTAGACCTCAAGAATATGAAAGTGAATAGCTAGGCAAATTATAACAAGAAATAAGACAATATAAGAACAAGTGTATTCTTGAGTGTATCTTGTTGTGTTGTAGTTTTCTCTCTTGTTGTGTTGCTTCAATTCTTCCTCTATTTATAGAAGATGTCTTGTACATGATAGGCTCCTCTTGGGGACATGAATTACGTAAAAAATTGCAAGACAATTGAAGAAAAGAGTCATAGAAATCAATCCCACAAATTAAGGAAAAGATGTCTGCACGCACAACGGTTACATTTTTGTTGTCAAACTTAAGGGCGGCACGGTCGCGCACAAATAGATGTTTGAAAATGAGAATACACATTTAACAGGCGGACCGGTCGACGCGTCTACCTCGACCGGTCGACCTATGCCTCAATCGGTCCCCCTCATGGGTTTGGAAGAAAGAAAACGCTCGTTTCAATTTTTGCTACAGTACCGGTCTCCCGGGGGGTCGACCGGTCGACGGCACCGGTTGCCCTATAGGGCGACCGTTGCCCCGACCATTTTCTACAAACATGAAGTTTTCTGTTTTCCTCAACTTTCAGGTACGGGTTGCCCTATACGGCGACCGGTTGACCTCAAAACAAAAGTGTTGTCCAATTTTATATCGAAAATAAACTTCAAGAAATACTCCAAAAAATAGTGAAAACATTTTAGACCGATCGGGAGTATTAGGACAACATTTAGAAACATTGTTTTGGTGTAAAAATACATTAACAGAAAATCATTAAAAGTGTTGTCCAATTTTGTTGAAAATAAAACTTGAAGAAATACTCCGGAAAATATTAAAACCATTTTAAATCATTTAGGAGTATTTGGACAACCTTTAAAGCCATTGTTTTGGTGTAAAATCAAAATCATCAAAATCATGATAAAACCATTTATCAAACAGTAGGGAGTACTTTTGTTAATGCTTTGATGTTTAAAAATCAATAAGTCTTCTCCTCTTTGAATAACTTTTACCAAGTGATTTGCTTAATCCTTAATTACGTTTTCAAAACAATTTAAGTAATTATGATTGTTGAGGGCAAAAACGATATTTAATTAATTAATATATAATTCAGTTTATATATTTATTTAATATTAATTGTCCAGTGGGCTCTTAGTAAATAGACCGGTCAAATGGCGTCGGGACTGGCCCATAGACCGATTTCTCCTACGCGTACTGACCCACATGCCAAATTGTCCTATAAGCCAAATTGTCCTACACGGCCCATGGGGCCCATCTCTCAGGTATAAAAATGCCCCTCCTATTATCTGTAAGTAATTTAATTCATAATCCGCCTACGCATTTTAATTCAGTATTCGTTGTGCAGGCAAATTCCCATTCAAATAATTTTCTAGTTATCGGAGAAAAAGACTTAAAGACTTCCCCCTCGGGAAGAGGATTTTGGTCAACCCTGTTGACTTGGAGTGATCTGCCCCAAAAAGCACCATCATTTTGGCGCTATCTATGGGAAGTAGTCAAAGTACATGAAGATGAAAACTTGATTGCAAGCACGTGAAGTCGGATCTCAAGCTGTAGGCCATGGGGCCGGAGATCAGCAAGAAGAACGACCACGTGGAAGGTAGGGAGCTCGCCCTCCTCCTCTTGGAGGATTGCCGCCCCTTCCTCCCTTTGCAAGAGGGGCGCTGCCCCCTCCTCCTGGGAGGCTCCACCCGCTCAAGAAATTCGTCTATCTCGGGAAGCCCCCTAGGCACTCCTGGATGAAGCTGCCCGGAACGCCTTGAGGGATCAAGCCGTAGCCAATGACGAAGTCCCTGACTGTGACGATCAGGATGAGAGAGGAGAAGGTCGCGGTGAGAATCAGAATCGTGAAGAGCAACCACCGGTTGAAGAATCTCAAGCAGTGCAGCCTAGCCAAGTCAACTCGCGACCAACTGCATTCATGAAGACCTTTGGCCCCTGTTATTTTATCTGAACCTCTGCCATAAGGAATCAAGACCTCCAACCTCCTGGAGTATGACAGAACTGGAGACCCGCATAAATACTTGGACAAATTCTACGCCAAGGCGGATCTCTACGTAGGGACGGATCCAGAAAATTTTCACAAGGGGGCACAATACTACAAAAATCTCCATGAGGTTTAGACTAATTATAAAAAACTCCTGAGGTTTTTGTAAATTTCCAAAAAAAAAAAAGAAACATTGAAGTTTGACCATGCCTTATATTTTCCTCCTTCATAAGGCAAAACATTTCAATCCCCTAATATTTGTAGAAATATTACAGTTACGCCCTTAAATTTAATACATAATCAAACTTGGGTAGACTTTTTGTAATTTTGAAACATCTTTGGATTTTTATAATTAGCCAAAACCCAAGGAGTCTTTAAGTAATTATCCTTAAATATAATTACGAATTACATAAAAAACAATTAGTGAGGCACATCTTCTTTAACCTATTTAATACATACCTTTTGAAAATAAATAATAAATCATAAATAGTAACTACATAAAAAATAATCAATGGGGTATATTTTTATTTTCCACCTAATTAATATATGTTTATTTTAATTAAAGAAATATATAGTAAAAAATGGAAAAAAAAATTAGTGGGGGCACGTGCCCCCATAAGGAGTAACATGGCTCCGTCACTGTCTCTACGACATGACGGATGCCTCCTACTGCAAGGTGTTCCGCACTACATTGACCAAGAGGGCGCTGACTTAGTTCAATCATCTCTCGTAGGATCAATCTCTAGGATGGAGAAGCTTTCATGCATCAGTTCTCCATCAACAAAAAGTGCCCCAAAACTATCGCTCACCTCTTTCAGGTGAAGCAGAGGGAAGAAAAAACACTGTGGGAGCTTATGAAACGATTCATGGAAGCTGTCAATGAAGTTGTCAAAGTCCAACATGAGACCTTGGCCGGAAGACTGCAACAGAATCTCCACCAAGGGCGTTTGAAGGAATCTATGGCTAGGAAACCACCCTCCAACATGGAGGAGCTATATATCCAGGAGGCGAAGCATATTCGAGTGGAGGAATCCACCAAGCCTGAACCCGGTGTCAAGTGCAAGTCCCGATAAGAAGACAAGAACCAACTGCGAAAAGGTTCGTAGTAAGATCATGGGCCAAGCTACACACCTCTCAACGCTCCAATAGTGGAGATACTAATAGCCGCACAAAATAAGGGAATCATTGATACTCTGCAACAATTGAGGAGCAACCCTTCACGGGCATACTCCAATTTATACTGTCAATATCATAGAGACATGGGGCACACCACTGAAGATTGTTTCGTTCTAACAAAAGAGACCAAATGACTCATCCAGAGAGGCCACCTCAAGGACTACGTGGATCAAAGCAAGTTTCGCCATGATCCAAGACCGCATGAAGAAGAACCTTAGCAGGACCAGCACCACTCAGACCCCCGCAGGGAGGAAAGGCGCGACAATCATGTTGCCGGAGTCATCAATGTGATCTCTAGAGGACAGAGGCGAAAGACGCCTGGAGTGCTCTCCTGGAATGTAGCAAGGAGATAAGGGGGCGATCCGAGGAGAACCTATCCAAGAAAAGAATCGTTGAATGCCCTCAAGCAAATGGCATGCCCATCACAATCGGCACTCAATAATACATCCCAGAAACCCAATTTCACCCTTACTCCATTGTCATTTCAGTTATGATGGCCAACTTCGTGGTCAAGAGGGTCTTTTTAGATATAGGAAGTGCAGTGGGCGTCATACTCCGGGAAGCCTTCAAAAAGACAAGGATCGACCCAATACAGGTTATTCCAGTTTCAACACCACTGATTAGCTTCACTGGAGAAGTGATCAAGTCCTAAGGCAAGATCAACCTACCACTTACATTAGGCAAGGATGCCCTTCTTCAAGTTATGAAGATGGTCCGTTTCCTCATTATAGATATTCCCTCTTCGTACAATATGATATTTGGAGGGCCCAACATGAACGAGTTCCGAGCCATCCCCTCTACGGTTCACTTAAATTGAAGTTCCCCACAAACTCGGGGATATGAGAGACTGTTGGAGAAATCAAGATGGCTCGGGAGTGTTATGTGGCCACCTTGAAGATGAGCAAGCTCCCAAGGCCGAATGATGAAAACACTGTACAACCATAAACTGGACTCTCAGAGATCCTAGTATTTATTATTTTTTGATTGTTTTCTGCTTATTTTCACCCTATAGGCGTTAAACGTTTGTTTACATTTCAGTCATGTTTCCACCCACAGAGCGTAAAGCTTTATCATTATAATGAATAAAAGTACTTTCACTCTTCTACCTAGATGTTGTGAATGCAGTTAATTGCAAATTTCAATGACCAGTTAGGTACTCTCCTCAACAAACCCCATCTTTTGGCTAAAGCCCCGTATGGGAGGAGCCTCCTCACGGGAGTCCTCATAAATAACCTCCTCCGGCTAAGACCCCAGAGGGGAAGACCTTATCTGTCCAAGAACCCAAGTGGGAAGACCCCTTCCAGGCTAAGACCTGGATGGGAGGGACCTCCTCAAGGGGGTCCTAGTAATTCGCCTCCTCCGGCTAAGACCCTGGAGGGAAAGACCTCACCCTGCTAAGATCCTGGGTGGCAGGACCCCTTCTGGCTAAGACCCCGGATGGGAGGGGTCTCCTCATGGGGGTCCTAGTAATTCACCTCATCCGCCTAAGATGGAAGGGGCCTCCTCACAAGAGGTCCTAGTAAAAACTTAGATGGAAGGGGCCTCCTCACAAGAGGTCCTAGTAAAAAATTCCTCCTCCAGCTAAGAACCCAGAGGAAGGGGCCGCCTCGCAAGAGTCCCCGTGAATTCTTCTCCACGATGAAAATACGCAAGAGAAAGAAGGCGAAAATGCTAACACATGTGAAAAAATATACAAAAGACGAAGCAAAAACTGGGAGAAAATTTCAGGGGGACGCCCATTCCGAGCTCCGAAAGGGCGCCCCAAGAGTTACATAAGGGCCCCCTCCTCCGGGTTCGGAAGAGCCCCTCCTGATGTTAAAATACAAGATATAATCCAATCTCCCGCAAGACGTCATATGCAGATATCACAAGTAAAGCATGATAAAGGAAAACAACTATGCATGAGGAAGACGGAAGATCATCCAGCCCTACGGGGAAAATAAAAACATCTCAAGACCAAAAGAGAAAGAGAAATATCCAAGTGCGTAAAGCAAGCCCTAAACAGATGGATAGGAGTCAAGGGCCATCAGGACAAGAAATAACTATCACTACTCAAGCAGTGGGCGCCTCATCTCTATCAGCAACATCAGCCTCTCTAGGCTCATCTCCACCGCCACTAGCATCATCGAGAAGATCTTGCAAAACCTCAACCTGTCCTTTCTCATCATCAGAGACGCTGCAGTCTAAGATGACAATCAGCTCGCTGGAAGCCTTCCCACTCCGCTGTAGAAGTTTTTGGTAGTGGCGATTCACTCTGTCAAAAAAAATGGAAGACTGCTTCAGCAACACGGAGTGATACTCTGGAGAAGCTCTGTAAGCTTCAATCGAGCAGGACCTCTCCTAAGCTAACATTTGTTGCCAACTAAAGTACGAAGAAAGAAATCACTCGACTTCGATTTGTGGTCTAGCTGGGCCTTAGCCCAGTCAAATTCATTTGATAGCTCGAACATCTTGCCCTCATGCTGAGCCACATCTTCTGTTAAGATATTTAGCTTATCCCAAAGCTGATGATTCTCCACCTCCGTCACCTTATTTTTATGGTTCGAAGCCGCTGCAAGGTTCAAAATATACAACAAAATTTGTACAAGCCTTAGCTAAGTAAAAAGACACAATGTGAAGAATGAAAATGCAAAGTAACCATGGAATCTTACTTGAGCAACATCCCCGTAAAGGTAAGTCTCGATGTCCTTGAAGGACAGAGACCCAAGACGGGACTGATCATCTACCAACAAAGCTCATCTCGTAATGGCGTAGCCCAAGCCTGAATCTGCATAGTCCCAATGAGACTGGATCCCTTCACGACAGTTCACTCCACCAGAAAAGATAGCTCAGGGACCAACAGTCTTGAAAACAGCAACCCCAGGCTCCATCCTCAGTCTCTTTCCTCTAGAAGGGCCTGAAAGGGGATGAGGAGCTGGAAAAACATCAGTAAGGTAAATAGAGCGAGAGCCCCGGCGCCGATCACTCTCCTGGCGATGAGGGCACAACCTATCACTCCGTGGCAGGGCGCTCGAGCTCCCCCCATCAGCAGACTTTCCCTTAGCCTTCTCAGTTTTCTTTTTCTTAAAGGCCATCAACTCCGTAATGCTCTAACTCTTCTTACCTGAAAAGCAAGCAAAAACAATATCAAAAAAGGGAAGCAGTCAAAATATACAAGTAAAGCGGGAAGAAATATAAAGAAGTAAAGCAAGATGGGATACCCAAGAAGTCCCTAACATTCAGAAGGCTCTTAAATGAGCCCCGGGGTCTATAAACTTCCATCAACTCCTTTTGGGAAATGGGAGTATCCCGGGTGGTCATAACATCCGAAAACCACTCGTGAGGGATGTCCCAACCATTATCCCTCACATAGAACAAATCCTCCTTCCACAACCCACTAGAAGAGGGAAGTCATTCGAGAAAGTTGCATTAGGGGCATGGGAAGAAGTGGAAGAAGGTGTCACCAGGAGACTTCATCGCATAGAAAGAGAATGGAATCCATCTACAGTCGGAGCCAAGCCTAACAGTCGCATCACATGCTTATAACCCCGTATACATGCATAAGCCTAAGGGATCAACTAACTAACACATGCTCCTAAATATCTAAGGATTACGATGAGGAAAGTATCCGAAGGAAGCACAAAACCAACAGAGAAGCTATAAAGGTATACCGTGATGCAGCTCTCGGATACATGAGTAAGTCTATTGCCCAAACCCGGGCCAACATCATAAAAGCCGAAGGAAGCTCTAGCCTCTCTCGCAGCCTAGAAGACAAATAGATGATACTCGACTGGCCAACTCTCCCGGAACAACTGTCCGACTGCTGGGAAGAGGCTTATGTTGATACTTAGAGGGGCGGACCTCTTAAGGACTATCTTCCTCGGACTTCGCCTCGGAAGACTCATCACTTGAGCTCGAATCCAGCTCAAGCTCTACACTCATTCGCCATCAAAACACAACTTTGGAGCAAGATGAGGAATATCAAACTCCATGGAGAAAGGTGGAAATGGAATGGTTGAACCAGAAATTAAACGCCAGGTAACACCAAGACCTCCAAGCGGAATAGAGGAAGTATCTGAATCCGGGATATGACTTGAAATATACGAAAACTGGGGAAAAGACGGGAAAAAATGAGAAGAAAAATGGAGTGAGGGGTTTGGGATGTCCCATGGGGCGGCGCTCTTGTGGCCGCCCGGTGAGGGTGCCCTCTATCGTCTATGGTGCTCTCATCGCTCTCTCCACTTGACACAGTTGACTCATCACTCCAACTTTTCATGGATTCTCACCTAAACTCTCACCTCACATCTCACCTCAACTTTCAAAAAAATTTCTAAGTCTTTTACAAAGCAAAAAATTTCAAAGTTGAAGAGTAAAGAGGAAAATATTACCTTTGCAAGATATGGTCACAAGATCTCCTTCCATGTGTCCTTATGCAAAAGCGGTCAAAGATTATCCAAAGACAAGACAAGATATACAACAATACAAGCCATATATTTCCACACCGCATTAGCTCGCACACTGCTTCATCCCTCCGCAGCACCGGAGCTGGGGGCGTATATTGGGGCAAAAATGATATTTAATTAATTATCTACAATTCAGTTTATATATTTATTTAATATTAATTGATCAATGGACTGTTAATAAATAAATCGGCCTAATGGTGCAGGAATGACCCATAGACTGATTTCTCATACGTGGACTGACTCATAGGCAAATTCTCCTACACGGCCCATGGAGCCCATCTCTCAGGTATAAAAAGGTTATTCCTATTATCTATAAGTAATTTAATTCATAATCCTTCTACGCATTTTAATTCAGTATTCGTTTACTGTTTTATTCTCTCGTTCACCGTGCTGGCTTGAGCGTCGGAGGGCCTGCCCTACATGGGGCTCTCTAACATTTGTGCGTGTGTGCAGACAAGTTCTCGGTCAAAGGATTTTCAGGTCTCGGAGAAGAAGACTTGAAGACTTCCCCTTGGGAAGTGGATTTTGGTCAACACCGTTGACTTGGACTGATCTACCCTAAAAAAGCAGCATCAATGATGTATATAATATCTACCTCTTTTGTTGGAATTGGATTGGGTTAATGGGTCGTCCATGAAGCTTGACTCGACCCACGTTAGACACTAGAACTAATTTGTAGCACTATGCACCATAAAATTAATTTTTTAGCAGATTGCACCAATTTTTGGCACTATAGCTGTTATTCAAGCAGAATAAGATATGATTCTATTTTTTCTAATCTAATTTTGAGTATAATCATTGTAGTATTCTGTTAACAGTTATTTTAAAAGAAATTGTGTTTATATTTAAGTCCATTTTTGACGTTGTCATCCAAACATCGCCTAGTCATAACCCGACTAACAACAAGAAAGCTCCTAAGTATTCACAAGTTTCTTGAATTTGTGTTGTTCCCCCTCTTTTTATGGGAGATTACTTGACCCTTTTATGAGTGGGCTCTTGAACTCTTCTTGCTTACAGTTGAGTTACAGAGTTCTTCTTGGTTGCAGTAGAGTTATTATCTAGAGTCATATATAATTGGTAGAGATAGTTTCCCAGCTTGCAGTAGATCAAGTTATGTATCATAAATCTTATATAATTGGTAGAGAGAGTTTGGTAGGACATTGTGAAGTCATGGGGTACAGAGTAATAATTCTGTTGTGGCAATTAATGCTTAAGATTTTGCTTGTGAATAATGGGTGAACATTGAACAAGTTGTTACATACTTAGGTATGCCACAATTATTGCTTGAGTAAAACTAATACTCTCTCGATCCGGAGTAAGATAAAGCAAGTAGAGATTTCACACATATTAAGAAAAACAATAAATATAATTGGGATCATAATATTTTTTCATATTCTTCCTACTTTGCCTTTGCATTAAATGAGAGTATATCATTGTTAGTCTCAAAGATAGTGAATTAAATGGGGTAGTTTAGTATATTATTGTGTAATTAATACTCTCAATAAGGAAACAAGCCTATAATTTAGGACGGATGAAAAATGAAAGGTGACCTATCTTATTGGGACGGAGTGAGTATTAACAACTAAGCAAGTATATTTTGTTATTAAAATAATTGTTATTAAGAAAAATGACAACAACAGAAAAAAGGTTGAGTATTGAAAAAACTATTGAGACTGATGTAATATATATGAAGGAATCATGGTAATTAGTTTAATCTGATAATTATAACTGGCAAGGAATCATTACAATCAATTTAACTAAATAAATACAAATAAAAACGATATAGATTTTACTTTACTTGTTTTTCACCTATATTGGTATTTTCCTCATCCTCACACTTTTTTGATTGTGAACCAAATAAAGGTATATAGGTAAAACTCATCCTCACACTTCTTTGCTAGTGAAATATATTTGCTTGTGAAATATATAGGTAAAGCAGAAAAGAGTGGAAACAGGGTGTAAATTGGAATATACCAGGAATATCGGCCCATGTGATTCGGAATATTCCAAGAATATTTCTGGAATATTCCAACTCCGGCTGACCGGAGGTTGCGAAATGAAAAACTTGCAAAGTTTAGGTTGTTAATTGTAAAAATAAATAGTTTAGATTGCAAAATATAAAAACAGCTAAAATTCAGGTGGCAAAAAATTATTTTCCCTAATAATAAACTACTACTATTATAGATTCAAAACTACCTACGGCCCATAGGTTGGTTGCTGCGCCATACATGGAGGTAAGTAGGCCATCTTGTGTCATTTATCTGTTTCAAGATGTATCTTTGCATGATCACGATTAATTGTGCAAGAAAAGTGGAAACATGAAAAGAGTACTATACTACCATACACCAACAAACCATCTAGAAAGATGTCACCGCAAGTTGAAAAAATTGCACAATCATTCGCCTATAAATAGGCTTGCTCCGGGAAGAGCAAAACACACGGAGATATCCGTGAGAGTGAAGAGTAGCCAATGTAGAGAGTCAGGATAATATCTCTCGAATGGGAGAGTTTTCTCCAATGTAGTGTCAGAAAATAGCTTTGGAGAAATTTGTGGAAAGGAGCCAATCCAGTAAACAGTGACAACAAGGATGATAGACGCCAAAATTCCACCTGCGGAAACACAAGCTAAAAGAGAGAGACTTCTTAACCATGTTGTAGGTAGTATCACAATGGTGGTGTTTAGAATAAAGGTTGTTCGCCTCCAATTCTTTTCCCAAAAATGTGGGCATTTGGAAAGAGCTTATGCAAACTATCACCTTCCAATATATGCAACATAACTGCAATTTGCGTTGCATATATTGGAAGGTGATAGTTTGCATAAGCTCTTTTCAAATGCCCACATTTTCGGAAAAGAATTGGAGGCGAATGATGCCTTTATTCTGCTAACTGCACTTGTAATACTACCTAGGACGTGGTTAAGAAGTCTATCACTTTTAGCTTATGTTTCCGCAGGTGGGATTTGGCTTCTCTCATCCTTGTTGTCGTTATGTTTTGGATTGGCGCGTTTGAGGGCGTTGGATTTCATGAAAAAGGTGTTCTTTTGAGGTATAAAGGATTACCAATGGTTATTAGCTATTCGTGTTCTGCTACTGGGCTCACCCTGTTTTCCCTACACTCTGTGACAAATGAGAGATATAAGCCGATTCCCTAAGGTAAATATTTTTTTTCTTCACATAATAATCAACTTTTTTCGGAAGTTGCTAATTACTTAGATTCTTTTCTTTCTTTCATGCTGCAGATTTTACTAGCTAGTGTGCTTTATTTTGAGCATTACTATACTTAAAAAGATTGAAGGTTTTTAAGTATCCAATCTGTTATTCAGACTATTAAATAGCACATGAAGTAGCCAAAACTAAAAGTAAAATTGATTTAGGCATACTCTGTGATTTTTGGTATTTTTCTTGTAAGAGAGCATTTTACAATTTGCACTTTGTATGTTTCTCAATTGTATGACTCCATCCCTTGTCTCTGGATCACCGTCAACATTTCATCAATTTCTTGAAAGTTATCAACCCCTTTTGGCAGCGAAATCAAATATTAATTTGAATTTGAATTATTACATGTGAATGATAAGCCATAAAGAAGGGCTGAATGTCAAGCCAAAGCCCTTAAGTTCGAAAATAAATGACCTGCAGTAAATGGGCTAATCCAAAATATATAGGGATAATGACACAATTGCCCTACTTTTTAGGAAAGATCCCTGCAAATACGCTCTCCTTTTTTTCCTGGACTGCAAATACGCGGATGGGATCTTCTATTCCAGGATGGTGTTTCATCTCCTATTCCACCGCACGGATGATTGACACGTGTATAGTAGTTACCATATTCAAACCCCGCAATTTAGGCTTGATTTTTGCTCCAAAATTAATATGGTAACTTATATACACGTGTCAATCATCCGTGCGGTAGAATAGGAGATGAAACACCAAACGTCTATTTGCTTTTCTGCAAACATAGTATCACGCTGCAACAGAAATCCACGCTGCACGTTGCAACATAGATCTCAAAACAGTTTGCAAACTCAAAATCGCAGAACAACCATAAGATGGTAACAAATTGCAACAACCAAAAAACAATCCAAAAGGAAGAAAGAAGCAAAATTGCAAAAAACAACAAGAGAAATAACGAACAAATCGTTTAAAATCATAGGAAATCGCAGTAAAACCGAGAAAAAAATTTAGTTAATCAATAACTATTGATCTCAAAGGCTTTATTTCATTAAAATCCATTGCTTCAGAATTATATTTTGTGTTTTATATGCTGCTATTTTCATTGTTTTTTCGTTTTTCAATTTAAAGAAATATTGTTTTCTATATATATATTGCATAGAATTAGTGATTCTTGCGGATTATATGATCATACAATTGAGAAACATACAAAGTGCAAATTGCAAAATGCTCTCTTGCAAGAAAAATACCAAAAATTACAGAGTATGCCTAAATCAATTTTACTTTTAGTTTTGGCTACTTCATGTGCTATTTAATAGTCTGAATAACAGATTGGATACTTTTTTTTTGAAAGGAAATATTATTAAGCAACATGAACATTACAAACATTGTCAAGGTGAGCAACCACAAAATCCGGAGGCTCCACCCAAGTAGTAGGACTAGCATAAGAACTAGATGCCCTAGCGAGAGCGTGAGCAACTAAGTTCGCTTGTCGCCTAACAAATTGAACCTTGAAATGAGGTTCTGAAACAAGAATAGCATTCCTAGACCTGATAATTCTACCAAATTCAGAATGAATCTCCTCCTCATCCTTCAGCGCGTCAACCACCCCCTTAGCATCCAACTCAAAAATAACCTTTCTGAACCCAAGATTCCTCATCCATTTCAATCCTTCTAACAAACCTCTACCCTCACCTTCTAACACACTGATGTTACCTGAGAAGCGATGGTCCGAGGCATGCAAGAACCACACCAAAGATCATCTCTGCTACCATTCCAATCCCAAATTTATTCTGATCTTTAAAGAATGCTGCATCAATATTACACTTGCAGTATGTTGCTGGAGGAGGATGCCAAGTTAAACAACTACCAGAAGTTGCCCTGTTCTGAGAACAAAAGACAGATCGCGCCTCAACCCATGTATCTAGGAAATTTAACGCATTTCGAACTGTCAACGGTGCATTCGTATGTGTATGATTCCAGAGTTTAGCATTTCTTTGTTTCCAGATATTCCATAATATCATACAAATTTTATTAAGGCATGAACCTGGTCGTTCCTTCATAATGGTAAAGAACCAAGCAGTAAAAGAATCCACTCGACATGCTGTATGATTAACAATTGGCCACAATTGGCTAACTCTCCAACATTCAACACCGCATACTCACATGTCAAAAATAAGTGCCAATTATTTTCAATTTGGGAATCACAAATTACACATACCTGTGAGAGATGAATTCCTTTATGAGCAAGATTATTCCTTGTGGGTAGACAGTTATGGCAGATTCTCCATAAGAAAAATTTAACTTTAGGAGGGATCTTCAACTTCCAGATATTTCTCCAATCTCCAACAATTCCCAAGTTTTCATCAATAATGGAATTCACCAACACTTTGTAGCCCGACTTCACTGAGTATGTACCAGTTCTAGTAAAATGCCATACCAAACTGTCCTGTTCTTCGGACTGATGTAGAGGGATTTTAAGAATTTGATTCACATCGCGTTCAGAAAAATATTCCTCGATAATATTCAAATCCCACTCCCAAGTACCTGGTATTAATAATTCATCAACTGTAATGTTTTCCAACCCTGTAACTGGTTGTGAGGTGATAAAAAAGTTATTATCATCTCTCAACCACGGATCTTTCCAAACTCTGACTGATTTTCCATCTCCGATCATCCACCTTATACCCAACTTAATTAGCTGTCTCGAGCTCCAGATGCTACGCCAAGTGAAGCTTGGATTAGAGCCAAGCTGTGAATTTAAGAAGTCCCCATTCGGGAAATATTTAACTTTGAAGATTCGACTTATAAGAGCATCTGGGTTGGAAAATACCTTCCAACCAAGCTTAGCCAACATAGCCAGGTTAAAATAATGAAATTCACGGAAACCAAGACCTCCAGCTTCTCTAGAGACACAAAGTTTATCCCACCCAAGCCAATTAATCCCCCTTCCACCTTCTTTCTTAGAACCCCACCAAAATGAATTGATCATACGTTGAAGCTCCTCGCCAAGGGAAACTGGTAATAAAAAACACTCATACAATATGTCGGAAGAGCTTGGGCCACAGATTTAATAAGCACATTCTTTCCAGCCTTAGACAATGGTTTATTGCGCCACTTTTGAAGATGGGACCAGAGATTGTTACGAATATACCCAAAAATTTCTTTCTTTCTTCGACCTATTAATGATGGCAAGCCTAAGTACTTACCTGTTTGCTGCTGCTGCTGTACACCAAGGATATTAAGAATCCTTACTTGTTGCTGATGATCCACATTTGAGCTAAAAGATATGCTCGATTTTTGCAGATTAATAGATTGGCCTGAGCAAGCTTCATACCGCTGGAGAATACAACTAATCCTCTGACTTTCTTCTTCTTTAGCAGCAAAAAAGAGATAACTATCGTCAGCAAATAGCAAATGTGAAATAGAAGGTGCTCCCCGACAAATTTTAGCCCCGTGAATATAACCTCCTATTTCAGCCTGTTTGAGCATCGAAATAAGTCCCTCGGCACATAAGATGAATAAATATGGAGATAAAGGATCCCCCTGACGAAGACCTCGCCTCGGAATAATAGGACCAATCAACGAACCATTGACAATGACTGAATAAGACACTGATCGAACACAAAGCATAATCATCTTGACCCAAGTCGGATCAAAACCTAGCTGTAAGAGAATTTTCTCAAGATAGGCCCAATCCACTCGATCATAGGCCTTACTAATATCAATCTTCAATGCCGCCAACCCTTTCTTCCCTTTGGACTTTCGTTTCATGTGATGTAAAATTTCAAATGCCACCAAAACGTTGTCCATGATAGATCTTCCCTTAACAAACGCAGATTGTGTTTCCGAAATTATAGAAGGTAAAATCCTTTTCATCCTGTTGGCTATCACCTTAGAAATGATTTTATACAGGATATTGCATAAGGAAATAGGCCGGAGATCTTTCATAGCCTGGGGTTGTTGACATTTAGGTATCAACACAATATTCGTATCCATCAATCCCGTAGGAAACTGATTCTGTGAGAGCCATTCAATGCCTGCTTGATAGATATCATCACCAATTAAATTCCAAAAGCGCTGATAAAATGCCGGATTAAATCCATCAGGCCCAGGAGATTTATCCGGGTGCATTGCGAACACCGCCTCCTTGAATTCCTCTCTTGTGAATGGGAGTAACAAAGAAGCATTTTGGTCAGATGTCACTCGCTGATTCACATGGGGTAAATCAATATCAAGTTCCTCCTGATTGTGCGAAAATAACTCTCTGAAATACGCCGCAGCAATTTCCCCAATTTCTTGATCATTATCATGCCACACCCCATCACCATCTTGAAGTTTGACAATATTATTTGTTTTTCTTCTCGAGGAGGCCGCTGCATGGAAGAATCTAGTGTTAGAATCTCCTTCTCGAAGCCAGAATATTTTTGCCCGTTGTTGCCAATGCGTTTCTTCCTTGATCAACAACTCCACATATCTAGCTTTCACATCCTTATACTTCTGAACAGAAATAGGATCATCAAGAGAGCGCAAATATTCGAGCTCTTTGTGACAATCTGATATCTCCTTCTTGAAACGAGTAGCTTGCTTCTTCCCCCAATTTCTCAACTGAATAGAACATTCCTTCAATCGCTCAATAATGTTAGAATAGGGGCAAGACCACCACCCTTCTTGCACCTTTTCAATAAGATCTGGTTCAATTAACCACTTATTCTCAAATCTAAATGGTTTATACAACTTATGCTTATGTGGAAATGAAGTTTGAAGAAGAATAGGTGTATGATCTGATATGGCGGCACACAGATTTAATAATCTGACCTCTGGAAATAGTGAAATCCAACTGGGAGATGTCATCGCTCTATCCAGTCTTTCTTCTACAGCATTAACTGTCCCACGTCTTGCTTCCCAGGTAAATTGATGACCAATAAGGGGAATATCTGTTAATTGACAGTCCGCAACCGCTTCCCGAAATCCTCTAATTAACCAATTTGGGTGCTCAATCCGGCCTTTCTTATCCGCTGGATGGAGGAGATCATTGAAATCCCCGATACAACACCATGGAAGTGAACAAACCCCGTGTAATTTTCGAAGTAAATCCCAAGACTCTTTCCTTCTGCTTCTCTCCGGGTAGCCGTAGAAACCAGTAAGTCTCCATTTAGTATCATCATTCTCAAGAACTTCCATGTCAACATGGTTATTAGAATAACCGAATATGGAACAAATGTGACTACTCCTCCACAAAACACATATACCACCACTTCTACCAATCCGATCAACAACAAACAGACTTTCAAATTTTAATCGAATCCGAATTTGTTCAATTCTAGCAGCGTGTGACAAGGTTTCGAATAATATAATAATATCAGGTTTATGGGCTCGAACCAGGTCACATAAAACCGGAATTGCGCGTGGGTTGCCCAACCCACGGCAATTCCAACTTAAAACGATCATGGCTCCTGGCAGGCCTGGGAGCCAGGACCTGCCAATAAAAAATGGTTCTGTTGGCTGCTAGGATGAGACTCAGTTAATTCTGACTTAAAATCTTGAGTTAGGAATAAATTCTGGGCTTGGGCTTCATTTGAAGGTAAAACCCGTTTTCTCTTTCTGTCTTCATTAGATTCAACAATATCCGTTCCTGATGTTGTTCTCCTAATAGAACTGTTCCCCAAATGTAACGGATAACTGCCCCTGATATCTTGTTGATCTGCCATAATTATAGGGGAATTTTTTGTAACTGCTCCAATTTTCAAATTTGAAATCCCGCTAATCTCGCACAGTGGTGTCGCCGCCGAACTCCGCCGGAATCTGGAATTTCTTCTATCAATGGACTGCTCTGAAGATTTCTCGCCTGTTGTAAATTGAAATCCTTGTTGTGGAATGTTTGATGATGGTGCAACATTCTCTTTTCCAACATCCACAGTTTCAACTAGCCATTGTTCCCCACTCGTATCCATATTCCTCCGATTAGATGCACGTAAATTTGGTCCCCACTCCCTTGTTGGCTCCACATCTGGATGTTCAAACCTCTTTTCACAATAGCGATCAGTATGAGTGACCATTCCACAAATGAAACAGAAAGAGCCCAATCTCTCATATTTGAAGTTAACCACAGTCCAGTCCCCTCCTTGGAGCTTTACCTTTTTATATCTTTTTAAAGGAATTCTGATATCCACACATACCTTGATTCGCATATACGACTTCCAGATAGATGTAGAATTCTTAGGATCATACTCCACAAACTTTCCGATAAAATCTCCAAGTTGTTTGCCTACCCTTTCGGACATACATCCAATTGGGAGATCATAAATTTGAACCCAGAAATTAATAGTATACATAGGAACAGAACTCGGAATCATCCCAGGAGATAATTGAACCAACATCAACATTAAATTATCAAAAGACCATGGTCCACCGTCAAGGACCCTTTTAAGATCAAGCACATGATAAAATTGAAAAAGAAATCTCTGGTTTCCGATATCTTTAACTGTCATACCTTTCACCGGTCTCCAAATACCAGCCATCCGTTGCTTCATTATATGGAAATTGACATTCCTTTCAGAGATAAACTTTCCAAGTAGGCATAAAATGGGGTCTGCAATCCCCCCATTAGCCCCCTCAGTTTCAAATACAAGGCCGTCCTCTTCATCGTCGAACAGAGATAATTTAGATATATTAGGTTCCATGAAAAATTAAGCGGAAAGCATGAATTTTAGAGAAAATTTAGCGAAAAAATGATACTCTGGACAGGGAGAGAAAAAGCATAACTCTCGACTGGGAGAGAAAAACTTAACAGATTGGATACTTAAAAACCTTCAATCTTTTTAACTTTTAAGTATACTTTTATTTCTCCGTACTCTAAATAGATTTTACAGATTTGCAAACTCTATATTAATGAGGCTGATTTTATTAATATATAAGTTAATTTAATTGAAATTTAAAATAATTTTACTGTGCTATGTATATATATATATAAATATAAAATAAAAATTTAATTTCATCTTACATAAATATATAGTGCTATGTAAGTATATATATATATATCTCTAAGATATATAAAAAAATTGAGTACCTAAGATATATAATATTTGTATATATTTATGATCGCGAAAATCTTACCGCAAGCGTACGGTGTCAAGTTTTAGTATAGGTTTTGAAAGTATGGTTATCGTCTCCACAGGGATTGTTATCGAATTTTATACTAAGTACTATAATTAAAATAGCTTAATTCTATCTAGAAATCGAAAAGAGATGAGAATTTATTAAACTAAAACTAAAA
This sequence comes from Rehmannia glutinosa, assembly GCA_016081115.2. Classification (NCBI taxonomy): domain Eukaryota; kingdom Viridiplantae; phylum Streptophyta; class Magnoliopsida; order Lamiales; family Orobanchaceae; genus Rehmannia; species Rehmannia glutinosa. The sequence continues at coordinate 49,856 of JABTTQ020000440.1, read as the reverse complement.
CTAAAAATAAACTAACAAATTGGTTCAGACAATTAATCAAACACGTAGAAGATGAACTCTAGAGGGTTGATTTCACCTAGTTGCCCCTATGTTCTCAATCCAGTTTATTAATCACAAGTTATCAATCTATAAGCCTATTTCTTACCGTTTATCACTTCCTCTCTCGAGTGCCAAGTGATTCTAGGTTACAATTTCTGATTTCGATATCTCTATAAAAATCATAAATTAAACCCTAATACGCTCAATGAATATTCTATCACAGGCTTCAAAAGATTCATAAATCTCTCGATTCTATGAAACCCTAGGTTGTGCTATTCTATGGCCAGGCGTTCAATTACCTCTCTCGAGCGTCAAATCAAACACACCAAACAATCTAAATTATTGATCAGATAATCCAGATGCAATCAAATCAAATAGCACAAATAGATTAAATAACATGCGAATTTCATAAACTGGAAAATCAAAACATAGGCTCAAACGTAAGTTACATCAATCCCCTAGAAAAATAGGTTTAGATCATAATGGATGTACAAAAATTCATGAAGAAATAATTATACATCTCAAGAAATCGACAAAGAAAAACAAAGAAAAAATTGATAAGAAAAAGAGAAGGAATTCTCTCTGTGTCGAAACGAGAAGTGCCTCCAATTGCCATCCCGAACCCTCGCTCTGAGTCTCTTGCCTTGCGTTGTGCTCAAAATAATGTCTGACCCATTTTTCTTACACCTCCTTGGTTTATTTATAAGTCGAAACCCTCGACCACGTCAAAAAACGGCCCAAAAATATAAGCCCGATTTCGGCTCGGACACACTTTTCTGGCAAGGCTGGAAGACGCCAAGGCCCCGCTACGTGCTTTGCTATACTGCTTTGCCATGGCGCGCTGCAGCGCACCCATCCCATCCTCCCGTCCTCCGCCTCCCTTCTGGTCTCGTTTTCTTCTTTTCTTTGGTCTCGTTCTTCGCTTTGTTGATCGCGTGATACGCAAATAAGCTTGGTCTTGATTTCTGTGACTGCAGTCACAGACCCGGGCCGTTCCTCCATATGCGCTGCAGCCCTTGCTAGATGCCGTTGCAGCGCTCTGTTACTCTTCTTCGCTGCACATCGTTCGCTACCTGCTGCTGCACATTGGGGGCGTCGCGCGCTGCAGCGCGCTTGATGCACAATATTGCCTGTTCGTCCGCGCGCTGCCGCGCGCCCGGGATGGCGCTGCATCGCGCACTTGCCCTGCTCTGCTGTAACAATTTCGACCCCCGCGCTGCGGCGCGGGGGTTTTGGCGCTGCGGCGCTCGTCTTGCTCGATATTTTTCCGGTTTTCACCTTCTAAAATGCGATTTTGATCGTCCAAACACGTTTTTCATCGTTTTTAACCAATTGCGGCTTCCAAGATTAGTCCCGACTCTCAAACGACAACTTATGACACAAACTCGACTCAAACGACACTAAAATACTCGAAAACACCGCAAAATCCTAGTCTAGAATACTCAATACATTAGTATAAAACCAACTTAACAAATACCCCCAAACTTAGACGTTTTCTTGTCCTCAAGCAATTACAGAATCTAAAAATCAACAAACATGAATGAAACAAAAATGAAGATGACTGACTTCAAACGGACTAACTGCAAAACTTCACAACCAAACTCATTCGTCAAATTCCGTTTCACTATCAATCAAGCATGTATTTTCACAATGTGATCATGAAGGTGGAATGTTCATGGTAACCCCATTTTCATTATCCAGATAGATTCACGCAATCAAGTGTTTTCAAAATAATCCACTTTTTGAATATAGAGATGAGATGCTTACCGGACTCCATAGGCTTGTCTTTCACACTAATCTCCACTAATGTAGGCTAATGTACCACAAGGATCAATAGGACTTTCAAAGCTTGTAATGTGGGCTTAGGGTAAGGCAGGGAAATATAGGATTAAGTGGCTCAAATCACCCAAACACACAATTATCACTTCGAATCATCAATTAGCAACTACCCTTCACTTTTTGACATCCCCAATGTTTATGAACCTTCAATCCCGCTGATTTTTCTCATCATTTTTTTTCCTTTTTTTTTTTTTTTTTTTTTTGGCACCCCAAACTTATTCTTTTGCATACATGGGGTTTCATATCTTCTTTTCTCGGGCAACTTCATTCAATTAAATACATACCATTCTCATTATACCCTCCTCAACCTTCAACATTTTTTTATACTTTGTGTGTATGAGTGATGGGTAATTAGGATATCCAAAGAAACGGGTTCACACGGCTCAAAGGGGGACACTAGGGAAAATATAATACAAAGGTAGGCATTTTAGGCTCTGGCTTGTTCAAAGATGGCCTAAATCACTTCTTTAATGTTACTTCACCTAGGATTTCGCCTCGACTAGTGATCAGACAAGTTCTAGAATCCGGCGGGATCATAAGGGAAACACTCAATCGCATAATTCATCCCCAAATAAATCAACAACGTTAAGCACATAGATGAAATTAATGGAAAAAAGATTAAATAACAGTTTAAATACATGCTCTCTTGACCGTTCAACTCATATTCGACAAATTCACTTAGTCATGCAGTTTCACAGTTTTACAAACGCCCCGACTCGACTCTAGACTCTTTTTTTTCGTTTTTTTTACTCAAGACACGACTCGATGAATGAAAATAGATTGCACCCCCCCCCAAACTTAAAACGACATTGTCCCCAATGGAGAGGTGGGAAAAAGGACTTTCCTGGTATCCGAGGAGCGAAGGCTCCTTAAGTCATGTGGTACTACTACGTGTAGGAGGTGTCTCGTATAAGCTCACAATGCATCCTAGCACACAAGCCCGTGGGTGTTGTATGCCTCTGAGGTGTGGTCTTGTTCTTCCCATAACCGAATTCCTTGGTTCCACGAGTTTTGTTTTCTTATCTACCTTGCTAGGTTGCAAAAATGCGAAACCAAAGAGGACCGGGCTAAGGCGAATGGGAAGAACAAGACCACACCTCGGAGGCATACACACACCCACAGGCTTGTGCTAGGATGCATTGTGAGCTTATACGAGACACCTTCCTACACGTGTAGTACCACATGACTTAAGAAGCTTTCGCTCTCTACGCCAAGAAAGTCCTTTTTCCCACCTCTCATTGGGATAATGTCGTTTTAAGTTTGGGGGTGCAATATTTTTTTACTCAAGACACGACTCGATGAATAAAAATAGATTGCACCCCCCCAAACTTAAAACGATATTGTCCCCAATGGAGAGGTGGGAAAAAGGACTTTCCTGGTAGCCGAGGAGCGTAGGCTCCTTAAGTCATGTGGTACTACTACGTGTAGGAGGTGTCTTGTATAAGCTCACAATGCATCCTAGCACACAAGCCCGTGGGTGTGGTATGCCTCCGAGGTGTGGTCTTGTTCTTCCCATTCGCCTTGGCCCGGGTCCTCTTTGGTTTCGCATTTTTGCAACCTAGCAAGGTAGACAAGAAAACAGAACTCATGGAACCAAGGAATTCGGTTATGGGTGAGAAATCGAAAATCAAAGCCCATGCATAATTCACCCAAGTAGAAAATATAGTGCCATGTCAAAAAGATAGCATAGATATGCAAGATAGCACTAAACAATGTGAAATTGTCATTGGGGCATTTTATCAAACACCTCATATGCATGAATTGGGGCAAAGATAGTGAATGCATGGATAACTAAATTCAATCCCAAAAATCAACACCAAGCCTAAGTATAGCATGAGCAACCAATCCACAATCCACAAATCAACAACAATTATCCTAGCACTACTACAATCCAATCACACAAAAATCACAAGAAGGGGAAAATCATGGGGAGGGGTTTGGAAGTTGCAAACTTACCAAAGAGTGAGTGGAGGAGATGAATATGGTGTGTGTGGTGTTATAATGCTCCTTTGTGAAGATGGGGTGGGATATGTGGGATTTGCACAAATAAGAGGGGTGGGGTATGATGCAACTTACTACTCCTAAAAATGCAAAAAAAAAATTCAGAACAAAGCAAAAACAACTACTAACTATATTAAAACTAAGAAAGCAATAAAAGGGGCTTGGGTTGCCTCCCAAGAGCGCTAAGTTCTGATCTTGACCTTCACCACTATGTCAGATTATCCTCAAGTTGGGGCTCCAATAGGCATGTTATCCACATTGCCCTTAGAAACTTCCCAACCTCCAATGTCTTCAGTTATGTACCCAACCATCTGTTTACCATTATTTATGTCAGATTTTAGCTTGTTGACTGGATGGATGGTGAATACAACTTTCTCCTGATTTGCCCGCAGAGTTAGCTCCCACGTTTTTACATCGATCAAAGCCCGTGTTGTAGCTAAAAACGGTCGCCCAAATGTGATAGGTATTTTCTTCTCCTCGTTCGCGTCCAACACTACAAAATCCACAGGAAAAACAAATTTATTAATTCTCACCAATACATCTTCAATGATTCCCCACGGATAGGCAATGGATCGATCAGCGAACTGCAAAGTGATATTGGACGGCTTCACCTCCCCGAGCCCAAACCTCGTCACATCAGTGAGAGATATCAGATTCACACTGGACCCAATATCACAAAGTGGTTTCTCAAAGAAAACTCCTCCAATAGTACAAGGAATAGTGAAACTCCCTGGATCCTTCATTTTTACGAGGTAGTTTACTGCGGACTATTGCACTACACTCCTCATCAAATAGGCAGGTCTCAAAATCTTCCAACTTTATTTTCTTGGATTCCATTGGTTTCGCATATATAGGTGATTCTTCGGGGCCAGTGAATTTTTGCTTCCTTTGTCACGTAAACTGCATTGCAATGTTCTCTCGGATTAACCTCGGTATCACTCGGGAACTTTCCTTCTCTTTGCAATGAATTCACTACAGTAGCCAACCGACCCATTTGTGTCTCGATCGACCTAATATGCGTCTCCATTGTGCTCATCTTATTATTCAAACCATCAATCTGCGCCTCACTCCTATTCATTCTATTCCTGGTCTCTCCGATGAATGAGTCGAGCATCTCTTCAAGCGACTACTTCTTTTCACCTCCGAGTGCATTGGAACTGGATGGGTTTGGATAACCTGGAGGTGGATTCAATATGTTCCTGTTGTTGCTATAAGAGAGATTCTCATGATTGCGAAGTCCCGGGTGATAGTGAGTTGGTAATGAATTACCTTTGTTATTAAAATCCCGGTTATTCACATAATTGACTTGCTCGGCCTCGTGAGCGGGCGTGAACGGCATGGGTAGAAGTGCGACTTCTTTGTGGTGTCTTTGCCGGTATTCATGATTGCTAATTGCTTTGTCGGACTTCGAGATTTGAGCTGCCAAAGCTGACATTGTATCAAGCTCAAGAACACCGGCAACTGGTTTCGGTGTTGATCTCTCGGAGGGCCATTGATAGCTGTTTGTGGCCATTTCTTCGAGTAGAAGTAAGACCTCAGTCGGTGTTTTAGCCATCAATGTACCTCCTGATGCCGCATCTAGTATCGTCCTCGTATGCCCATTCAGCCCATTGTAGAAATATTGAACCCTCTGCCCGCGATAGCCATGTCAGGGGCATCTTCGCAACAAATCTTTAAATCGCTCCCAAGCTTCGTATAATGGCTCAAAATCAACTGTTGGAACTGGGCTATCTCGCTCTTTAGTTGGAGTGTCTTGCTGGGAGGGAAAAATTTTGCTAAGAATTTTTGAGTCAGATCATCCCAGCTCGTAATACTCCCAGGGGCGAACGTCTGTGACCACTGCCTGGCCTTATCCCGGAGTGAAAATGGGAAAAGCCTCAATCTAATGGCCTCATCAGTCACACCATTCATCTTGAAGGTGTCGCAAATTTCCAAGAATGTAGCCAGATGTGTATTCGGATCATCCACTGGACTCCCCCCAAACTGATTCGGCTGAACCATGCTCATGAGGCCCGATTTCAATTCGAAATTATTTGCATTAATGGGCTGGCGCACAATTCCAGAGTAGTTCTGATTCACGGTCGGCAGAAAGTAATCCCGGATTGCCCTTTCTGGTGCCTCAGGCTGTGGTGGCACATTCACGACCTAATTTCCGTTATTCTCATTGTCCCCGCCTTCTGCCATTGCTTGATTCTCTGCTCGCTTTGCTGCTCGGATTGCTCGAAGTGTCCTTTCAATCTCTGGATCAAAAAGAAGCAAATTAATATCTTTGGAATCTCGCATAAACAGACAAGTCAAATGAGAAAAACAAAATTATAAATCCTATACTAGTCTAGATTAGGATTAAGACTACGTGGTAATAGTATTAGTTTAAAATAGGATAAAATAATCCCCGGCAACGGCGCCAAAAACTTGATCGCGAAAATCTTACCGCAAGCGTACGGTGTCAAGTTTTAGTATAGGTTTTGAAAGTAGGGTTATCGTCTCCACAGGGATTGTTATCGAATTTTATATTAAGTACTATAATTAAAATAGCTTAATTCTATCTAGAAATCGAAAAGAGATGAGAATTTATTAAACTAAAACTAAAATTAAAAATAAACTAACAAATTGGTTCAGACAATTAATCAAACACGTAGAAGATGAACTCTAGAGGGTTGATTTCACCTAGTTATTCCCTATGTTCTCAATCCAGTTTATTAATCACAAGTTATCAATCTATAAGCCAATATTCTTACCGTTTTTTATCACTTCCTCTCTCGAGTGCCAAGTGATTCTAGGTTACAATTTCTGATTTCGATATCTCTATAAAAATCATAAATTAAACCCTAATACGCTCAATGAATATTCTATCACAGGCTTCAAAAGATTCATAAATCTCTCGATTCTATGAAACCCTAGGTTGTGCTATTCTATGGTCAGGCGTTCAATTACCTCTCTCGAGCGTCAAATCAAACACACCAAACAATCTAAATTATTGATCAGATAATCCAGATGCAATCAAATCAAATAGCACAAATAGATTAAATAACATGCGAATTTCATAAACTGGAAATCAAAACATAGGGTCAAACGTAAGTTACATCAATCCCCTAGAAAAATAGGTTTAGCTCATAATGGATGTACAAAAATTCATGAAGAAATAATTATACATCTCAAGAAATCGACAAAGAAAAACAAAGAAAGAATTGAGAAGAAGAAGAGAAGGAATTCTCTCTGTGTCCAGACAAGAAGTGCCTCCAATTGCCGTCCCGAACCCTCGCTCTGAGTCTCTTGCCTTGCGTTGTACTCAAAATAATGTCCGACCCGTTTTTCGTACGCCTCCTTGGTTTATTTATAAGTCGAAACCCTCGCATTCGCGTCAAAAACGACCCAAAAATATAAGCCCATTTTCAGCCGGACGCACGCACACTGCGGCTGAAGACGCATTCTGCTGCCGCTTTGCTACACTACCGCCGCTATTTTGCCATGGCGCTGCCATAACGCTGGGAATGGCGCGGCCAAGCAGCCGCCCATCCCCTCGCCTCCGCCTCCTCTCCCGCTCGCTGGTCTCGTCTGCTTCTCTTCTTTCTGGCTGGTCTCGTTCTTTGCTGCTGATGATCGCGCTGCGGCGCTTTTCTCTTGTCTTGACTGCAGTCACACTGCACTACCATTCTCCATATGCGGCTGGACCAATACTTGCTGTTAGATACATCTGCAGCTAGCGCTCATACTTTTTCTTCGCCGCACATCGCTTCGCTACTCCGCCGCATTTCACATTGGGCGTCGCAGCTTCCCTTAAAATGGCGCTGCAGCCGCTTGATGATGCACAATATTGCTGTTCGTCCTTGTGACTGCGGCCGCAGTCACAAGACTTGCCCTCGCTCCCGTGCATTTGTACCAATTTCGACCCCAGTACAAGGCGCAGGGGTTTTAGCCGCGACACTAAATGTCTTGCTCGATATTTTCCCGCTTTTCACCTTCTAAAATGTGATTTTGATCGTCCAAATACGTTTTTCATCGTTTTTAACCAATTTCGGCTTCCAAGATTAGTCCCGACTCTCAAACGACAACTTATGACACAAACTCGACTCAAACAACACTAAAATACTCGAAAACACCGCAAAATTCCTAGTCTAGAATACTCAATACATTGGTATAAAACCAACTTAACAAATTACTTAAGATATTTTTTTGAACTAAAATAAGTATTTTTTAATTAAATTTAAACAATTTAAGTATAATTCTATATAATTATGAATAAATGAGTTAAACCCAAATGACAACTATATCTATCACAAATAGTCGAAACACATGAATGTAGAAATTGATGTTGAATAGCCTAAATGCATATTTTTATTTAGTATGTTTCTTTTTTATATTATATATGCAATATGAGTGTCAAAATAAATATCGCAAAAAGATACCGGTATATATATACACTAAACAATCAATCTTTTTAAAATAGTATACATATATATATACACACCTATATAGGGATGAGATCTCATGTGGCAGCCTCTTACCATGTGGCAGTGTGGATGGATCTCATCCATCCATCCTATTCAATCAATGGTTCAGATTAGGCCTAAAAATAAACCATTTTTCAATTAATTTATGTGTAAAAAGGGCAAATCGGTAACTATCAAAATGGTGTATTAATAATATCATATTTACTTACCTAAAATCAAGGGATATAATAAATATCACATTTCCATAACAGACACGCCTAATCATAAGCAAAAAAAATGGATGCACCCTCTTCTTTGCTCTTTATTGATGCAATACAGCAAGAAAATAAAACTGCATCAAAATCACAAAATCAATCCTATCCACCATTATTGAACGACAAAAAAGGTGTACAACATGGGCAATGAGTATGCTCAATCACACCAAAGTGACATGTCGATAGATAATCCAGATGAAAGCTGCGATTCGGAAGCATTTGGTCCTGGTATGTGCAATTCTCTTTCGAAAAATAACAAATTTTCCTATCAACGTTATATGACAAAATCTTACATCGTAATTTTGGCTTATTTTGGTGTATAAATATGAAAAAGATTGTGTATATAATTGAGTACCATATTGCATGTTTGCTCGCTATTTGACATGGTATGCGTTAATGCTTATTGAGGTATAAAAACATTGGTAAATATTGTACACAGTAAGTGTAATGTTGGTGTATGCATATGTATACTTTTGTGCACAGATAAGCATGCAATATGGCGTGGTAAAAGGCTTATTTGATGGTAAGCCTTTATGCGTATTTTGGTGTAAAAATGTTGATAATATTGTGCTCTGGACGCATTATTTCGTGTATAGATATGTATATTTTGGTGCTAATATAACATGAAATATGGCATGGTTGGATGTTTATTGGAGACTAAACAATGATACTTAAATTGGTATAAAAATATTGACAATATTGTATATTGGAAGCATATTTTGGCGTATACATGTGCGTACTTTAGTGCTTTATAATCATAAAAATATGGTATAAAAATAATTCCATTTTGGTATCCTGAAATCATATTTTGGTGTACACTTGTTCAATATTTGGTGATGATATAAGTATTCAGTAGTGCATTGTTAGATGTTTAATTGAACAATAATGCATTGATACTTTTTTTGTGTGTACTAATATTGACAATATTGTATATTTTGCATACTATTTTGGTGTATACATTTGATCGATTTAGTGTACAAATATGCAGATTTTAATGATGAAAGTATCCAACACGTTGAAGTGCGAGAGCGCCTAGTAATATCCTCCGGCTCTACCAAGTATTGGATACCTGAAGTAGAACAAGATAAAATACCACGAATAGGCATGCAATTTGTCACTTTGGAGAAAGGTGTGGAATTTTATAGGGAATATGGTAAATGATGCGGCTTTGACATACGAATAAGCACCTCAAGGAAATTTAAGAACAAGGAGATTCGACTGCAATACAATGTTTGTAACAGAGAATGTTACAAACAAACATCGTTTGTGGGTGTGGAAGGAAACAGTTCACATACAAAACAACGAATCAGAGTTTCAAACTGTTGTGGGTGCAACGCCAACTGCATACTAGAATACACAATGAACGGTGCATACACTACAAAGAGTTTTGAAGAGCGCCACACGCATTCTTTCAATTTGGAATTGTACATACATTTTCTTAAGGTGAATCGGAATTTAAATTTTGGACACAAACAATTTATTATCAATTTTTCAAAGGCCAACATAGGCAGTTTGAACACACACCACCTATTCAGGCAAATGGTTGGTGGATTTTTACAAGCTGGTGCATTACCAATCGATTTCAAGAATTTCAAAAGAGATTTGAAGGCATACATACGAGGTGTAAACGCACAGTTAATAATCGACAGATTCTTGAAAAAAAGAGACGTGTCCAGGAATGACCTTTAGTTATGACATGGACGAACAAGACCAACTAACGAGACTTTTCTGGGCAGACCTTATTTCGGTGCGAAATTATACAATGTTCGGGGACATGATTTCATTCGATGACACTTACAACATGAACATGGTAGTTGTGGAGTAGAAATGTGGCGTATATAGATCACTACATGTGTACATATACAAATTATTATCTATTCGTTTACTAAAGTAATGTTGTATTTCAATTTTTAGTTATTTTTCAATAGTGTACGTTTGTTTGTCTCAGATAGTATAACTTAGGTCATGTATACATTAATGTTGAAAATAATGTTATAATAGTCCGATTGTTGTGTAAATATATAAATGCGATTGTGCACAAATAAAGATATAATAGTGCATGTTTTAATGTTTATTACTTGTTGCTTATTTAAGTATTGATATATTGTACTCTGAAATTAAGGATTGCAGTGAATAAATATAACAACACTGGTGTATAAACATACATACATGGTATACATTTACCATAACATTGATGCCTGCCAACCTTTCGTGTACTCAGGTACAAAATGGTTTTTACACCATTCACGGAGATTGACAACCATCGTCGATGTGTAACGTTTGCTTGTGGATTGCTATTGAAGAAAGATAAGGAATCCTATGTATGGTTACAACAACAACAACAACAAACTAAGCCTTAATCCCACTACGTAGGGTCGGCTATATAGATCATATCGCGCCATCGTTTACGGTCATAAGCCATATTTTTATTTATTTCTAGATATAACATGTCTTGTTTAATAGCTTCTTTCCAAGTCTTTTTAGGCCTACCTCTGCCACTTTTGATTTGTGTGAGTGATTCTCTACCTTCTAAACATCGCACAGGTGCATCTAAAGATCTCCTACAAACATGTCCAAACCATCTTAATCGTGTTTCTCTAATTTCTCATCTATTGGTGCCACTCCCACTTTGTTTCCAATGTGTTCATTTCTTATTCTATCTAATCTATGTATGGTTATTCAGAAATTTTATGGAAACCATGCACAAGGAGCCGTACTACATTGTGATCAATCGTGATCCTATGATGAAGAACGCATTTCAAATAGTTTTCAAGACCGCAAGACACCGCTTATGCATGTGGCACATAATGGAAAAGGTTAGCACCAATGTGGGACATACATTGTTCAAGAATGATGAATTCTTATGTCGTCTTAACTCAGCGGTTTGGGATGAAAAAAATGAACCCGCTGAGTTTGAAAAATTATGGCAATCAGTGATGATAGATTTTGATCTAGAAAAACATTTATGGTTTACTAAAATGTTTGAAATCAGATAGAGTTGGATCCCTACTTATTTTTGAGATGTTCCCATTGGGGGTTTGATGCAGACTACATCACGGTCTGAAAGCACGAATAGTTGGTTTGGTGGTTTTACAAATCCACAATTCAATTTGGTAAAGTTCTTCATGCACTTTGACAGCGTAATGGAATCGCAATGACACGCGGTACACAAACTAAACAACGACAGTGACACCCTTATTCTAGAGTCAAGACAATATTGGACATTGAAAAACATGCATCAATATTGTACACGCATGCTATTTTTTTAAAAAAAAGCCTAGAGATTGCAACAACGTGTTACAAATGTTCAGTGCAGATGGTAACCAGGTCAGGTAGCAGTCTGTTCCTAATCAATAAAAGATGAATATGATGCAATTTTCAACGCACTGTACTGCAAGGAAGAAACAAGTGTGGTGTGTAACTGCAAAACGTTCGAAATGCACGGTATTGTGTGTCAGCATATATTCGTTGTATTCAAGGAACTCAATGAAATTCCCAAGAAATACATGCCTAATCGATGGATGAAACTAGCATCCATACATCCGTCAACAACAAGCGGGCAACTATACGAATTCAACGGTGGTCAAGAAGGAGCAACAACACTAAATGCATTGTGGTCAACCTTCCACAACTGCATACGAATTGCAAGCGGTAGAGTGGAAAAATTGGCTGATTTAGCACGCTTCTTATCTAGAACACAAGGACAAGTTAGCCCACGAACAAGAGGAACAACATGACGGTGGCAATGATGCACTATTTGAGACTTACTGTGGCTCAAGTTCTCAAATGGACATCTCAATATTAACACCACAACAAGCTCGTAACAAGAGCAGCGGGAGCCGAATTAAAAGCAGGATACATAGCCAAAAGGAAAAGGCAATCCGTGCAAGCACCAAACTAAAGAGAAAGTGTGGCACATGTGGTAAATTTGCATCATACAACAACCGTACATGTCCCGAACAACCTACAGAATGAGAAAACCCTTTTTCATGCATTTCTAATGTTGTGATTTCCTAAAACTCAGATCAAATATTTGTCTTATGTTAACTGTAGGTCATTTATTATATAATTGAATATCATTTCTATTCTAAATATGCATCATTTTTATACAGATATGACTAAAGTAATAAAAAACTTGCCCAAAACCATAAATGCTTTCAGAGTATAATTGCTATATGTGTGCCTATTTACTGTTAATCATACACAGCGTCATCAGTAATTATGCGCCAATTTGTCTTGCCTTCGGTTTTTTGGTATTTTAATACCATTCTCAACTTCAAAACTTGTCTGCCAAAATACTACTAAATGTTTACCAACTCAACGTTAATTGTACGTTTTATATAAATTGAGTTTAAAATTTTTAAAGGATTGCATTGAAATCCAAAAACTAAAAACAATTATAGTACTAACAGTACACAAAGTGCTTATAAATTATGCACTGATAAGATTCGTTAACACCAGTAAAATAATAGCAAAAACTCCATTATAAACATGTATACACCAAAAATTAATAAACATGTACCACAATTCTATTAATTGTGCATTGTTTGTTCACTAACCATACAACATAAAAAAACATCTTAAACATAGAAAATATATTTGCATTAGTTCATTCTGTAGTAAGTCACCAAACTGTTGTCAATTTTGCACTGAAAAACCATAGTCTAGTCTAATATATTAATAAAAACGTACTTAAACACCCCATCTAACAAAACAAACCAACTATCCATATCAAAACTACTTGCTACTGACAAATGTTTCAGCCAACCCAAGAACCCTGCCTTTCTCTTGGTTCAGGTCATGCATCAGAATTGCATGGCAATATAACGTCTCAGTCGTGCAAATTCCGCAGCATCAGCCTTGTCAGATCCACAATCCCATTTCTTCAATGCTCCCCCTATGCAGGCCTCCGTATGATGCATGGCATAGACCCCACAATCGATTTTGTTTTACGCACCCCTCCACGACATGGCAAGTCTTGTTGGGTAACATTTTTCAACATTACGCGTTGCCTGATAACACCCACATGCTTGCAAATATCGAGAGAACGGATCCAACTGAAAAACACATAAAATAAAATTGCCAAAAAAAAAGATGTTAACATCAAATAAGTCAACTCAAAAAAAAGGATGCAACAAATGCATTTGTGTATCGCATCAAAACTAATTGTATACCAACTTAAAGCTAAATTTTCATCAATTCATATCCACAATTAAAATAAAAACAACTGAACTAACTGTATACCAACTATTGCCTAATTGTATACCAACTTATAGTTAAGTTTTCATCAATTCATATCCATGAGTAAATTAAACAAATGGGCAAAAACATATAAGCTACAATTAACAGTTTCTCCGGCATTTGTGCGTACTTGTCGCAACTTGTACCACCATCTGAAGAGTTGTCCAAAATGTGACAATGCTTCTTCTTTATATTGATGCCAAATCACGAAAATATGCCATCCCTTTATAATCGGGAAGAAGAATTGAAAAGCAATCCACAAATATACAATCATTAAATAGGACAGGGAAAAAAAATCATATGCTTCTAAAAACTTATACCATTTCAATGACCTGCAAATTGGCCGTTGTTGGGTCCACAAATTCCAAACCAAAGGCATCCAAAAACAATGCCATAATCCTTTCATCTGACAAATCATGTGCAGGTGACACCACATAGTATAACTGCACATCAGAAAAAAAAAAAAACAATTATAACTATTACTTTACCCATTGTCCCCCTGAATGAGAAAAACAATAATACTTTGCAACATAATGTGCACCATGATATAAATAAATATGCACCAAAATATAAGTAAATATGCATCACATAGTTGTGCACCCCCTGCTATTGATTGTGCACAAGTTAGTCACTAACAGTATACAATAATACGCTAATATTACCACATTATATAAGTATATGTACACCAAAATATAAGTAAATTTGCATCACAACTATGAACCCCCGTGATATTGAATGTGCACCAGTTAATCACTAACAATATACTATAACATGGCTAATATTACCACATGATATAAGTAAATATACACCAACATGTAAGTAAATTTGCATCACAACTTTGCACCCCTTCTGCTATTGAATGTGCACCAGTTAATCACTAACAATATACAATAATACATCTGATATTACATCATAATATAAGTAAATATGCAACATGGCATTCAACCCTGTACACACATATTAATAACTGCAGGCTGTTGAACTAATTGTTAACACCCCAAATTAAAAAATGGACATATCGTCACCATATTCTTCAAAATAAACCTCGGAGGGGAATTAACATCCCTCGCTTCCTCCATCGCGTTTAACAGTTTCGCCCACACGACAATAACATTTGCAGATATGTACTCCTCGGGCCTCATTGTCTCGAAATCTTCTCTCATAAGAATCGTGTCTCCCATCCTAAAAAGAACCTCGGTTCTACAGACATTGAACAAAAAACTTTAATAACAAACTAATAAAAATGAAATTTGTAAAGAGGCTAATTGAAAACCACACATAAAAAACACGTAACCTTATAGCCCCAACATTATCAAAGACCCACTTGGCAACATCATTGTGAATCTTGTTCATCTTTTGTGTAAAGTCGACCTGTCTAGACCAGAATGGAGGCGTCAACATCACGATTTTACGCTGTTTCCTCGTACTCTTCCGCGTGTGAACAGCTGCAGCAGTCTATTCGCTCCCCACCGCTTCAGCTGGCTGCTCGGACCCCACCGCATCAAGACCAGTTCCCCCACCGATCCCATCCCGCCCGTCATCACCTTCCCCCATACCAACGGTCCCCTGCAAAACCCATGAAATTAAAAAAAAAGCATAACAAAAATAAAATGTTGCATATAAAATAAAAAATAAATGAAACTTACACCCTCAGCCTGCGGCTGCTCCTCAACTAGGTTCTCGTCGGAGTATTCACGTGATGTTTCCAAAACTTCTAACCAATTTGCAACATTTGCTTCCTACGTCAGACCAATACTAAAATTGGGGATATCATCAGAGCTTTTCTTGAACTCGTCCCGCCGGCATATAGCCTGTTCAACATTCTCCAGTGCAGCTTTATTTTGGGGTTGCTCGAAAAAACATTAATCTGTTGAGTTTCACTAGCAATGGGTGCCCCAGCAATGGTGTCTTCCCAGCTATATCCCCAAAAAAGCATATGAACTTCCTAGCCACATCTTCGATTTTCCCAAAATTAGCATTCGAATCCAGCTCTCGAGGGGCATTATTCAACATTACAATAATGTCCATTACGTAGGTACCTACCATCGCCAGCTTGGACAAAAGATTGCCAACGTAACCCTGAACTAACATAAATATAGTGGTCAACTTTTTCATGCTCATTTAACTGAATCTTGATGTACAAATAACTGTCAAATTGTATATATGAATATAAATTGTTCACCGTATATGATTGAGAACTAATATTGTACTAACTTATAACTAACTGAACATTTGTCTGTAACTAATGTTATACCATTTTGTAACTAGACAATAAATCTTCTATTATGACTAAAAATATCATTATCTAATTAACATTACACCATTTGCATTCTTGTTGCTAACATTATGCCAAAATATAATATGTTACTCCATTATATAACTAACAAATACATAAACAGTGTAACTACCCCTGACTCAAAAGCATACTAAAAACTAAAACTCATCCGTGACCGAAAAGCATACTAAAAAATAAAAGATTAGAACCTGCACACCACCAGTATTGAATGCTGCAGTCGGCATTGGAAGATCGTTACGCGGTCCAGGTGCCTACATACCACCAACATTCGTTAAAGCTGGCAGCGGCTGATCATTTCGTGATCCAGAAGGTCCGGCCTCGTCAATTGTGCAATCAATGTAACCTTGTCCATAACCTCATATGTTTCATCTCAGCAGTATTCCTATCCTGAATGCTTTCGGTTGTCAATGACCGCACACACGGAACCACCCTCGAGACAGAACGAATAGACAGTACAACTCTATCCATATAGAATCCCTTAGATACAAACAAAAATATTGTTACTATAGTTGATATTGTTAAAGTCAAATAAACTGGACAAATACTTACAATTAAAAGAAGCAACGGGCCGTTGAAACTCTTCTTATTCGTTGTCGTCCATTTCTCTCGGCTCTCTATCAAAGTCATCATAGTGTGCTCGCACCAATTTATTTTCGAGATATCATCAACGTTCTCCAAGCATTTCATAACAAGTACGTTAATGTATCCGCCCTGCATATTCCCAATGATCTGTCCATCTACAAGAGCTATAAAATTCCTTTTGAACTATATACCCCTCTCAACATCCTCCAACATTTTTTCAAAAACCTCGGCTGCCGTAATGGTGTATGACCTATATGCGTTGGCCTCAAATTGGGACTGCCAATCCTCGTATACTTGGCATGTTTCGGACTTCATTTTTTTCTCGACTCTTTTTCCACCTCTCAGAAATCCCAACACTAGCTCCACATCCTTCTCGTCAACGCGAATAGACCTCCCATCCGATAGAATTAACTCACACCTGAAGCCCATTTCAATTACAGCTCTAGTCTGAAAAATGTTGAGGCAACCCAATACGCCCGATAGAACTGTTGGCATGGATCTTGTCCTCAGTTTGGGTATCGAAGATTTCAAAGCAGATTTGGCAGTCTGGGACCTCTTGTTAATATTACGTGTACCCTCGCTCGGTCCTGGAGATGCAGGTCTTTACCTGTTTCCTCTTGCCATTGAAAACTATCAACCTGGTATTGAGAAACATGAACTATATTAAAGAAGGCGGAACTCAAGCACAATATATCAAAAAAAAATTAGACCAACAAACTAATTGTGCCCTGTATTAACTTTAATTATATATGAAAATAATATTACTTAAATACCATTTGTCATTTTGCATTGCATGGACATTATATACACATGACTAAACTTATCAATGCATCAAAACACATAATCATGCCGCAATAACAATACTAAATATGCACCAATACATATATCCATGGCTCCTTTGTTTTTTCCTAGTGCAAGGGTTAAAGAAAACACCACAATAGATTTAACTATATACCAAAAGTAAGAAAACATATATCATTCCTAAGTAAAATATACACCAAAATAACAATGAAGGATTCACCAAACAATATACAAAACAAAACTAATTGAGCGATGTATGAACTTTAATTGTATACCAAAATAATATTATTTAAACACTATTTGTCATTATAGATTTCATGGACAATATATACGTATAGCCTTGTCTCTTTTTTTGTTTTAATGCAGGGGTTAAACAACAAACACGATAATAGATTTAACTACATACCAAAAGTAATAAACCATATATCATTCTTAAGTAAAATGTACATCAAATAAACAATGAATGATTCACCAAAAAAAAGAACCAAAACCCAGTTTCATACAAAAATAAGAGAATCAACAAAATCTGCGAAAAAAAAACCACAAACACGCACGTTACACTCGTAACTTCCACTATATATCTCAACTTACACCATTCCATATAAATAACATAAACATTACACAATCTATTAATTAAATGTACAACATTTTTACCTAATTTTATACCAAAAATATCTCCACCAAATATGTACTATTTCGCACAAAAATAACTCCAGAAAAAAAAAAAAAAAAAAAAACTTTGTACAAATCGAAGAACAAATACCTAGATACTTCAAAAAAAATGCTTACTCTACTTACTGCAAATTAATTCAAAAACCTAGAATGTACATCAGCATGTTTCAACAGAAAAAGAAAAAAAATTAAAGGATAAACCCTTTCTACCAAAATCTACAACCAAAAAATTGAAAATTGGAACCAGACGCTTACCTTTACCAATAATTTGAAGGGCATTTTTGTTTTTGATGTCAAATAAACTCTGATAAGCGTCGAAACTGAAACAAAAATGATGGGTCTCGGCGGTCGACTGATAGAATGAAGAAGAAAGTGAAGAAAAGGTCTCGGTCGACTGATAGAATGAAGAAGAAAGAGAAGAAAAAAATGGAGTTTTGATTTTATGTGAAAAGGAGATTACATAAAAGCGGGAATTATTAATTGAAATCCCAAAAAAAAAGGGGGTGTTATGGGGGGTTACCATAACTGCCGAGACATTTTTGTTTATAAAATAACCATTGTGCCCTTAAATGAGCGATATTAAATATAAAAAAAATTCGAAAATAACTGAGCTTTAGGATTAAACAGATTAATGGCTTAGATTAGTCCACACTGTCACATGGTAATGCCCTTGCGACATATGATCATGTACACACACAGACACACACACACACACACGTATATATATATATATATATATATATATGGGGAGGATCAAGTAAGTCCATGTCTCTAGGTGAGACACAATGGACTAATTTCAACCATCCTCCACTATATTAAAAAATATATTAAAATATTAATTTAATCAATATAAGGGTAGTAGGGTAAAATAACATAAAAGGTTAGTTATAAAAATTGAATCAAATCTCTTTCTCTCTCATACATCTCCCAATTTCCCCAATCTCTCTCTCTCTCTCTCTCTCTCTCTCTCTCTCTCTCATTCCTCCATTAACGCAAATAAAGAAAATTGTGAAGAACTCGAAAATTACGAGTTCATGAAAATTACGAGAGAAAAACAAGAAAAATCGGTGCAATATTACGAGAAATAACGCAATGTGAGTTCGAAAACTAAATATGCAACAAAACTCAACTAAATATGCATATCTGAAAACTATCTATGCAGCGTAAAAAAACTAATATGTATTACAATATATCCAACTATGCAAGACGTCATAAACTATACAACAAAATCAACTAACTATGTATTATCTAGAAACTATCTATGCATTGTATAATAACTAAATATGCAGTACATTATGTAACATCCCATTTTTATAGTTTCCAAAAGCAACATCCCATTTTCATAACTAAATATACATTATATTGAACCTATTTATGCAGTGTAGTGTAACTACATAAGCAGTACGTTATATTCAATTATGTCTTGTTTTCATAAAACAGTGCCAACAAAATAACTAAATATGCATTATTTGATGTCTAATTATGCAGTACAAGAACCCTAACTATGCTGTAAAATAAAATTATTTGGAAACAAAAAATAGGTTCCTTAAATTCCGCCACAAATACGACAGTGTCAATTTCAGCCCATAAATCCGCTGGGACTACTAATTTGAATTACAAAATTACAATCTTACCCTTAAAATCATCGAAAATTAGGAAATAATTAAAAAACTGAATTAATCACATCCCTTCATTTTTTAAGATCATTGGGTAAGATGAGTCCACACTGTCTCACCTAGGGAGGGTGGTCTCATTTGAACCAAATCCTATATATATATATATATATATAGGGGGAGGTTATAATGAGACCACATATTATAGTGAGACAATGTGGACTCATCTCAACCCTCCCTTATCTATATCAATGGCTAAGATAAATAGGGGTTAAAATTACATTAAATATTTAATTAAGGCAAAATAAGGGTATAATTGTCAAAACAAACATGTGGGGGACCATCCAAATATGAAATCAGTTATTAGGAGAGAGAAAATCACGTGGGGAGAGAGAAAATCGCGCGCATGTGCTCTGCCATGCAGTATGATGTACACTTATCAATGATTTGTTGTATACTTAACACTATTTTGATGTATGTTTAACATAATTTTACTGCATATTAGTCAAACAAAAATATGTAGGGACCATTAAGTAAGGAATCAGTTATATAGAGAGAGAGAGAATCACGCTCATTAACATGTGGGGACCGTGTATTAAGTAAATCAATTATAGAGAGAGAAAATCATGCTCATTATTGTGTTGTATATTTAGCATATATTTGATGTATATTTAACACTATTATGTTGTATATTTAACATATTTGTCTTTGCATATTACAATTGTCAAACAAAAAATAAGTATACAACAAAACACATATAAGTGTACAACAAAACATATATAAGTATACAACAAAAAAAAAGTATACAACAACATAAATACATACATCAAAAATTAACTACTTATACATCAAAATACATATAAGTATACATCGAAAAACATATAAGTGTACAGTACTCCATCCACGTCAGCATCATCTTCTTCACCAATCCTCCATCTACAACAATAGCTACACCACTCCATCAACCAGAAACAGAAGTCAACCTCAATTCTCCACCAATTGCTCAACGAAAAGCCCCACAGAACCCAGAAAAATCCATAATAACAAAGATGGCAAAAAACATGGAAATCGAATCGAAACTCTTCCAGAAAATCTCCAACGGAAACTTAGATCGGAGAATCGCCTTCGATCTCGTCGACCACCCCTACCGGTACGAGTCTCAGAAGCCTTAGATTGGAGATGGTTTGGAGATTAAACAAAAGCTTTAAACAAAAGTTGTTTGATTTCTATCTTCTCTCATCTTCCGCCAACAAACCCGCATCATTCACATTATTAAATCGCATTCTCTTCACACCAATCGGACCATTATTGTCGTAATCCAATCCAGGATTTGAATCCCATAGTAATCTTTACTGAAATTATGGTTACCATTCCACGGCCGAGGCAGAATCTGGGATTAATGGTGGGGCCCCCTTGGTGGTCGACGAACGGATCATATGATGGTTGCGGCGGAGGAGGTGGTTGTGGAGGTCTGAAGTATTAATTGAGTAATGACATTTGTGCCCTTTTCAGCTTAAAAATAAAATAAAAATAAATATTAAATTGGAAAGATCCCAACCATCTAAAATTTGAGATGTGTGGCCATGATTAGTCCACATTGTCTCACTCTAATTATGTGCTCTCATTTGATCATATTCCTATATATATATAAAGAGAGAGACTATGAATAGTAACTTAAAACCTTTCCCGCCTAAAACCCAATATTATAAAAAGTAATATAATTATGTGTCCAAAATGGTATTTTAGGTATTTTCATCTTTGGTATATATATGTATGAATAAACTTTTTATATAATATGAATTTAATATTTGTTTAGTAATTTAGGTAAATTATAATCATTTAGATATACTAATTATGGCCGAATATATTTTTTATACATACAACCTGGATTTATTGCTTTTGATAATTTAGGTAGATTTTAATATTATGTATAATTTGTCAAATATATATATATATATAATTAGTATATATAAATCTATAATTAATAATTTAGGTGAGTTTTAATAATTATCATTGAGAATCTTGAATTAATTATTTATTATTTTTCACGAAATCTATGTAATTTTGTATTTTTTGTATGTTTTAATTTTTTAGGACTATATATATATATATATTGTATTGATGTTCTACTTTATGGTATATTACTATCTATATATATATATATATATATATATATATATATAAGAGGTCTTTATGAATAGAAGTACGAATGTTTTCCCACCCATTTCACAATACTATTGACCAAAAAAAAAAGATTGGTTATTATTCAAATGACAGTTTTTTGAAGTCAACTTTTAATATCCCTTAATTAGAATTATATAAAAATTACCTTTCCAAATTTATGTGCTTACTACATTGATTATTATATTTATATTTTTTCTTTTTTAAAATTTAATAGCTTTTTTTATTTTTGATCTGTTTTGACGTATAAATATCAAATTAATCATTTTTTTACGATATTCAGTTTGACACTCATATTATATTTATAAAATAATACAGAAACATAATAAATAAAAATTAAAGGATATACTTAGTTATTTACTAAACATGCTATGTTGCAATGGGCCCTAAAAATTATGTATTCGAGCTATTAGACGTCAATGCTATTAGACATCAATTTGTATATTAATGCACTTTGGCTATTTGTGACATATTTACAGTTGTTGAATGGGGTTAGCCAATTTCTTCATACTTATATAAAATTTTATTTAAGTTAATTAAATTCAAATAAAAAATACATATTTTAATTGGAAAAAAATATTTGAATATATGAATCCAAATATTATATATATTACATCCATATTTATATAAAAAGACAAATATTAACCTTGATTGTATTTTACATGATTTTGAGTTATGATATTTTTTATTTTTTGATTTCATTAATAAAAAGATATTAAATTATATTCTCGCCTATTATCTGATTCTATTATAATAGTATTACAATGCAGGGAGATAGAATTTATAAAACTATTAGGAAAATGCACATGTCATAGTATAAAAACGGAGGCATATATATATATATATATATAGTCTGCGTATTGCATTGGGTCACATTTAGAGTAACCAATCGTAAGAAGTTGAAAATATTAGTTTGAAGCGATGATACATCGAAAAATAAACGAAGAAATAATATTCTATGCAAATAAGTAGTCCAAAAATTGTAAATTTTATTACATATATTTTTTTCTTATTTGACTTCATCAATAGAAAAATATTAAAATATATTTTTCGCTTTTTGTCTGATGCTATTTTAAAACTATTACAATATGCAAGGAGATATAATTCATAAAACTATTAGAAAAATGCACATGTCATAGTATAATATGGAGGTCTCAAAAGTATACAGTTTGTGCATTGCACTGGGTCACATTCACAGTAACCAATCAAAAAAGGTTGAAAAAATTAGTTTGTGATTGAAAAACAAACGGAAGAAATAATGTTGTATACAAATAAGTATTCCAAAATTTTTAATTTTTAATTATAATGATGTAACCTGATTTTTTCTTGAGATTTAATTTTATTATAGAGTTTATATTATATATTAATTGTACATTTTATATGTATTTAATTTATATAACCGGACACTATATATCCCGTGCATCGAAATTCTTTTGATTCTTTTGATAATCAATTCTTTTGATTCGTAATTGAGTTGTATTATACTCCATGTGATTATACACTATTTACATACACAAAAAATACGTAGTATTCATGTAAATTTTTTTAGCAATCGAAATTTCATTCATTTATAAGAATAAACTTACAATTGATTACAACATCGAATGAAAATAATTGCAAACTCCATAGACCTATACATATCTAAAACAAAAAAATTTAAACCTGAACATATCTAACTGATCAATAGATTCAGATTTTTGCAATGAAGACGCTGAACAAAATAAGTACCAAAGAACTTGATCTCACTTTGCTTCTGTAGCATATCGTCAAGTAATGGCTAATCAGAAATTTCTGAACAAAATCTTACAAATAGGACAAATTTATTTATTCAAAAGAAAAAAAATCACTTATTGGGGACAAATTTATTGAAACTAAAAGCATTGAAAATTATTTCCCTCATCCTCCATGTGAGGAGCTAGGATGGGGAAAAAAGAGGAAGATAGTATTCATGTAATTGAGTTGTACCAAATTCCATGTGATTATACACTATTTACATATCATATAAATTTATAATTAATACAAATATGTCAGAAATAGACAATGGGAAACTAGCTTCACAAACTGGTCCTGCCTTCAGGAAAAAAGGAAAAAGAAGAAAAAAAATAGTCCTAGACCTGGCCTG
Source organism: Rehmannia glutinosa (assembly GCA_016081115.2). NCBI lineage: Eukaryota > Viridiplantae > Streptophyta > Magnoliopsida > Lamiales > Orobanchaceae > Rehmannia > Rehmannia glutinosa. The sequence continues at coordinate 25,764 of JABTTQ020000440.1, read as the reverse complement.
CTTGAATTTCTAACAATTAACAAAAACATTATTATAAATTAAATAATGAGCAAGTCTCTTGTGAGACGGTCTCACGGATCTAAATCCGTGAGACGGACCTCCTAAGGGCTCCGTCTTGAGAACATGAACCATGAAAATAAATTTAAAAATAATAATGAACCATGAAGAAACAAAAATAAACCCTAAAAACATGAACCATGAAAAATAAATCCGAAAAACAAAAATAAACCCAAAAATAAAAAATAAACCCTAAAAAAATTAAAAATCCTAAAAACCCAAATCAATTAAAAATAAACCCTAAAAAAACAAATATAAACCCTAAGAAAAATAAAATCTGAAAAAAAAAAACCTTTAAAACTTTGTGTAAGGTCTCCGTCTCACGGATTTCCGTCTCACGCAAGTTTTTGTCTTAAATAATAGGTGGTTCATAATTGTGCCTGGAATCTGTAATAAAGATGCTTGCCAGATCAACATGGGAGTTTCTGGATTAAATAATAGGTGTATTGTGTATATACTCTTTGATGTGTAGATAAAAGTCCTATTTTCTAAAAAATACTTTAATTTGATGGTAGATATTATACCAAATTAATATATGAAAGATTCTATAAGTCCGGAGTGTCAAACGACCAATATGCATCGTCCAAAATCTTGTTTTAGAAGAAGTAGTCTCCTGTCAGACCGTCTAATGGATCCAGATCCGTTAGACGGGTCTAAATATCCTACCCATTTCGTAGACCTGATCCAAATCCACGAAAAGAAAAAAAAAACTGAAGTGAAATTACAAACCAGGCCCTCCTGCAAAAACAGATCGTTTCGCTTCGTCGAGATCTGTTCTTCGTACTCTGTTTGGTACAACGATCTGAAATTCTCGAATAGGAACTGGTCGATGTCGGAGAGCGTCACGGTGTCGCCGCTGCCTTGATTCTCCTTGGCCCCGACGGCGAACGACGGCGTTTTGGTGCGTCTGCAACTGCGCATTGAGGAATGGATTTGTTTGTTGGAGATTCTCATTTTCTGAGAGACAGACTTGAGGGATTTCTGAATATGATTTGGCGTTTTCTTTTTCCAAATATTTAATCAATGGACAACACCAACCTGAAAGGAAAAATGGCGATGGTTGGTGATGGCTCGTGGTGATGATGCATGCAACAGTGGGTGGATGAAGTAGAGGATAAAGATGAACTTGGATATGGGTTTGTGGTGGCAGTTTAGGGAATACAAGTATTAGTATCAACTAATACTTTTATGTAGAAATACTAATACATTTTATAAGAAAAACTAATACTTTGCAGAAGTACTACTAAAAATACTCTTTAGGAAATTACTAATACTTTTTCGAGAAACTACTAATACACTATGAGGAACAACTAATACATTTCTGGAGTATATTCATGAGAAATACAAAAATACTCTTCAGAGAACTACTAATACATTTCAGAATAACTGCTAATACTTTTTAGAAGGACGTCTAATACTTTTCAGAAGGACTGTTAATACTATTCAGGAGAAAAAATTAATTATATTCAGGGGAACTACTAATACATTTCAAAAAAACTGCTAATACATTTTAGAAGGACGACTAATACTTTTGAGAAGGACTGTTAATATATTTTGAGAAAAATTTAATTTATTTCAAGGAACTACTAATACTTTTTCGAGGAACTACTAATACTTTTTCGAGGAACTACTAATACTTTTGGAGGGATTGCTAATACATTTCAAGAGTATATTTAGGAGAAATACTAAAAAAACTCTTCAGGGAACTACTAATACATTTCAGAAGAAATGCTAATACTTTTTAGAAGGACGACTAATACATTTCAGAAGGACTGCTAATACCGATACTCCCTGAAAACTACTAAAACACTACTGCTAATATTACGAAAATACCACCGGATCCGCGGGTCAGATCCGTCTAACAGATCAGACCCATTAGACGGTCTGACAAGAGTTTTTGTGTTTTTAGAATACCAAAAGAAAAAAAAAACAAGAGAATTATCTTTTGAATTTTGTTATTCTCTTCGAAAAACGACGTGCAATATATAGGAAATATAAAAGATTCAAGAATATAATAAATGACAACCTCAAAATAAAAGGGCATAAAATAAAATAAACCACAAAATAAAAGTGAATCACGAAATAAAAGGCAACATAATCCATATGATCTTATTTTTGTCGATCGAGTGAATAATTGACCTGAAATACTGGCGTACAATCATTGTTAAATGATGCATCACCATCAATTAAGATCTCATTTTCATAAGTAATTAATATCATGGATTATTTATAGCTAGCTTTCACACTCTATTATCGAGAATAGCAAATGAAAACTCCTCTCCACTATTAAAATTTTCAAGGGCTCCAAGGAATATGCTGAAAACGATCCAATGTATGTGTGTACGTACATTTTTCAAATCTTACATTTTCTCAATCTAAAGAACATAATTGCAAGGAAACATAGCAGATTGGATCATGTTCATATTGAAGACAATAACAGATCATAACTTCGTTCACATTTCCTCGTCCTATCTATATAGAACTGGCAATATCCGATGAGTTAACAATAACTAAGAAAACTGAAAATGGACAATTAATATATCATTCCATCTTGATCAAAACTGTTGATCATTGATCGTGCAGTGTCTTTTGTGTGCTGCACTGCACAAGATTCCGATCCTTTTTTCTTTTCATTACATAACTAATTTTTTGATCTTATTCGTGCTAAAATCTTACTCCTCGATTTTGTGCATTTTGATTGTGACACAAAGCAAAGAAGGCTATATACCTAAATTTTAATAAATAAATTATTGTACACCCTTTGAAAGTACTAGTAAAAAATACCTAGGTGAACATGATTCATATAACGTTAAAAAAAGAAGGGAACAAGTTTGCTGGTAGACAGTGGAATATGGTTGCACATCATGAGCTGGTCACAACTTCCATTTTTTAACTCTTTCTTATTTATTGATTTTAAAACATATGAATATTATTAGATCAAAAAGGCTCAAATCTCATTTTTGTTTCTCGGTTATTTCCATGTTTTTTATGTTTCATGCATTGAATCAAAATTGTATTATGTTTTTTATTCATGTTGTTTCTATAATATTTTTAACGGAAATTTTGACGGGAGCGTAAATTTGTCAAAAAAAGTATCGGGAAGTGTAAATATCTGTCATCGTCTCCAAAAATTGAGCCAATTATATTAAAATCCAAAAAAATAATTAATCAAGAGCCCATTTTCAGAAACTCGCTTAGGGCCCTGTGAAGCACAGGTACAACCCAGATTAATCATTGTCCATTTCTTTTCTTGAAGGATCTCATTGTCCAGTAAGATTGGCTGAAGTGGTTTTTTCTTAGTTGATTTATGAAATTTCTATGCATCAAATGCGTTATTATGACTTCTTATAAATTGTATAACTTAATTCGTCATGTTCTTTTTTTTTTTAAGATCAATCGTATCAATATTATTTTATTTTAACACTTGAACTTAAGATTATGTGCATTCATTCCTTGGCAAAAACTCATATATGACCGTCTTATGGGTTTCAATCCGTAAGACAGATCCTATTGACCCGCGGATCCCGCTTGACTAGGTCCCATGAGTCAAAGTCACCTTTTTTTTTTTTTTTTTTTTTTTTTCTTCATCAAAAATGTGATTTAGGAGAAAAATTATCGGTTATTTTCGATAAAGTATCATATTTTTTAATATAGCCACAAATTATGATTACATTACATTGAAGGAAAAATAAATATATCAGAGTTAAAGTAACACATTTATGAGTAAAAATATATATTTTTTGAGACAAAATATCATGTTTTAAGAGTAAAAATATATATTTTTTGAAATAAAGTATTACATTTTTTAATATAGTCACATATTATTAATTCAATAACAAAAAGATGAATAATAAACAAGATAGAGTTAAAGTAATACTTTTATAAATAAAAGTATTTTTTTTAAATAAAGTAACATATTTTTTAATATAATCACAAATTATGAATATATTATAATATATATATATATATATAATAGAGTTAAAGTAACACTTTTATACGTTAAAGTATCTATTTTTGAGATACAATATCATGTTTTTTAATATAGTCACAAATTAGAAATGAAGGAAAAAATAAAAAAGAAAAAATAAATATGATATAGTTAAAGTAACACTTTTATAAGTAAAAATATCTGTTTGTTGAGATAAACTATCACATTTCTTTCTTTTTTTTTAGTACAATTGGGGAGGGGACACACGCACTCGTATCGAACCCGAGTAAGTATCAGATTTCTTAATACAGTTACAAACTAGGAACAAAAAAAGAGGAAAAATAAAAAATAAATATGATGTAGTTAAAGTAACACTTTTATAAGTATCCATTTATTAAGATAATCTATCATGTTTTTAATAGAATTGGGTTGGATTTTTAGCCTTTGCATTTAGAGGCGTTTTTAATTTTTTTTAATTACCAGACGTATTTATGAATGGATTTATATACATTGTTATACTAAAATTGCACAATAAGCATTAGTGGTGTAATGGTAGAATATCATCTTGTGTCTATACATACATGGGTTCGATTCCCCGTGAGCATCAAGATTTTTAAATAAGAGGTGGGTGGTTACGGAATAGATCCGTAAGTAAGGCCCTACAAAAGACCTACTTCTCATTCCTTTGAGGCATAAAAGTTTATTGAAATATTTCTTGTAATTTTATGTTTGCATTAAGAGAATCTCAAAATAAAATGAAACAAAATGAAATGAAATCACAAAAAAAAAAAAAAAGGTAATCACGAAATAAAAGGCAACACAATCGACGTTCTTATTCTTGTCAAATAAATAATTCACTTGAAAAACTGGCGTTACAATCACTATTAAATGTTCCATCGCTATCAATATAAAATCCCTTTGTTTTAGAAGTCATCCCAATCATCAGTGTATATTCTTATAGCTTTCACACTCAATTATCGAGATTAACAATTAAAACTAATCTCCACTTTTTAAAATTTTCGAAAGGGCTCCAACGAATATGCTGAAAATGATCCAATGCTTGTGTATACGTACATTTTTCTAGTCTCACATTGTCTCAATCAAAAGAACATATTTATGGCAGGACAAACCAATAATCACCAATCATTTAAGTCTCGATTTCACATTCAAAGGAAAACGTACCAGATTGGATCATGTTCAGATTACAGACAATAACTTCGTTCACATTTCCTTATCATGCCTATATAAAACTGGCAAAATCTAATGAGTTTTAACATCTGCAAACTAAACTAAGAAATAAAAAAAATGGACAAGAAATTCATGAATCCTTCAATCTTAATCACACTGTTGCTCTTGCAGTGTCTTTGTGTCATTTGTGCTGCACAGGAGTTCGATTTCTTTTATTTTGTTCAGCAGGTAACTTTATTTTTGGCCTTTTTCGAGTTATTTTTTCCACCTGAAAGTTGAGAATCATTTTTTTAAAGTATGCAGACACTCTTAGTCCGATTGTTAAAGTCAATCAAGTATGACTAATTATCTACTTTTGTGTACTTTTGCAGTGGCCTGGATCATACTGTGACACAAAGAAAAGCTGTTGTTATCCGACGACTGGGAAACCTCCATCGGATTTTGGCATCCATGGACTTTGGCCAAATTACAAAGACGGCTCTTACCCTTCAAATTGTGATCCTAACAATTCTTATGATCAATCCAAGGTACCCCAAGTTTTCACATTTGGACTAGTTTTAATTATAAAAACTACCCATGACGGTTAGCCTAATTACAAATATAACCTTGTTATCTTTTAAATTTACAAATATTCCCTGACATTTATTTTTGACTTACAAAACTGCACCTTCAAAAGGCAGGAGTGGGGTATTTGTCAATGGGTATTTACAATATTGAAAGATAACTGGATTTTTTTGTAATTAGGCTAAACGTAATGGGTAGTTTTGAACTATAAACGTTAGAGATTTCGAAATTTTCGGGCAAGATAACATATAAATTTTGTTGCAGATATCAGACTTGATAAGCAGAATGCAACAAGATTGGGCAACTCTTGCCTGCCCTAGCAACAGTGGCTCAACATTTTGGTCACATGAATGGGACAAGCATGGAACATGTTCAGAATCTGTCCTAGACCAACATTCCTACTTCAGAGCAGCACTCAATCTCAAGTCTAAAATTGACCTTCTCCAAATTCTTCAAAGTGCAGGTAACCCCCCAAAATAATGCCAAATTGCAATTTTGGTCCTGTAACTATGGGGTGACGAAATTTGTCGTGTAGCAATCTTGTTTTGCCCAAAAAACCCTGCAATTAAAAATATAACATAAAAATAATAATAAAAACTCCTGAATTGTGCCATTGTTACCAGAAAATATAACGTGAAATCCCAATTTTTCAGATGATTTTTGCAGGATTTTTTTGCAAAATGTGATTTTTATGGGATTAATTTGCAACTCCCTTTATTTGTGGAACTAAAATTACAATTTTGCCCTCAGAATAATATGACATTCCCAGAATTTTTTGGGCTTGGTAACTAGTCTAAATATTTATGTTGGGTTTTTCACTTGTGTAACAGGGATCAATCCAGATGGGGGTTTTTACAGCTTGAGCAGCATAAAAAGTACAATTAGTAATGCAATTGGTTACACTCCATATATAGAATGCAATGTTGATGAAGATGGGAACAGCCAATTGTACCAGATTTATGTTTGTGTGGACTCTTCAGGTTCTAATGTTATTAAATGCCCAGTTTTCCCTAGAGGGAAATGTGGCTCCAGCATTGAGTTTCCATCATTTTAGGCACTTGGGAGGATCATTTTCTTTTTTTTCCTTTTAATTTAGTATCAATGCTTTTGTTATTAAGAATTGATGTGTCTATACATGTGTATTGACCATGTAATTGTACTGTCCTGCACCACAACTTGTAATAAAATTACAAATTTCCATTGATTTGTTGTTTTTTTTTTTCTCTGGGAGAAAAAACAGTACCATGACAAGGCTTGTTGAATTTGTTGGTGATGTAATATTTCTGCCTAAATTGTTGCCTTCCAGTCTTAATGGATGATGGGAATTAGTATACATAAACCTATAAAGCTCCTCTAATCTTACCAGAATACCAGTTATATAGTCAAACCAGTCTTGAAATAGAGAGTATCTTTTTAAGAAATCTCAAGCAACATGTGATGTGGTGTCCCAAATAGCCAAAGAGGACTAACTTAAGTAAAGCAAAGGACACAAATATATAGATAGAGTTATAGTCCTATATCCTAATAAATAATTGGGGATACTCACAAAACTACAGTCTGAATACAAGAAACTCCAGCTATCTATTAACTTACAAATACCCTCTGCAGGTTTATATTTGTTATACAACTACCCAAGGACGGATTCAGAAACTTTCTATAATAGGGGCACAAAATAAATAAATCAAGGCATCAAGTCAAGTCGAGTCGAGCCGAACATAGTATTGTTAGAGCTTGTTTGAATTTTAATCGAGATTCACAGTGGTTGAGTTTGGTTTGATTATTAATGGAATCGAGCTCAAACGAGCTTTAGTCGAGTTGAAGACGAATCGAGCTCGAGTAACTTGATATTTTTACATATTTTTGTTTTATTAACCAAGTCGGACTTGATCCAGGTTTTACATCTTATTGAACGAAAAAATATGTTTCAAGCTTGGTTCGTTATGGTAACAAACTGAACTCAAACGAACTTGTAACGATCGATCTCGGATTGTGTATCGAGTAGCTTTGGTTTATTTTTCAGCCTTAGTTATAAACTACATCAAAAACAATTAGTGAGCTAGAACATACATTAATTTTTCTCCACCTAAATACCTAATTAATAAATAACTTTTAAAACTAAGTATTAAGTATAAAACAAAATTATTGAGATAAAAAACAACCAATGGAGAACACTTTTTTTATAATCTAATTAACATACAACTTTGTAACATAAATAATAATAAAAATAGTAAACAAAAGAAAAATGCAAAAACAATTATAGGGGCACGTGCCTCCATAATAGGATGTGTACATCCATCTTTGCAACTACCCCTCAACACTCCCTCGATTGTAGGGATGATCATGGCAATAGGACCAAATCTGTCTCGTTAGGGGCCGGTATGAGACAAATAAATAAGTATGATATAGATAAGGGGCATTAATCCTTATACCAAATGGGTCTGGGTGGGGTAACGGGTACAATAGGACCCGACCCATATAATTAGTTAATATATAGAGTGTACATATTATTATTCAAGAGCTCTTGGTTTATACATGTTGTTGGTATTTATTTCATAGTTCATATAATATCTACAAAATTATAGAAATATCACATTTGACATTGAGTAAAATCATAAACATTTGGCCAAATATATAAAGTTGGGTGGTCTAATCTGTCTTACCCTCTGACACATGTATAGGTCGGGGCGGATTTGGGTCGTCTACGGTGAGGGGGCAAGAGGGGTCTGGGTCTTATGCTTTCTTAACGGGCAGGGTCTGAGGTCTGGGCGGACCCATTGTCATCCCTACTTAAGATGGTATTTATAATTATGAAAGATAATTGTGTTTTTTTTAATTAGCCTAAATCACAAGGGTAGTATTTGTAATTATCCCTAAATAATTATTGTGCTCCCATATATTAAAAACATATGTATAAATTCTGCTCGGAATTCCAACTAAAAATGAGTTGGTTAAAGAACTTCATGGGAGTTATGACAGCCGTACACGCAGTTGCTATCTTGTCTTAGTTGTAATCCATGCCACTTCCACTGGGTGGCATTTGGTGGATCCACCCTTGATTCCACACACACACATGGGTGTGTGTGGAATCAAGGTGATCCACCCACTTGGGTGCCACCCAAGTGGGTGGCATGGACCAAACCCTTGTCTTAAACGATTGAACAAACTTTAAGGATCAACCGGACTCATGGCATTTGTATAACTATCCTTCTCAAGACCTGCCTTGCACGGAAATTCATACAAGTCAATTCTAATGCCTTAATACAATTTGATGTCATAAAACACGTTAAATGTATAAAATATTGTTTCAAGTATATAAACTTTGTCGGATTATATACATTTCACTTGTATTCGTAATAAAATTGAAACAAAAATTGGGTCTACAATGTTAAAATGGCATGCTTAGAATTATTCCTAATAGAAGTCAATTCCTTAGACTAAGTTTCGGTACTAAAGGTCTTTTTCTAGTCCCTCATTCCACATATTTTCAAAGTATTTGGTGTAAACAGTTACGGCTACAATTTGCCTAATTATCAAGTTATCTACACGGTCTCAACCTAGACAGGGTTAGATGGAAAAATAACAAATATTTTCTTCTTTTCTTTTTTTTTTCATAGTATTACAAATTTATATTTCATGCTCTATTCAATGGAGCAGTCATCGACATGATGGCAAAACTACAAAAATTGTCTTGTAATTATAGGGTGGTAGTAAAATGATCACATTCATTTAACTATAAAAAAACTCTTGATTTAGGTCTTGCAAAATAAACTTATAACGATATGAAAATTTTAAATTTGATACTAATTCTATCGGATTTCAATTATGTGACTCAATTTTTTTGTGAAATTAGGACCAAAATTGAAATTTTCGTATAGTATCTTAACAAGATTATATTGCAAACACGGCATTTTGTAAGACCAGAATGCAAAAGTTCAAATATGTAAACCATGATCTTTTTCCCTGATTTTTTTGCTACTACCCTTAAGTTAAAGGACTATTTTTCAGTGCATTAAGAGGTGAGTGTTTTTTTCCTCAAAAGAAAAATAAAAATAAAAAAGGCATGTGCTTCTCAATACACGTACATTAATAACTTCTAAGCAAACTATGCTGACTAAACAAGGAATCTATCATGTTTTCAAAAACAATTTGAAAAAATGAACCGACAAATTATAATGCGAGGAACCCGATTATACTTAGCAATTATTATATTTTTGTACGTATGAATAGGAAACGCAAAAACCTAGAAAGATTGTTGAAAATTGAATCGAGTTGACATATTGAGATTTCTCTGTTTTTCTCTTCGTTTTTCAATTCTAAGAGTAACTTTTCATTTTGTCTTAAAAATTATTCGCAAAAACTTATGTGAGAAAGAAAATATTGAACACTTAACTGAATAACTAGCACAATTGATTCTTATTGAATGTGAAGAGACACTAAACAAATAAAGCAACTTTTAGAAGTACTAATTAAGTCCGATTGATCAAATATTCAAATCTCATGTCCTAACCAACAAAAGTAATGGTCAAAAATCTTAATGGTGAAAGAACTTAATGTATGTCTTAAACATAACGTTATCTAATGTAGCAAGCCATATAATCTTACAAGGAACAACTACAGAATTTGCTCCAAATGAATTTCCAACAAATATTTTAATTGCTTAGACTTGTTACACACTCAAAAACTTGTAATACTTTTTAGGCATATACTGTTTTGGATATTCCATTCTCTATATATCCTAAATTTTTGCTTATATATACAACATGTCTAACTCCAATACCATATTCTTGTCCAAATCTTAAAATTGAATTTCACAACATTTCAAAATGCTAAAGATGAGAATTAAGGCTTCAATTGTGATCAAGCTATTTCTTTTGCAATGCCTATCAGTTTTGGGTTCTTCCCATGATTTTGATTTCTTCTACTTTGTTCAGCAGGTTATTAATTAGGAACTATTTACCACATATGTACTTGTTTTAAAATCTTGTTAATTATTAGATTTGTGTCGTTGATATGTAATTGTACTTATCATGTGATTTATAATATAACAGTGGCCTGCTTCTTATTGTGACTCGAGACATAGCTGCTGCTATCCAACAACTGGAAAACCTGATGAAGATTTCAGTATACATGGGCTCTGGCCGAATTACGATTCTGGTAAATGGCCACAAAATTGTGATCGCCAGAGTTCTTTAGACGAATCAAAGGTAAATCACATGTTCTTAAGTCATAGTATTTACAGTGCTGAAGTGATTTAGAAACTGGCTTTATACGTGCAACATTAAATCCAGCTAACAATTGGTCAACGAAGTCTTGGTAATAATTTTACTTAGTTGTATGCGGATGGGATGTTTTATTCCAAAATGGTGTTTCAACCCCTATTCCACTGCATAGATGATTATCAAGTATATATATAAGACTTACCATATTAACTTCCAACCATAAATGGTTGGTTTTTTAGAAGCCTTTATGTGGATTGCCTTTATTTCAAGAAAACAAAAATGTAAATTTTAGAGTTATATATGATTGATTTTAGCATATCGAACAAGGAAAAGCAATGTTGTATATATTCAATATCACCAAATATTTTAAGCTAAAATTTCATGATCAATAAAACCTTGGAAACATTTCAATAATTTCAGTGTGTGTTTTGGGATATAATTACTTTGTAATCTAACAATCTTGGTAATGCTAAAATGTATAGATCTCAGATCTTATGAGCAGAATGCACAAGGATTGGCCAACTCTAGCCTGCCCAACTGCAGATGGAATGAAATTCTGGGGTCATGAATGGGAGAAACATGGAACATGCACATCCCTTGATCAGCACTCTTATTTTCAAGCTGCCCTTGAACTCAAGAACAAATCCAACTTGCTCCATGTCCTTAAAAATGCAGGTATTTGTAGATTCAAGAGAGTATTATCAACATAGGATAAATTGCTGAATTTAGTCCTGTAACTTTGGGATTGTGTTATTTTCGGACTTTTATATTTTTAGTTTGCAATTTATGAATTTACTTAAAAAATATATATATTCGCCACATTGATGAGAATCTTTCCGCAAAATTCAAAAATTATACGAATTATTGATGTGGCTACCACCTCAAATTGCAAATTTTCAATTTCCCGACAAAATTGATGATTTGAATCCTGACTAAAACACATATGAGATGAATTTTTCATTTGTTTAGTAATTAATATTATTAATTAAAAATAACTTAATTAGCAATATCGTAGGAAAATTGAAAATCCCTAATTTGGGGTGGTGAGGTCAAGAGGCAGTTACGTCAGCAAACCGACCAATTTTTGAATTTTCAGGCAAAGATTGCCGAATATTTTGAATTCAAGTCAGGAATTTCGAATTGGAAAAATAAAAGTCCTAAAATCCAACCATCCCAATGTTACAGGACCGATTTTGCAATTAATCCAGAAATAAGAGATCGATCTGGACTATCCTCAATACGCTATCATTGTGATGGTATCAATATAAAGATAATTTATGCATACAATGAAAATGTGTTTGCAGGAATTCGTCCCGGAAAGTTTTACAGTGTGGGAACCATAAAAAAGGCAATTGAAGAAGGAGTAGGGTATGAGGCCTTCATAGAGTGCAATGTTGATAAAGAAGGCAATCACCAGCTTGTCCAGGTTTACTTGTGTGTGGACACTTCTGCCTCCAACTTCATCCACTGCCCAATTCTCCCACATGGAAGATCATGTGGTTCCACTATTGAGTTCCCTTCGTTCTCTTCTGATTTGGATTCGAAAGACGAACTTTGATCATATATATATATATAGTTATTGATCAGACTCTTTAATTTCCTTTTTAACTTGTTGATTATTTGTAATGTTGCATTCTTGATCGAGGCAAATCATGTTTATCCAACGTTGTATCAACATGTTTGTCCGATTGATCGCCAGCAGGAAAGTAATGTTGTACCAATCTGAATACCATTATGTTTCTTGCCACTGCTTGAATTCTGCGATCATTTAATTTCTATATAAAAAGTTTAATGTGCATTCTATTTAGTGTTAAATATAACATTAAATTACTAGTAACGCTATCTGAACACCATGCATTTGTTAGGCAGCCTCTCCCCCGCCCCCCCTCCCAAAAAAAAAAAAAAACTGAGTCCTTGGAGGCACCAACCACCAACTGCAAATTTGACAAATTTGTAGCAGCAAATTGATTAACGATTTCAGCCGCCAATCAAATGGTTGGTAGTGAGATTTCTCTTATAAATTGGAGATTTGATCAGGGGGAAAATATGGCAAACAGAAGAATTGTTTGGCCATATATCCAATCAGGAATGGAGAGAAAAATGAGTCTACACATATGGGGAAATCAATTTGTGTGAGTCAACTTGTGATAGATGTGGGGATCGGAAGCACTCGGAGTATCTTTTTTCTTGGGCAATACAAAGGTGTTGGTGAGAGTGTTCTTTGATAACTAATAAAGTGGTTGTACGAGAGTTTTATTTTCTTGGGATTGATCTATAAAACTCAAGGGGTGTATTCCGAAAAATTCTTTATTAGTAAAGAACGAAAACTCTTATACATGTAGGCGCGTTTTGCTAAACCACGTAAAATATATGTATTATTTTATTTTCTATCGGTGTCATTTATTTTTTGTTATCATCTTATTAGTCTGATTTGTTGGATATTTCGGGTAAATCAAATCTCAAATCACGATACGCTTACACTGCATCCAACAAGTGGTATTAGAGCCACTAGCTTGGGTAAGGTATAAGATTGAGATTTGATTTTTTCAGATGGACACTATGGAAGTGGCAAATCCATTTAAGGTACAATAATTTGACGGCAAAGGGAATTTCATATGATAAAGGCCTTTTACTTCTTACCTATATCCCAAATTTATATGATAGTTTGGTTACGATGTTGCTCTACTGGGAAAGATAAACTAGACTAGGAGCATATATAAAAGCATCGTTGTTGTCCCATAAAAAAATTGCAAACCAGGAGAAGGGACACATATCTGCTTTTGTAGCTCGAGGCATGAATTAGAACGGGAGAAAATCTGGTGGTGGATCTGTGACTAACAAATTAGATTCAAGGACTAGGGCAAAGGGCATCGTTGTTAGTCCAAGTGGTTACGATAATCTAGAAGGAGGGTGAATAGATTATGCCGGTTTTTCAAATTTCGCCCTCTTTTTCGAGTGAACAAGCAAAGAAGAAGACTATAAATGCGGAAAATAAACAACACACGATGATTTAAAGAGCTTAACCCCACCTAGGGACTACGTGCTCTACCACCCCAGTATATCCGGGATGGGTTTCGAAAAAGAAAAAGAAATTTTATTAATTATCACAATTAATACAACACCACCTTTTGAGGATTACCACAATCCTCTTACAACAACTTCAAGGAGATTACCACAATCTTCCTTCAACACCTATGAAGAGTACCACACTCTTCAACACCTAAGATCACTCAAGTGTGCTCTTACCACAAGAACAACAACAAGGATATCTTGTTTTGGATGATGGACAAAATTCAAGATTACAACTCAATAATGATAATACAAATATTAAATGCAAGTGTAATCAAGAATGGAAAGCCTAGACCTCAAGAATGTGCAAGTGAAAGTACTTAGGCTAATACAATAAGAGTTTTTGACAAAGTGTTTGCTTGTATGCTTTTGCTTGTATGTTGTGTTGTGTCTTGTTGCTTGAATGGTTCCTCTATTTATAGGAAATGTCTTGGTTTGATTTCCAGACATTGGCTCCTTCTTGGAGAGTGATTTCTGCAAAAATAATGTAATTAAAATCAAGATATAGTTGTTAGAAATCAACCCCTTAAAATTGGGGAAAAGCTGTCTGAACACCCAACGGATAGTTTGCTGTCAAAAACATATAGCGATCGGTCGCACAGATGGAAGGATTTGAAAATGTTCCACGAAAAATACACAGGGGGACCGGTCGACATAGTGTCCAACCGGTCGACCCCCTCTTAGACCGGTTGAGGTCTCTTAAATTTCAATACAGAGAGTTTTGTATTTCAGGGCTTGATTCAGGCACCGGTCGCCCACATCGATCGACCTCCGGGTCGACCGGTTGCCCTCCCCATATTTTCTTTTGTCCTGTTTTCTGTTTTGAAAATCGATTCAGATGCAGGATGCCCTATAAGGCGACCGGTCCAACACAAGACAGAAGTGTTGTCCAATTTTTGTCTAAAATAAACTTAAAGAAATACTCCAAAAAAATAGTAAAAACATTTTATATCGATCGGGAGTATTTGGACAACATTTAGAAACATTGTTTTGGTGTAAAAACTCATTTAAACAAAATTATCAAAATTATGATAAAAATATTTATCTAACAAACTCCCCCTTTTTGATGATTACAAACCAAAACAATTATAAGAGGACGATTTTGAAATCAAAACAATTTTCCGGTCAAAGAATAAACTATTTTTTTTGAGCAACATCAAACTATTCATAAAAGCCAATTAGAAAGGAGTTAAAATTTTCAAAGGCATTTTACAAAAGCTCCCCCTATCAACAAGCACATCAAGAAGTAAACAATCACAAGCTAGACCTTTAGCTTTTACAATGTAAACATGAAAATCATGAGCTAAAAATCTCCCCATGTCAAAAACAATCATTAAACATGCATATAAATCCATAATGCCTCCAATGGACTAAGTATTCTTCATAACTATTGGCTTTAAGGAGCTATAGCTTATAGCTTCTTTGCGAGCTTATATTAGCTTCTTTGAGCTAACGAGCCAATTTCCTGTTTCTCCCCCTTTGGAATCATCAAAAAGAATGTTAGCATGATAAAAACATAATCCATGTATATCAAAGTGCGCAAAAGTAGTCGATTTATCGAGCTTTTGAAAATTTAAGACTAAAATCAAATTTAACAAGGGAGAAGCCGATCATGTGAAATACAAAAGCCCGTTTGAGTGGAAAAACATGATCTCTATAAGTGTAAAGGACTTTTAAAATCGAGAGAATCATGTAATTGGTGAAATTTTCTTTGCGACAATTTATCGAACACTTGGCGGGCGTTAAAAATTAAAGAAGTTGTATATACCCCTTGTAAATGTAATCAAGCCAAAAATTTCATCACCAAATCAATGTATACAACATCCAAACATGAGTTAATTGCATCTATGGTCCCATAAGATTTTCTTCATTACAATTTTAGTCTCATGTTTGCGCAATAGTCCCATAGGATTAAGATTGTTGCAAAAGAAGTCCCGAGATCTTAAATTCAGTATATTTGGTCCCATAATTTTCAAGGGTTGCACCTTTGGTCCCAAAATAATTTATTTTACATTATACCCAATTTGCCTTAGAATTGTTGACACAAAATGGTATAAGAGCCCAGGTTTATTAAAAATTTTTGTTATATTTATTATATTTATGTAATTAACAATTGGTAAGGAGAATTTCTCCGAAAATATAGATCTGGACAATTGTCCAAGATGTTTACCATACAGGACATATCGTCCAATTTTGACAATGTATGCACAAGAACACCAGGACAAGATAGCATATTGGAACAACCAATATGTTGAAAAAGAACTTGCAGGAGCCGATAGTGAAACCTTAAGACACTGCAAAAGACAAGCAACATATTATCTGAATTTCCTTACGGTAAATCAGATATTATATGCTGATCTGATGAATCATCAGGAAGAAGTCCATGAGAATGCTCATCAATATCTTGATTCCTGATGGAGTACCAGAATGGAGCGAGATACTTCCGGACACATCTAAGATCTCAAAAGATATTAGGGAAATCCAGAAGACGGTACAGAATTATGGCAACCGCCATATTTATTTACCTACACAAGTTCATTAGATCCGAAACCAGATGGAGATGATGGTGAAATATCAGAAGGAAACTCTTGAAATCCTTCATGATATTCAGAAATGAGTTAAGAACCGGAGGAGGACCAAGTTCTTCCGGGAAAGAACGTATTGATTTCGGACAAAACATACCACTATTTACACCGAAAAGGAAACTAACCGAAGTAATACGAAAAATGACGGACGATGAAAAGCTCATAACTATCATCAAAGGAAAATCCATCATAAACTAAAAGTGATGGATATGGAGAAGATCAATCTTAAAGATCTACATGACCTGGCAGAATCCACGGGATTAGGTATTGTAGACTTAAAGATGAACGCAGGATATGGATCAGCTTTGGTTACCTATGACCCTCATGGTAGACCAATTCCGCCAATTCCACCACGCCATCGTGAAAATCCCAACGTCGCGAAAAAGTGCGGGTTCAAATCATGGAACCCGGGGCGAGAAATGCACCACGTGGGAGATTTCACCACAGGGAATTAAACTCTTTCAGGAACAGGAGCTCGACCACCTCTGGCGGGAACTCGACAACCTTCTAGAAGGCCAAATATTTATCAAACGCCTTATGGAAGATAACATCTCGACCCAATACATCCATATGGGTTGATGCTAAATTTGGATATCCCAGATTTTAAAATCGAGAAGTTCTCATTGATGAATGAGCATCGGTATGAGGATTGCGGAAAACCATGATCTTATGATTCCTTCATTTTGCTCCTTGAAATGAGTCAGAGGATCCGTAAAAATTGCATGGGATATGACCGAAGCAAGTATGAAAAGCGCGGTCACAACAGGAGAATCACTAAAAGGAATTGTCGATGATATGGCAAAATTATCCAAAATCCATTTTATCGGCATAGGCTACTTTGAGGGATTAGAAGAAGAAAAAAGAAAAAGATATAAACAAACCTCTACAACGCTTGAGTTACATGATATTTGCCATATTAACGAATATATCAAGTTGTTCACTGAATACAAGTTGAAATCCAAGATTGGAGACAAAGAAGCTTCACAGCTATTCTTTGCGAAAATCCCAAGCCCCTGGAGAGAAATGCTTATCGGGAAAGACAAGGATGCAAATTTAGATACGATTAATTTTAGAAGAATGTCTTTCTTAAAAGCCAAGTTATCGAATGGTGCTACCACCAAGCGACCTATCTTGAATTACAAGAGATTAAGAGGAATTAATAAATCGGTTCCTCTATATTGCGTGAGACGATGATATCCCAACAAACATTGTGGGAGGTCAACCAAGCGGCATAAGAAGAAGATGGAGAGAAGCCATCCATACCGCCGGAAAGCAACATCGAAAGAAGTAGGTCTTCATGGAGACCTAGAAGGTTCTGTCAAAACAAAAAGCCCGAAGTTATAAATCGGGACAAAGACCAGGCTGGCGGGAGTAGAGCCTCATCATCGTTCAGGTTGATCAAGCAAGTACCGAGAACCCGGGAAGAAGAACTTTCAGACGAGCTCATACGAGCTAATGAAAGTTTCAAAGATTGTCGCTAGACATGAAGAGCAAGAGGATATATCTCAATAGATTGCCGGACAACGAAACGAGTCGAGTCGGTTTGAAGCTACACGAGAAATAAAGAAGGTCATCTCTATCAAGATCTAATACATGTGTATCAATTTGAGGATATACCCTCATATGAAAGCATCTATGAAGAAGAGATCTATTCTGACGATGGAAGTGACTCTAGCTCAGAATCAGAGTGAAGAAGAAATTCTTCAACAGACGGCCAGAGAGGATATGTCGGGATTTCTCTCTCACACTACTGTTTCTCATAAAACTCTTATGAGAATTATGAATGAAGATCCAAAGCTTCAAATTTATGATAGTTTTACAATTGAAGCGATGGAAAAGGCATTGGATAAGATTGGATTTCGTAATAGAAAACACCAAATTATCCACAGGGTAACAACCGGAGAATTTGCAATTTCGATGGAGTTTACCGGTAACCTGATCGAGATGCAGTTGGTCCCTATTAGAGAAATCCAGGAGATCAAAAGCAGAGTTAAAAGAGAGGTTGCAAATACACTCTCATGGATTCATATCGGAGCCATAAGAGTCATTATTAAGGCAACATTCAAAGAACGAATAGATTCGCCCCTCAATCTGGCTATCTTTGACAAGAGAATCTCAAATCTCAAGGATTCATGCCTTGGAGCAGTTACATGAAATTTTGTATGCTGGGAAATTGGCATTTAATCTCTATGCTCTCTCGAATACACATCATTCAGAAGTATTCTTGAGAAAGGAATTTGTTGAAGTCCCAAGAATCTTCGAGGACTTTGCCAGGGTGGTTCTACCAGAAATCATTGAGTCTCCAACTATCAAGGAGATCGATATGAAAATACAAGATCAACCTATCTTCAACAAAAGTCGAAGTCTTAGAGTTGTGCCAAGAAGGCAGTCTTTCCAACAGGACAGAATGAAGAGTAGCAGCCGTTGGGAAGAAAAGAGACCAAGTACAGTTCAGCGCATCCCAGATGTTTTCAAAACAGCAGGAGAGCTGAAATGCCCAGAAGGATGGTGACAAGTTAAAGTAATATTTGACATTACTCAAAAGGATAATATTTTTCCTTGTGATGTTCTATATTATCTCCAACAACCCATAGTTGGAAGGTATCAAGGAAGCCTAAAGATGGGTGAAATTGGGCTGACTATCACAGTGCAATGGAAAAATGCCAGAGCAATTAATACTGGGAATTGAATTTCTTGAGGATCATAAACCTTGGGAAAGATTGCAAGACGGAATGGAGTTCGCAGTGGCAGATAAAAGATACAGAATCAGATGACCACTAGTCCATTCTCCATATACATTTCTATCGGAATGTTATATGCGAGAATCTGGTGAGTATTTCGCCGCTATATTGATTCAGTGTCGAAATATGTCTGCTGCAAGCCGAGGTTTTCCCTAATGACATTGGAGAGGATTTACCGCTATTGCAGGACGAGATTTCTCTAAAAGAATTCTTATTCTTAACAGAGGAATTAAACAAGCAGAAATCATGATCGGAGGCGTAGGCGGTACCCCATGGTACAAAGTAAAAACGCCACCAATCTATTTCCATGATACAGAAGCAGATGTGTTGCTAGGAAATAATTTCCTACAAACATTCAAATGATTTACACAGGAAAATGAGACAAGAAGACTTATTTTCACAACATTATGTGATCATAAGATTATTGTCCAAAGACTGCGGGAAGCATTTTACAGAAAAATGCTTATTAATTTTCACAGCAAGCGTGGTGATGAAGCCAAACTTCGAAATCCAAAAATGGGGGATAAAGGAAGATTTGGTGATGCCTTATTATCCTTTCGACAATATGGTTCGAAGCAAAAAGATACAAAGCGATGGGATAATAACTTGTATTCATTCAGAATACAAGGAGAAGAACGAGTACCTCCAGAGGCTATTGCAGAATTGATGATGAGCCTAATGGAGAAGCCACATAGTGATGTTACCATAGAAGATCAAATATCACTCGAGGATATCAAGAATAAGATCCAAAGGAATTATAATGAAAATCCTTTGGCTTGGTGGGATAAGAACGAGCTTAAAGCTTCCTTAAAGGTTAAACCTTTAAAGAGTACGAGTTCGTGAGATTTAAACCAATCCTTATGAATCAAGAAGATCGTGAGGATATGCAGAAGATACTTAAGGAACATCTTGACCTTAAGTTAATTTTACCAGGAGTTTTTCCATACAGCAGTCCGGGATTCTTAGTCAGAAACCATGGAGAAATCAAAAGAGGAAAGCCAAGACTTGTTATTAATTACAAAAGGATTAATAACATTTTGGAGTTCGACGGATACTATATCCCAAGTAGAGAACATCTGGTTAACTGTATCAAAGGTGCCAAGATATTTTCAAAGTTTGATTGCAAATCTGGACTTTACCAGATTAAGATGGATGAAGAAAGCAAGAAGTTCACAGCTTTCTCTACACCACAAGGACATTATATTTGGAACGTGATGCCTATGGGATTGGCTAACACACCCTAGATATATCAAATGAAGATGGAAAATCTCTTCAAAGAATATTTCAATTTCATGTTCGTGTATATCGATGACATTCTGAAAGCATCAAAGAACATGAAGGAGCATCTTAAACATTTGGAAATATTTTCAGATGTTTGTCACAAGGAAAGATTAGTGCTTTCAGAAAAGAAGACAGTGATTGCAACAAGACAAATTGAATTCCTCGGAATTGAAATCGATGAATCTGGGATCATCCTACAAAGCCATATTGTAGAAAAGATACATGGATTTCCATATACATTGAAGGACAAGAAACAGCTTCAAAGTTTCCTTGGAGTTGTTAATTTTGATGGAATGTTCATAAACAATCTAGCACATTACAGGAAGGTGTTTAACCCATTGCTCAAAAAAGATGCTACATTCAAATGGGAAGATGAACATCAAGAGGGAATAAAACAGCTTAAAGAAGTTTGCAAAAAGCTTACAAAGCTTGCAATTCCACAAGATGAAGATGAACTGGTTCTACACACAGATGCCAGTGACTACTGATTTTTTGACACGAGATGGAAGGACGCGTTGCTGACGAGGTCCTTAAACGAGTAAGACATCTCGGGAAAACCTGGAGAGTCTAGAATGAGATTTTGGGGCGTTATGTCTCAATGCAAAAGTTGTCGGACGACTTCAATAGGTGACCAAAAATCCATTTCTAGTCAAATCGAGCATGCCCGTTATTCGCTCAAGGACAATTGTTCTTAGCGCTGTAAGGGCCTCTCTTCCAGGCCGCATCTCCTACATTGCAAAAAGGGGCCAATAGAGAACGGGGCTCTAACCCGGAGGTTATGGATTCAAGTACCATAATCACAAGTGTTGCGGTGATGCATCCCAGGGATGTACAAACTGTAATGAATGTTGAAGCTCCTGTCACAACCTGAGTCTTCAAGTCAACCCAACACCTGCAGGGTAAAGAGGGAGAGTTGAATCTTAGGCCACGACCGGCAAATCTAAGGTTCAAACCGACGAGATTAAAATTTCTCCTATGCAAATCTGGACTATAGTTGATATCTCGGGAAGTATCCCGAGTTTGAATGAAGCCGGAAGTCATCCAAATGAAGTACATGAATGGTATACGTTTGGAGCTCTAGCTTCAATCTATCTTTGTATCACCAGGATTCCCGAAAATTTGAAATTACCGAAATGGATTGGGGAAGCGATTTGAGACTTGGGCCAACAATCCACACTTGGCCGGAGGAGATATTTTGGGCTGTAATTTCTAAGTGCAGCTCCCGAACCAGCAAAGAAAGGCTTCAATGGAGCTTTTCATTTCATCAAGCTAAGAAGACCGGATGGAAATGATTTAAAATATATAAAAATAGCTTCACTGGAAGAAGGACCAGTATTAGTAGGAGCATTTTCTGAAGATAAAGCTTCACCCCAGGCGAGGCATGGGTCTTTGGGTTTGTCTAACCGAAATGGACAAAGTCAAATATCCATTCAAGTTTTTCCATAATTCAGCAAATGGATCTTTCCTTTTGAATTTGATGACTGGATCAACAACAGGATTCGCAGAAGAGCTTTTTGAAACTAAAAAAAGAATTATATGGAAGAACAAGATTCTGGCAAGCAAAGAAACCGGAAATTCTGTAATATGGCGCATGTTGGTCGTTGGATCGATCGAATCTGTCAAGCATGACCTGAACAAAAAGAACCCGAGTTTGAGAAAGGATTCCGACCCAAACCCGACCAACAAGATCATGCAGCTGGAAAAGACAAGGGCCCAGCTCATAAGACGCGTTATTCTCAGGGACCACGTAAACCAATTTTTTAAAAGATTCCCCGACAAACATCACATGGGCTGAGTCACGCGGAAGAAAAAGAAAACCAGCTGGCGAGGAAATAATACAGGATACGATGTAAGCAGTGACGTCATAAGTTTCAACAAGATTTGAAGTCCGCCTTTCAAGTCCGGACTTACCTCTATAAATTGCAGGATTTGAAGGAAGCTGGGGACATCGAACATTTTCCTTAGTTTTCTTATAATAAAGTCTGAGAGAAAAATGTGTAATATTTTGAGTGTTTTAGTTTTCAAGTTTTATGTGTTTTCGAGTGCAAGCCTCATACATGAGAGGCTAAACAAGTATTCTCCTCCCAAAAGGAGATTACTAATGTAATAAATATTTCTATAAGTTCTTAATAAAAAGGGGCTTTATAACTGCAACATGTCTTCATAATGTTCTATTAATTTATCCGGTTTAAAGATTATCTTATACGCCGGAGTAGGAAATGAACCAAGGTTGTGTTGAAACGATTCTTTGAAGAGTCGATAACTTGTAGATCATCTTCCCTCAAGATGAGGTTGATTAGTGAGGAGTTGTTTGTCAAACGATGCGGGCGATAATTTTCCGATTGGTGGTGTTGCGATCCATCTCACCCGGTCTTTGTTTGATTAAAGAAGGTATGAATTTTAAGGGATATTTTAATTTTACGGAAGCATGTTGGGCCCGATATGGTCGTAATGGACTATATCCATTTATGTTAATAACTTAGGCAAATTGAAGTATGTATACATGTTAGTAAAACTATTACAGAAGTATGCCCTGTTAAGTTTATAAATGGAAACCGACATGGTCCATTTAAAACGTCGAATAGAGACTGGATCTAAGTAGGTTTAACAATGCCACGAACAAAACAGGTGTCAGAAAATGAAATCTTTCACAACATGTGATACATTGAAAAACATGGTAATTTGGGACTTGCATGGCAAATTTTATAAACTGTGGGACTATTTATGCATATCTCTAAAACTGTAGGACTAATAGTGCAAGATTTGAAAACAGTGGGATGACAAATGCAAAGTATGGGACTAACGGTGTAATAGGCCTAATCATGTGGGACCGAGGGTTCAATTTTATCACAAGCATATAGACCTTGCATCAAGAAATTTACAAATAAGTCAAATTCTCAAGGGTTCAACCCAATTAAGCTAAGTGAGAAGAATTCTTACCATTCAATCGGTAAAGATGAGCAATAATGATGATAAACGAGCATAATGAAGTCCAATACAATAAAACTCATTTGAAGTGGATTGTGTGTGCAAATGACAAAGGGGACGACAAATGGGTTGAAAGAGCCAAAATGGCTAAGTCTGGAAACAGAAACGATTTTAATCAAAACAAAGTTTAGGGCGACCAGTCCAGGCTGAGGGCGACCGATCGAGGTCTAGGCCGACTGGTCGACCTCAGTCCAGTTAGCCCACTGGATCACTCTGTTTTTAAAAAATCCGTAGTTTGATCCAAAAATCCGATTTTTCGCCCCTAAGTTTTAAAAACCTGCAAAATGCAAACATAGGCCTCATTCAATATGCATTATGCCTAACCTAGCTCGTATTGACGCAAAAGTCTCGGAAGGTAGCGGTTTTGTAATAATGTCCGCCAATTGATCTTGAGATGGTACGGAAGATATCTCAATTTTTCGTTTTGAAACACAATCCCTTAGAAAATGATGTCGAATCTCAATATGTTTAGTACGGTTATGATGAACTGGGTTTTGAGCAATATTTATAGCGGATATGTTATCACAAAAGATAGGAACATTTTCAAAAGAACATTTGTAATCCGCTAAAGTTTATTTCATCCAAAGAAGTTGAGTACAACAAAAGGCTGCGGAAATATATTTGGCTTCGGTCGTTGAAAGTGAAACACAGTTTTGTTTCTTTGAAAACCAAGAAACTAGGCAGTCGCCTAAAAATTGACATGATCCAGAAGTACTTTTACGATAATCAATATTATCCGCATGGTCCGAATCACTATAACCTTTAAGAGAAAATTTTTCATTCTTTGGATAAAATAAACCATATTGAATAGTGTCTTTCAAATAACGAAAAATCCTTTTAACGGCACTCATATGAGATTCTTTGGGATTACTTTGAAAACAAGCACATAGGCATACGGCATGAAGAATGTCCGGTCTACTTGCGGTTAAATAAAGTAAACTACTAATCATACCTCGATACTTTGATTCATCCACGGACTTGCCTTTTTCATCTTTGTCAATTTTGACATTGGTTGCCATAGGGGTAGAGACGGTTCTTCCTTCTTCAATGCCGAACTTCTTCAACAGCTCTTTTGTATATTTTGATTGTGAAATATAAATTCCTTCTTGGCATTGCTTAATTTGAAGTCCAAGGAAGAAGTTGAGCTCCCCCATCATGCTCATTTCAAATTCACCTAGCATCAACTTAGAAAATTTCTTGCACAAGGATTAATTAGTAACACCAAAAATAATATCATCAACATAAATTTGCACAAGTAAGCAATCTTGCCCTTTTTCAAAAACAAAGAGAGTAGTATCAACTTTACCTCTTGTAAAACCATTTTGCAAAAGAAAAGAGCTAAGTCTATCATACCATGCACGTGGTGCTTGTTTTAAACCATACAAGGCTTTTTTAAGTTTATAAACATCATTAGGCCTAGAGAAATTTTCAAACCCCGGAGGTTGTTTTACATAGACTTCTTCTTGAATAAAACCATTTAAAAATGCGGATTTAACATCCATTTGGTAAAGCTTAAAATTTTTAAAACAAGAATAGGCAAGTAAAATGCGAATAGCTTCTAAACGTGCTACAGGTGCAAATGTTTCATCGTAATCAATACATTCTTCATGACAATACCTTTGAGCTACTAACCTTGCCTTGTTTCGAACAATGTTGCCTTGATCATCGAGTTTGTTCCGGAATACCCATTTTGTACCAATAATTGTTTGAGATGGAGGACAAGGTACCAATTCCCATACATCATTTCTTTCAAATTGATTCAACTCTTCTTGCATTTCCAAAAACCAATCCTCATCTTCACTAGCCTCCTTAGCATTTTTAGGCTCTTTTTGAGATACAAGAGCTTTCTCGACAAATTTTCTTCGGGTTATCACTTTATCAAGAGGATCACCAATAATAAGATCTTTTGGGTGATCTCCCTTAAATTTCATTGCCACGAGAAGATCCAAAGTATCACCTTTGTCTTCTTGAGGAACATTTGAAGTGGATGGTTGATCATTTAAGGTAGAAGGTTGATCATTTTGAGCATCATTTTCAACAATGGGTTCAATAATATCCTCTTCATCACTTTCATCATTGGGTATCCTTTCAACACCAATGCTTCATTGAATTTTACATGGATGGATTCTTCAACAACCATACTA
>JABTTQ020000439.1:0-50000 GCA_016081115.2 Rehmannia glutinosa | reverse complement strand
GGGTTAGAATAAGTTAATATACATGCATTACTTGAGTGAAATGGGCTTTATTTCTGTTTTGTGGAAAATGTATTACGCTTTGCTCGTTTTGTAGGAATTGAATGATATTTGTAGCATTTTGGCGATAATTTGGA
The DNA here is from genome assembly GCA_016081115.2 of Rehmannia glutinosa. Taxonomy (NCBI): domain Eukaryota; kingdom Viridiplantae; phylum Streptophyta; class Magnoliopsida; order Lamiales; family Orobanchaceae; genus Rehmannia; species Rehmannia glutinosa. The sequence continues at coordinate 49,866 of JABTTQ020000439.1, read as the reverse complement.
TCATTGCGGTAAAGGACTGCCAATACTTGAAGTAACGTACGATGTTTGGAGTTGAATTAAGAAGAAGTCAGATGAACCGGGCGAGAAACAAAAATAAATGAGCATCTATCAGCCCCAGCAGGTGCGCACGGGCATGGCGTGTGTCCATAGCACGACCCGTGTGCCACCCATAATTGAAACTCAGCCCACGACCTGACGCACGGACTGGTCGTGCGTGAAGCGCATGGCCCATGCGTCCCTTCAGCGCGAGAAAAGTTCATACAACATTACCCACGGGCTAGGCGTGCGCTAGGCCCACGGCCCGTGCGTTTGTGCGGGAAAAATAGAGTTTGACATATTTTAATTAGGTTTTGACCCAAACGGAGTATAAATAGAGACGAGGCGGCCACAAATGAGGACAAGACGGACTTTTGCCCTAGAACGCAGAGAAAAGAGCAACCTTCTACCGAAGGATTTGAGAGATTGATCGAGGTCACAACCACGCGCTTGAGGATTGAAGATAGATCGAGAGATCGTCGACATTCTTGAGTTTTCTCATCCCATCGTATCATTTACTTTCTATTAGTTGGATATGAATTTGAATAATTTGTCTATGAATTATTTCTTTTCCATGTCTGGCTAAACATCTTGTGATTCCCGGGTTTGGGATTAGGTTAATGGATACTTTTGTTGGATGATTAATTACAATTGAAGTTATTGTCTTTCAACCCTATTCGAGTACTTTGTTTTATTTCTGGTTTTATCAAAAGGCATTTGGTTTAACTTGTTTTGATGTATTGATTCATAATTCGAGAGATGAGTTTCAATACTAGATCTGTGAGTACTTGACATGAATATTTGCAAGATTGAGAAGTCTGTGAATATTTGTAAGGATATTTAATCTTTTGTGTTTTTGGGAGTTGGATATCTTATGTTGAGTAGAGATGCTAGCATAGATAATCCAATAAACGTTTTTACATGCATCTCGAGAGAGAGGGTAAAATATGTTTCGTGATTGTCTTATAGGGAAGAATAATAATAACTTTGGTTGTGATAATCTGATAATAAAAGAGGATATTAACTGAAACCATAACCCTGGAATCCATTCATCTCCTTGATCTTTCAATCAATCTCTACTTTGTCTTTTTAGGATAAATTCTTGTCTTAGTTTTACAAAACCAAATCACTCAAATTTCGATCGTCTGGATAAAAATAAGACTATTACAATCCCAATACTTAGTACATTAGTTTATTAGTCCCTGTGGATTCGACCTTGCTAACCCTATTCTATAAACTGCACCGTACACTTGCGGTGAAGCTAAAAATAAGGCGAACAGTGTCCAATCCTCTTGCAAACAAAATGAATAACAAATATCACCACAAATAACAGGGAATTGCCTTCTTGAAGCTATACATCATATTGTGTCCCAATTCTAATTGGTATTTCTGCAAATGAAAATGTTTTATTCTATATCCCCTTTCTAGCTAGAAATCAAGGTTTCTAGTCTCTTCTTCTGCACACACACAATAATTTGTATACGCACCCGTAAATAGGGGTTTACATTCAACTTTCTACAAATTAACTCCTCTCCGCGAATACTCAAATTTGAATGACAGAAGATGAAAGCACAAAAAGAAATTCAAGCATAGGAGACTCAAAAGCACAAATCGAATAATGGGATTCAAAGGCATAGATCGAATAAAACTTAGAAGAATGCAAACAGGAGAACGACATTAATGGCTACGGACAATATTGGTTTTCTAAAAGGATAACAATGCCCAGTGGTTGTTCTCCGATATTCTAAAGGGAATATGTCCTCGGATTAAAAGAGTCATCCTTATTGATCGAGTTTCTTCTATTAAGTAGTATCTTTGTCATATCCCCTTTCAAATCTCCTCGATTTGGATTCAATTTCACCCAATTGGTACTGATCAATATTCAACATCTGGACTACCAAGGGTTATTTAATAGTACGCAAGTTATTCTTCTTCCCCAAAAGAGTTTTGCAACTTTGATATTTAAGATGAAACAAAAAAATTGATTAAAACAACTAGGGATGGCAATGGGGCGGGTCAAAACCCGCCCCCGCATTAAACCCGCCCGATGGGGCGGGTCTGACCCGGATAAATGGGTCCGGGGCGGGTTCCGGGTCTAAGGTTGCAAAACCCGCCCGGGTCGGGGAGGGTCCCGGTCCTATAGGACCCACCCCGACCCGCCCGCATGTTAATTTTTATTAAATTTTTAAATATATATTAAAATATTTTTGCATTATTTACTTTTAAATTTGAGTGTTATATGTTTAAAAATATTAGTTGAGTACTATTATAATATTATTTACTTTTAAAGTTTAATTTACTAATATAATATCTTGTAATATTCTACTTTGAATATTTATTTTAAGTATTAGTTGAGTACTATGTAGTATACTAATAGTATTTGTTTTTAAAAACAATCTTAATAGTAGCCAATTCTAAAAAATAGTTATAATAAGTTGCATAATTATATTTATTTATTTTTTAATCTATTGGCATTTGATTACTTTTGAAAATTTGGCCACAAATAGAAAAATATAAATTATTATAATTTAAAAAATATATTTGGCGGGTCTAGACCCGCCGTGGTTTTGAGGCGGGGCGAGGCGGGTCTTGAGGCGGGGCGGGGCGGGTCCCGGGTCTTATTTCTCCTGGGCGGGGCGGGTGCCGGGTTTGGCCAAACCCGCCCCGTTGCCATCCCTAAAAACAACTGATCTAAAGAGAATAATGAAGAATATAGTACAAAGCGATTAACATAAGAACAAACATTCATTAAAATAAGGAAAAAGGGAAATCAAATAAAAGTGAAGATATTAGACCTAGCAGCACAACTTAAATGAGAGACGTCATTATTAAGAGGTTATTCGTTGGATATCATCCCCGACTCACCAAATTAATGCATCCAGATAACACACATTACATAAATGAGAGACACACAACTTGCAAGTTTAGTTTTGTGAAGAATTTGTTACCCCAAAAAATAAAATTAGAACCTCTTCCATAACATGAGCATAACTCATATAACTTGGCTAATAAACTTTAGCGTATGAACAATAGTCTAATTAGTAAGTTCATAAATTCTCACCATGATGACCGATAAGTATACATTAATCGATGGTCAAAGCCTCTTGACGAAAGGGAGGTGCACTTCATAAGTCTGCAAAAGAAAATAGAAGAAGCCCATCAACCTTATCGTCTCCACTTTTAGAAAATACTTAAAGACATAAATCTACAAGGATTCACAGTCATTCAGTCTTAACCCACCCAACAAAAATATACATACAAACACAATATTGCTTTACATATGCTGATGCAATGATAATAAATGAAAGTAGTCATGAGATATATTCATCGCATCTGATACAGGCTGGAAAATTATCCTATTGTAGGAAGTAATTAGCTTAACAAAAAAAAAAATAATTCATTTGTCTAAGCATATGTAAACTCCATAAAAGGGAAATTGAAAAACCACGAACCTACCTCTGTATGGCTTCAAAATTACTGGTGCAACTGATACTTGAAGCCTGAAAATCGTATAGCAGGATAATCCTTTTGTTCTTGGAGAAAATTAAAATTGTTCTTTCTTTAAGGGCTAGCTTTTGTTTCTCACAATCATTTCAGTTGCAGTTCTTAATTTTGAAGAGAAATATAGTACTGAACATAGGGGAAAACTGAAGAAACCAGTTGTGCTAAGACTGTTAACATATCTGTAAATAAATCTATGGCAATAAATGGGGAAAGATGGAAATATTCAAGAATATAAATGTGAGTCAACTAATATGATAAAACTCAACCATCTACCAGAACTATGAATGATATGACTACTTAAACCTTGCATCGGGTTATTTAAGTTGTAACTTGTAAAGCACATAGATATATATAAACTTGGGTTTGCTTCCTGTATGAACATCATACTTGTGGAATTATATCAACATCAGGTAAAAGAGAAAAGAAACCCAACTTTGGGAACTAATATTCCAAGCTTCTCGATTACAATGGATCAACATTCTAAGACAAGAATTCAACATTATCAGTAAAATGAAGAGCATAATTTATACCTTCAGTCATTTCCACTACCGTCGTTAAGGATTCAGTGTGTTAGATAAGATGTCATAAAATATTAGACAAGATGTCAAGTCTTAATAGACATCCACAAGGTTCTTGAAGAGAAATTATTCGTTGAATAACCATTGTACAAATTACGATCAGAACTGCCTTTAATTAGACATAATTATTAGTAGTTTAGTGCACATAAGTGCAGATGTAGGTTCCAATAACTATTACTCTGAAGAGGTATCTAACCTTAAAAGTTTTGTACCCATGAACAGAGCTGCGCGCACACACAAAATTGCTCTTCTTATGAATAATTTAATTTTAGGTGAAATTACAAAATTAGCCCTGTAAGGTTATTTATGAGAATCAAACTAATAAACAAGACATAAAATAACATATAAACACTGCAATAATAAAACTATGCAGTTCTCAGGTTCCAAGATAAGCATAAAATAATCAACCCCACATTTTCTCCAATTTGATTTCGCATACCCTCCCACCCATGTGTGAATCAAATCTTTATCATCGTGGGACAAAAATAGCAGCAATAATGCGAGAGTTCCCATTAAAAAAAACTAATTTTATCCAAGGCTTTAGTTTAATTTGGTAAACAATATGTTCTTAACATTCTGGGTTGAATTCTAATTCAAATTGAAAATTTTAAATTTGTAATAATTTCGAAATAAAATTATTGTTTAAGAAACTTACCCGTGGGTAATTCACAATAATCCTTCGAGAAGGGACCTGATAGATGGAACCTGATGAAGAATGTCGGCATCACGAATCCCAACAGATATTCCTTCAGAAAATTGGAGAATTTCAGGGTGCCCTTGCCGTACAGAAATATTAGCCGATTTTGGGTGGATATAGAATATAGAATAGATATAGATTTGGGTGGATATAGATATAGATATAGATAGAATATAGATATAGATATAGATAAATTATTTTGTTTTTTGCAATAAATTCATATTCGAGGACATTGCAGTTTGCACCATCTCTTGTTTCGACTTTGATTCTTTTGCGAGCGTTAATTATAGAGTCTTCTTCATTCAAAGTAAACACTATTTCATATCTCATATATCCTAGAAAGCTTAAGGTTGCGGGTAGGGTGTAAAATCGAGTCGAATATCAATATATTCTATTCTTATTCGGCTCATTTAGAAAATATTTTTATTCGTATTCTTTTAATGTCCGAATACAAAAAATGATTCTTATTCTTATCTGAAAATATATTCAAATATTACGAATCAATTTGAATATTGTAGAGTCGGGAGGCTTATGATACTCTACAAATTTACCTTAACATATTCACAATCCTTTTCCACAGATATTTTATTGCGGGACAGAAAAAAATGAATGTACCGTTGAATCCACATGAAAATGAAAAAGATCACAATCTCCAAAAGCTAGAACATGGTGTCTTAAAAGATTATCCTTATCTGCAATGATATTATGTGATGCCTTCCGCCATTTTTCCAAATTCAGAGATGAACTATGCTCTAGTGTTCTATGCATTCCGTTTTCAAGTTTGTATCCAGCTCTATCTGAATAATTACCTTTGCTATCGAACCTCTAGTATTTGATGTCCTCCCGCGGTTGACTAGGTAAGGGGATTCTTTTGATTTCATCAGCAATATAAGGAGCAAAAACTTGTAATATCAAATTTGAATTCCATCTTCCGTTATCGAGCAAAACTTCCACCGTTTCCTCGGGGCCCAACAAATCCATAATGGGTTCATTCTTATAGGTACCCAAAGATCAGGAAAAATATGCATTCCTACCATTTCCAATCTCCAACTTAACCCTCGTTTAAGGAGGTTGCGACTCCACATAAAACACCTCCAAATATATGAGGGCTTAGTTCCCAATTTAGTGTTCATAATATCAACATGTCTGTGATATCGTGCCTTTAAAATAGTTGCAACAAGACTATTTGGCCGTCTAAGCAATCACCATAGTTGTTTGGCCGAAATTGCTTTGTCACATATTTTCAGAGAAGGTAATCATGTTAGTGATATTCTGGCTAAAATGGCGACCCTGTTTGATTGGTTAAATACATGGCTCCCACTGAGATTCACAAGAACTTGAACTTTGATTGTTTAGACAAACATTTTTCTTTCTTGTACATTAGTTTTTATGCTTCTGTTGAATTATTGGACTCTTATGGTTGTCTTTTTCGAAATTGGGGTACTCTTTTTTTTGCTAAAAGTTTTTCTCTTTTGGGTTTTACTTTGAGAGGCTTTAATGAGCCCCCTTTTGTACTCGCTAGCTGATTAGTGTATAATCAACACTCATTTTTTCTAACATATATTTTCTCTCAATTTACTAAAAAAAGTACTTAGAAAATTTAGAACGATCCATATATATAGAAAACTTACAAACTGATGCGTGTAATACACGCATTTTGAGGCTTAAAATGATATATATTTGATGCATTTGTACGCATATTTAGTCTGTTTTTACTTGGTTTCCTTAGAAGGGTATGATACTGCATATTCTTGCAACTTTTTACAGGAAATGGAGCTTAAAACGAAGAAATATCAGTTGGAAGGCCCGGATAAGACTGACAAGTGCGAAGAGAAGATCAAAAAGACGAAGAAAATGGACAAGAACACGTCACACAGTCGGACCATGTGGGACTCTGCCATGCGTTTTTTCGGAGTTCTTTTCCCATTCCAACTCTACTAGTGAGCTCTCCAAGCATCTATAAAAGGGACCCTAGGCTTGCACAAAAAATAATTCATCCATACCACATACAACACACCAAATTACAGAGGAATACAAGATTCAAGGTCCTCCGAGAGAGAATGAATAGGTCGCGAAGAACACCACAAGACCTTTCGCATCTACAGGAGCACAAGAGCTTCGAAGGCTTGGAAGGAGAATCCATTCTGATACGAAGGTTTTTTTTCTATGTTTAGATCTCTTGTCTATGCTTAAACGATGTCATAATGTTGATTTTGAATTTGTCTATGAATTTGTTATCAATGTTTGGCTAATCTTTCGGATCTTAGGGGCATAATCAAAACTATGGATTCATGTTAAATCTTGATTAATTGCTTTCTTAATTGATTCATGTGTTCTATTTTATAAATTCGAGTGCTTATTCTTAATTGTCGATTATCTGATTAATAATTTGCATGTCATACTTGTTAGTCCATAATCCGGGAGGTGAGTTCTAACAAGACGAAAATCGAATTCAGACATAAACAAGGTAATGTATCGGGAGACTACTTCTGTTTGTGGGGAGTATTTCAATTCAAAGATTTTTTGGGAGTTAATAATAGTTGTGATGGATTTGGAGACCTCAATTATTATTAATCTGCTGTTTATGCACCACTCGGGAGAGGGAATAAACTATTTTAGGAATTGAACCCATAGAAACGCATGAATCGGTTATTGAAACTTTAGTTGGATTTAATATTGAAGACACGTGTTGAGATTATGTGCCTAAGGTTGCTCATGTAGTTTTTGAAAATACTTGTGGAGTTCGCAAATTTATTTATTTTTCTGTTATTTTCGATTTTAATATAAAACTTGATATTCGGTCCCTTAAATAAAATTGGAATGCAATGTTATTATAGTCTAAGTGTTTCACAAATCAATCCCTGAGGAATACGACATTGCTTGCCATTATTCTATAAGCTACACTGTACACTTGCAGTTGTATAATCCAAATATTTTTGGCGAACACAAACATCAATTATTCAACATCGATTTTATTTTCCTATTTTTATATTAGAGGGAATAATAAGTAGTAATTGATTTATTTACTTATTAAGAAAGATATTGCATACTTCTAAAACTAGGTCATAATTTATATATTTAGCAGTTGAACATATCAATTTGGTTAGAGTTGGTTGAGTATAGGTGAAGAAGGGTTTAGAAGTCTCAAGTTCAAATCTACACTTCTGCACCACTTAGTAGGTATGTTACACATGACTTTACCCAGTGCAGTTTACTAGGCTGATGTGGTTCAACAAAAACTGAATGAAGTAAAATTAATCAAATTTGAAGTCAACAATCGACAAAGTTGTTTATTAATTTAAAATGTAAACTTTATGGATATTAATATTTAATTAATCACTTTCTTTCATTACCTCTTAAACCCATGAGTTTATGTTGATTGTTGAGAAATCCAATATGAATTTCTCAGGTCTTGTCGTTATATTCTAAACAAAACTCATAAATTTTTGTCTACTACAATTTCTAGTTCTTCAATGCCTCATATTGACTCACATCATTGTGGAGTCTTAGGGGTAGTCATAACAATTACTGATTTGGGAAAAATGCAAAAATGGTCCAATAATTTTACCTAGTTGGCAATTTTGGTCCTGTCTGATTTGCGTTTTGTAAATTTAGTCCTACAACTTTAAAATTATTACAATTTTGGTCCTCAATTGACCGGAGCTACAAATTCTGGCCACAAAAGGTCACGTGATTGGCACATGGCCCGTCATGAGGCTGACTTGGACCCGCTATGAGCAAAAAGGTCATGTAACTTTACCTAGTTGGCAAAATTGGTCCTGTAACTTATTTTAACTCTTAAAAAAAGAGTTTTTATTTTTCTCAATTTGAAATTTATTCACGTGATTAAATTTATTTTAAAATCTAAAAATTAAAATATAAAAACTATAATAATTTGTTTAAAAAACTTGAAACAGTAAAACATCGAATTTACAATGAAAATTGTTAGAAAAATAAATATAAAATTAAATACACTTTTATTAAACATTTAAAATTTATTTAAAATATTTTAAAATTCTAAATAAAAAAACTCAAAATTATTTTCTCAAAGTTGTTTTTAAAATTAAACGAAGTTTAAAAAATTTGAAATTTTGTTTAAAGAACTAAAAGTTGTGTTAAAAATCTGCCAATTACCTCAAATACTAAAAATAAATTCAATATAAAATAAAAAATCTTGAAAATTGTTAAAAATATGGAAATTTACCTAAAAATCTGAAAAATGGATTAAAACTGAAAACTGTTGAAGACTTTTGAAATGTCTTACCAAAAAATCTGATTTTTTTTTATAAAATCCAAAAAGGGTAAAAACATAGAATTTTTTTGCAAAACTAAAATTATTTTAAAAAATCTAAAATTAAAGAAAATATTGAAATTTATTTTTAAAAAATCCAGTGTTTGTTTAAAAGTCTTAAAATTATTCCAAAATCAAGATATTAAATTCTGAGTATATTTAGAAAATTTCCAGAATTTTTAAAAATAAATTCAAATTTTGAAAAAGAGTTTTGATTTTTTTTATTTTGTTTTGGAATTTAAAATATTTTATATAAATGTCGATTTTTAAAAGATGATTTATAGTTTTTCAACAATTTCCATATTTTTTTAAAATTTTGAATTTTAAAAATAATTTCAAATTTTTTACTATTTTTTTAAATAATTTCAATTTATAATTTTTTACTATTATTTTAAAATTATTTCAATTTATACTTTCGATTGTTTGGTAAAATATTTTTTGGATTTTAAAATAATTTCGATTTTTTGGTTAAATATTTCAAAAGTCTTTAATAATTTTTAGTTTTAATCCATTTTTCAGATTTTTAGACGAATCTCCATATTTTAAATAGTTTTTCAGATTTTTTATTTTATATTGAATTTATTTTTAATATTTGAATAATTGGCTGATTTTCAACACAACTTTTAGTTTTTTTAAACAAAATTTAAAATTTTTAAAACATCGTTTAGTTTTAAAAATGACTTTTTGAAAATAATTTTGAATTTTTTATTTAGAATTTTAAAATATTTTAAATAAATTTTAAATGTTTAAAAAAGTGTATTTAATTTTCATATTTAATTTTTTTAACAAATTTTCATTGTAATTTTGATTTTTTTTTTTTATCATTTTTAGTGTTTTAAACAAATTTTTATAGTTTTTAAAATTTAAGTTTTAGATTTTAAAATAAATTTAATCACATGAATAAATTTCAAATTGAGCAAAATAAAACTCTTTTTTTAAGAGTTAAAATTACGAGACCGATTTTTGCCAATTCGGTTTATTATTTTTCTTTTTCTTTTTTTTTAAGAGTTAAAAGAAGTTCAGGGGCCAATTTTTCCAATTAGATAAAATTCTGAGGACCATTTTTGCTCATAACGGGTTTAAGTTAGCCTCATAATGGGCCATGTGCCAATCACGTGACCGTTTGTGGCCGAAATTTGTAGTTCTGATCAATTGAGGACCAAAATTGCGACAATTTTAAAGTTATAGGACTATATTTGTAAAACACAAATCGAACAGGATCAAAATTGCCAACCAGATAAAGTTACAGGACCATTTTTGCATTTTTCCCTTACATATTTACGACAATTGCTTAAAATTTTGTTGTTGCTGGAAAATGGGTAACCAAAAGTAGTTAGATTTGAAGATTTATTGCTTGAGTAATATTATCATTGATAAGACATAATAGTATTGATGCTGCAAAAATTTGGGCAGCTCACTCCAAGTTAAGGGAATTTGACTCCGGTCTCATGCTCAATATCCACTTGACATAAATCGGTCTGCAACACACAAATATAGTTATGAGGCCGCGGAGGTATCCCGGAGAAGCCCCTCTGATGCTTAAGTCAGTAATGTGTAGGAGAAAAATCAGAGGGTAAGGGAAATAAGCAGTTAAATTGTACTTCCTGAATACTAATTAGGGAGTGACTATTTATACTTGGGAATGTGGACCATGTGGACCTGGTGTAATGAGTTGGGTCTTAAGGGCCTAATATAATTGGGTGTCTTGGGCCTGATATTATGAATTAAGCCTCATGGGTTTGATGTGATGAAAATGAGCTTTGAGACCTTTTCTATTCACTTGACCCAATATATTTTCTATGGGTTGATAATTAAAAGCAAAATTATATAAATGATATAATATTAAAAAGGAGATTATAAGTTTACATCAATTATAAATAATTATGGACATATCTAGGCCTTTTTATAAAATTTTCAGTTATTAATAATTATATATAATTATTCAAATTTAAAATTTTTTGTTCTGAAAAACTAAAAATACCTCTTCGTTTAATATTTTAAAAAATAAAACCTTATTCGCAGTCTCCTGACAAGATGCATCCAGGATGCACAAGTGTTATACTTAATTTTCTTGATAAAATGATCCCTAGTACAACGAGTACTACTTTTTATACTACAATGAGCACTTATTTTTAGGTGTTTAGATTTTTACTAATTGATTATAAGGTAGTATAGCAATTTTATACCATTATGAATAAGTCAAGGAGGAAAAGTATAATTTTGTCACACACAATTTATTATTCACTGATTCCTTCATTTTCAAGGATATGGTTAGAGGATTTTATGATACTTGAAGATTTATCAAAAATTGGAAGGTTTTTTTTAACCTTTTCATTTTCAATCATTGGTGAAGTAACAGAATCATACCGTAGTAAAATGCAGTGACAAAGTACTAAATATGCAGTCAAAAATCATATAACTATGCAACTATGATGTAGTATATATGCAACAAACACATACTAACTATGCAATTATATTTAACGTAAATATAATAAAAAATAATTTAGATATACTAACTATGCAAACTCAAGCGTACTAAATATGCAATATGGATATACTAACCATGCAATCATAATACATATAAAAGAAAATTAGTATATATACAATAACTGCATACTAACTATGCAGTGACAACGTACTAAATATGCGGTCAGAAATTAATATTTATACAATAACATTATACTAACTATGCAATTATGATGTAGTATACATGTAATAAACATATACTAAATATACGATTATATTTGGTGTGTGCTTTAGCACCTTTTATTATTTGATAGCCTGAAAATATTCTGAGAATTATATGAACAAAGAGGAAGGAATTTCCTATATTTTGCGCCTGATTGTGAAGTAGATCATCAAAGATATCTTCTAAAAAATATCTGTGTAGCCATCCTTTTTGGTGTTTAATGGATATGTAACTTTTTTGACTAATTTACCCTTATCATTTGTTATTTAGGCAACAAATAATTAATAAATAAGTTAAATCTAGGCTGTTAAATAAAATCGATTAGTGGGTGGGATTTGTTCTTACGGACTGACCCTACAAATTGGTCTCATATAACCCAATCCACACACACACACACACAAAAATATATTTAGATCAAATGAGACCAATTTCTGGGGTAAGACCATAGGGTCAATCTCGACTGTTAGAAGATAAATTTAATGGTTGAGATTTCTTCCTTGATTTTAGGAGGTGAGAGAGTAATTGATTGACATTTGGGAGTAATATTGTAATTTTTCAGTGTTTTGGATAAGTCAAGAAGGATAAACAATAATATCAATACCCACGATTTTGTTAAAAGCTTTTACCTTGTTTCAGTCCCATAATTATTGTTGACCGCTTCTTTTCAAAGTTTTACACTTTTGGGAGTTTCTTCATCCTCATCCGCCATTGAAGACTGGATTTTTTTTCAAGTTCTCACCATTTGAAGAATCAAACTTTCCAGTATAATTAATTAGAATGATATTACTGCATTTTTTATTTTTTTATTGCTGCATATATTGTATTGGGGTCATTGCATGCATAATACATATAATTTTGATGCTTAAATAAAATGATGTCTTTGCTTTTTTATGTAATGATGCTGAATATATAGTATTGAGTCATTGAGGAGTTAATATAATGTTGTTGCTTAATAAGAAGGATATCACTGCATTTTTTCTTTATGGTTGTTGCATATACGGTATTGGGCCGAGTCATTGCATGCCTAATGTAATTTTTTTGATTAACATGCGTAATGTAATTTTAGTACAACAACAATGTAGAATTAAATACGCAGTAAGATTCTACTAATTATATCTCTAACAAAAAAATCTAGCAGAAGGAGTTTGAGTTGAAAATACCATTGTCGAGGTCTCCAACGCCGCAATCTTCTGCAATATTGTCCATCGTATTGTTTGTTCAAAGAAAACCGAACAAGTTACAACTGACCAATCTTTATGATTTAAACGGGTTTGGATATAATGTTGAATCAAGAGAGAAAATATTATAGTCACTTTTACCACAATCGTGTTCTGGATGTTCCTAAATAAAATATAGTGTTGTCAATTTTTTTCTGTCACCAATTTCTGAATCTATATTTTGTGTTTTTTTTTCGTCTAAGATGTTTTAGCGATGAAGAACGACGAAGATCGTATGGAGAGAAATCTGTTATTGGGACACTATTTTTTCATTAGTGGATTTGATTAGGATTCAAGGAAGTCAATTATTTTTAAATTAATATTTCGTCATATTTTTAAATTAGGGTTTTGAGAAAAAGATGCTCTTTTCTCTATCCTCCCAAACCTCTATGGTCGACGCATCTTGATCTTCTTTATGGAGCTTGATTTTTCTCTTCTTCCCTGAAATTACAAAATCTCATGATTCTTCTATCCCTGCTCCTAGTGTTTTACCAAGGGTTTCCCCAAATCCTAATTTTGCTACTCACAAGAATGGTGCAAACTTCGAACAATAAGAACATCAAACGGTTTCTTTTACTACATTTTTTGATCCTCCTACATAAACGTTTCAAACCGGTGTGATCAAGAAAATCAAGATCTGTTACGTTCCATATGTTTTCCTCAAGTTTTGGATCATCCCATTGATCAAGCTTCCCAGTTTATCAAGATTTTTAATAAACGGCTTTGAAGAAATCTTTTGCAAAAATGGTGCACTCCGGGGAGGATACAATTCCAGTAAAGAAATGAGATTTTTATTCCGTAATGATGGATTAAGGGATATATCATCAATGTACACTGGAGTTACGGGATTTATTAATCGGACGACTCCTACTTCCAAAAGGGGTAAAACGTGCACGTTAGAGGTGCTCAATTCGAAATTGCATGCAGCTTGGAGAATTCAACATGCTTGGCGATTGGTATCACTAGGTAAGTGTTATTTTAGTTTACAATTTAATGATATAGCAGACCGTAATCCTGCTTTAGTTAAAGCTTCATGGAATTTGAATCCCGACACATTTTGCATCACTAATTGGATCCCGGATTTCAATGCTTATAATATTAATACTTCTATGGCACAAGTTTGGGTTCGTATTTATGAACTAAGTATCGAATCTTTTGATCCTCTTTGATTACGAAGATTGCAAGTGTGATAGGTACTCCGATCCGGATTGATGGTCGTTTGTTGTCCGGGGAAGTGGCATATTTTGTTCGAGTGTTAGTTGAACTTGATTTAAATAAATCTCTTTAGGAATTTATTATGGTTGAAAGGGTGGGACATTGTACTGTTGTTTCGATCAGTTATGAGAATTTGCCGGATTTTTGCATTAATTGTCGGATTGTTGGGCATCATATTATGAATTTTTGCCATCAATACGCGACAAAAAAAGCTGATATTGTTCACATTGATAAGAGCTCGGTTCGTGGACGATCGACCATTAGGATGGGGAATCATGATAAGATTCCGGCTAACAAGGGTAATAGTTTCGAAAAATTGTGTTCAAGTTAAGCCCAAAAACCCATCCTATGGAGATGAGTTCTAGATCTAAGGAGGGTGGACCATCCACTTCGGGTATACAAACATAGAATTCTTTTAATATATTGGGTGCTACATCGGAGGATTTACATGGAAAGAATGAGCCCTCACACGTCCATGCAGATGTGGGCCTTAAAGGTTCAAATGTCATTCGTGATAGGACTATGGTTCTTTACCAACCACCAGAACGAAGTTCGATTATTGTTCATGAGGACACGATGATTGCACCAAATTTAGATGAAAAGAGTCAAGCGGATCTCCACAGCGCAATGGAAGCTGTATCTAGAAGTCATCCGCTTAATGATTATCTAACGATCCGTCAGAGAGTTTCAAAGCAATGGTTGCATTGGTCTGATATGACAGATGAAGAAGAACAAGACAAATTGAAAGCTTTAAAGTTAGGTGACTTCTCAACTACTTCGCTTGTCATTCACTCATGTGTTCACTCAGAAGCAATGAAGTCTATGGAAATTGTGGCTCGAGGATCCTAGGCCGACATTTCACAAGCTACATTAGACCATCAAGACGATACTCGAGCACGTGCAAAAAAAATGACTATATCACTCGAAAATCCTTGAGGCATAAACGCCCTTCATTTAAATTGCGTCTTTAAGTTATTTTTGTTGTTTTTTCCTGAAGTTTTGCACTGTTTTTCCTTTGCTACCTGACCGTCTTGTGATCAGGACCTTTTCCCCTTTTTTATATATTTTCATTTATTTAAAAAAATTTCAAGGAAATCAATCAATATATTATCTTTCCATAATGTGTAATGGTTATTTATTTTAGGTAGTTATCTATTTGTGGTCTTTTACAAGATTACCCTTAATGTGAATTAATTAATTAATTAATACCGATTTTATCCCTTAAATTTGAGCCATCCGAAGTTTAATAGCAATGGACTAGTCGTCTCACCCCAGACAATGATCTTATTGGATCCATAGCCTACATATATATATATATGTATACATTTATATCTATGTGTGTGTTTGTGTTGTATCGTTCATGAAAATTACCAATCATACATGGTCATGCAAATAATGGAAGAATGCAAATAATCATGCAATACCTACCTTCCAACCAATCGGCAATCACGCAATGTTGACCTTTCAACAAAATTACCGGTTATCAATCCCTATTCCCTCCAGTTCCTCTGTATCAGTATATAATCTCAGTCCTTAATTGCTTTGATGCCTACACCCCAATTTGTTTTCCAGTATCACCTACTCGTTTTTTTTTTTTTTTTTTTTTTGCACTTTCACCTCCCTCAAAATTAATTTAGTTATGTAATGAATCAATGTTTCTCAAGTAAAAAAAAGAGGAAAAATCATAAAGGATTAGCCAATGATATTAATATATAGTATTTTTCATTGCTGACATAAGTATTAATTTTTGTTTCATCCTCTAGTTTCTAATTTTTTTCTGAGCAATAGCTAGCAAAAAAAAGAAAAAAAAAAACAAAAACATTCATAGCGAAAAGAAAGTGATAGTTTTATTATAAAAAGTACAACTTGTCCTTTTTTTCTTTCAATTAAAATTTTTCCTATTCATAAAACCATAATTCATATAAACACGTTAAGAAACGTAATTAAAGCATATTATCTCCTTTGATATAAATAATGGGCTAATTTAACTAAATATTGTTATTTAAAATTTAATTTAACAAAATACCTCAAAAAAAAATTCAAAATTTTTTTTTTTTTGCGTAAAACAACGCTTTTTTGACGTTGTTTTCACGATTTAATTTTTTTTTAATTATTTAGAAATTAATTTAGTTAATCTAATTTTCTAATCAATGTTTTTTTTTAAATTTTAAAAAAGAAAACAGAGATTCAATCATTTTTTTTTAATTTTTGGATAGTTTTTAAAAATTTAAAATGCATACACCATTTTTCGGAATATAAAATAACAAATTCATTACAACCCGGTTACATAATAAACCCTAGAAGCCGATTACACAATTTAAAAACATAAGTAAATGACATAATTTAAAAACAACTGAAAATCACACAATTTAAAATCGTACAACAACTGGAACATTAAACATCAGTCATGGCGTGAATAACTTCCTTGCTCAAAATTATCTCTAAACTTAGGTTTTGGTGGCAAATAGCGCGGAGGGTGAGCCGAAAAATTTCTTCAGCATTGTGTCTCTGGCTCTGGTTTCTTGAAAAGTGTTTCCAGTTTGTCAAATAAAAATTCTCCCTCTAACATATAAGCATCTAGAGTAACGATTTCATCAACCTAGAAAAAAAAAATATGAGTCGCTAAATTTACGTAGAACAAATACTGAATATTATACAGTAGAGTAACATAAGAATATTTAATTTACCGCGTGCCACGAAACCCAGTCTTTTGTCGTTGCGTGCACAAAATTGACTTGCGATCCCAAAGATACACCGGTGTGCTCAACATTTTGGCAAACAAGGTGTAACGAGCTTGAAGATGTTTCACTCGTTGACGTACTTCTGCATACTTAAAGTTGCAATCAAATGCTCCTTTTAGAATAGCTCTAGTCATCATTATCGAAACATTGTTGTTTTCATTTTCATTATACAATGTCTGCAATAACTGAGAACGTGGTTTTTGTGGGGGTGGTAGAGGAGACCAATTGAATTCATCCATTTGAATGTGTATATGATATGAATGTAAGAAAATTTATGTGAGGGTGGTAGATGAGAATAGTTTCAAAAGAAATGTATATTTTGTGGTAAGTTTGAGCATGTACTTATAGACTATTTTAAATCTGATAAAATTATTTTGACAAGACATATCACTGCAAAACTGATAAGTTACATCAGACAAGACTAGACAACTGCATAAAGCTGATAAGGTACATCAGACAAGACTAGACAACTGCATAAAGCTGATAAAGTACATCAGACAAGACTACACAACTGCATAAAGCTGACATTTGATAGTTGATGATAAGACACGTCAATATAAAGCTGATAAGACTTTATCTAATAAACTAATGAAAATAAATTACTTAATTTCATACAACCCTTAAACATTGTCCAAAAAATATTTAATTAAATTATCTAATATCCAACCCTTTGTTCTAATGAAAATAAGTATCATAATATCCTCCAGTGCCACAAGTACGTCTATTCCTCTCTCGCCTGCTCCCTCTTCTACTCGGTTGTGGTGGAGTAACATGCTCCTCATTTGGAGTCGCGGAGTCTGAACATCTATCATCATGCATAGATGAAAATGACGGATACAGAATGGGTGATGTATCATATGCACATCGATCAGTGGCATGTCTAGGAGGCTCGGGATATGGTATAATGTACTGATGTCCCAAATCCAAACCAAGAACATTTGTGAATGTACCTACATCCGGTGTAAACTTGATAGGTCCTTGCGTATGTACTGGCTCAGGGACATAATAATCACCTGTATCAACTGCGAATCGATGCATAGAACTAGACGGACCCATACTGTCATGCACAGTACCTGTGAATCGACGTGCAGAAGTGGATGGACCCGTATCATCACGAGTAGGAGTTGTAAATTGAAGAGCAGAAGTGGATGGACTCGCATCATCATGCGTAGTAGCTGTGAATCAACGTGCAGAAGTAGATGGACCCGCATCAACTGAACGTCTACGCGATGTAGCACGTGAACTGCTCTGCCTCCCTACATGTGTCTGAGACTGTTCAGCTGGCGCACTTTGTGGATTAGAGACATTAGTTGCACTTCTACGCCTCTGACACAAACGAGTGAGATCTGCTAAAGTCGATGAACATAGATCACGAATTGCAAGTAATGAATCATGATCATCGCCAGACTCCTCGGTACTAAGCCTTAAACTTTCTATTGTATCGGCCTGAAATGAAATTATAGATGTATGAAGATAAAATAGAAAAATATAGAATATGCTAATTATTATAAAGAAAAAATATTTACCATGTAGTCAATACCATTAAGAAAGTTCTAGACTTTTACATTACAATACCATTAAGAAAGTTCTAGACTATTCCATAACAATACCATTAAGAAAGTTCTAGACTATTACATAACATACTAAGACACTTGTCTAGCTCGTGCTTGCTGCTTGGCCCGGTCTTGTGGCATATCCATCTCACCATGAATTCTACTAGTAACTTCACGACCACGTCTACGAGGGCGTCTTTCTGTACTATGTGTGATCTCAAAAGATGGAGGATCCCAGTAATATTTATCCGACAATGGTTCAAATTTACCATTATATGTTGTGATGTAAGATGCCATGTTGTAATATGGATTAACAAACCAGATGCGTTGACTCGATAATGCCTGCATACCTGCATCACGTGCACATATGGTATACCATACTCCCTTCATTTTCCACAGCTACACTCCTGGGAACTCAATTTGACAATGTTGACTCGATGTCTCCCACCAACTAAATGGCGTGTCGCAACCTGTGTAGACTGTTCTCCTCTATCAAACGTTACCACCAAATTAATTGACTGTCTCTGTGCCTTTTCATATTGTCTGGCTGTGTGATCTGGCCATAATTGGTTCTTACCCAACATTCTGCAACCCGATGCTTGTCTATCCATAAAATATTTGACCATTCTATGAAATGTGATCTCAACTATAGTTGTGATAGGTAGACGACGTGCACCTTTTAACATTCCATTAATGCACTCAGAAAAATTAGTAGTCATTATACCACATCGCATTCCACCATCGTGTGCAAGTGTCCATTTAGTTGGATCATGTCGTTGAAGCCATGCACAAGCTCCCTCGTTATGTGCCTTAATTTGTTCCATATTTAGTTCAAACTTTCTTACATTTTACTTTGCACCAACTTGCCACACTAAATCTTCCAGTACAATATTTTTGAATTTATTATTGAAGTTCAAACAGAGGTGTCTGAGACAATAACGATGAGCTCCACGAGGTGGTGAAAAGTCTGGGTTCTCCCCTACAACTGTCATTAGACCACGGTGTCGATCAAAGATAATACACACTCCCTCCGCACCTTGCACTATGTGCGTAGAAAGCATGTGAAGAAATCATCTCCAAGAACCATATGTTTCTTAATCCACTATGGCAAAAACAAGGGGCAATATCATATTGTTAGCATCTAAACGCACGGTAATCAACAACTTGTGTTTGTATTTGCAATATGGATGAGTACCTTCAACACTGATGATTTTTCGACAATGTTTGAACCCCTTGACACATGGTTTGAATGCCCAAAACATATAAAATAGTGTTCGGATACCGCGCACATGGTTTGACAGCACACCCTGGATCACATTGAATACTACCCACCAACAAACGTGCAATCATATTTTTATACATATTTCGATGATCAATGGAAATCTCAACTATTAGACATGTGTGGTCACCACCATATCTTGTAATCTTCCATAATCCAATTTTTGGTTCTAGGATTGCTCGAAGACTCCAATCACATACCATGTCAGACGTGCTACGGCGACATTCAACTTTCCACAACTTTGTACTGCTCTCTACGACGCGTATTCTCGTCTTGCAAATCGCACAGAATAATCTTTCACACACACTTGTAGTCTTTTCTTATCCTTAAACACTATTCTTTTTTCAAGCACACCTTACTCGGGATCGTAATATGAAAGTCTGACTGGAACCTCAGAAGAATCTACAGGGTCTCTGCATATACCATACTAAAAAATGGAATGATAGGACGGAGATGATACGACCCATCTGTAGGCACGTGCGGGGCAGGAGGAATTGGGACTTCATCCTGTCGTGAGGCATTCTCTCCGCCTTGTTCATTATACATTTCATCAAAATCAGAAATTCCTACACCGTCATTATCATCGTCATTATTATCTTCGTGTTCTTTGTCACATGATGGTTCTGAATTAACATGTTCTTGGTTCAAGTGGCTATCAACTGAGTGATCTGGCATTCTTTCAACATCCACATTTTCATCATGAACATTATGATCTCCCAAATTAGGTTGCATAAAACTACCCCCAACATCATGTCTAACATTAGCTCTAAGATTATACTGCCTAGAACTAACACCAACATCCGAACATAATCACCTCCCAAGTTATATTGCCCAGAACTACCCCCAACATCTGGAATATTATCATCTCTTAATAAAGACACATATTGAGAATATTCAGGATTCCTTTCGATGTCCGATATGGTTATATTTTGTATTTGTTATGTTTCAACATATACATCGACAAATGGAATTTCTGAAATCGGATCAATGAAAAACCATAAATTCTCGTCACTAGTTATTGGCATTAACTGTGAATGATTTCTGAAGCTATGCTTAACGAACAACTTCAACTGAAACTGGTTACTATCAATATTTAAAATCGGTATAGTTTTCTAATCAATTCATCCAACTTTGTCATCCGAGACAGTCTATGAATTATAATTGGACCACAATCATAAGATATTGTGAACCCATCTTGTACAATTTGTCCTCCAAAATATACAATAATATCTATATTTTGTGATGTCATGTCTGTTAAATACAATAAAATAATAGAATTAATTAATATGTATACTAACTTTTAAAATATTAAAACTAACCAAACAATTTCTTTGTAAATAATGAATTTAATTAATATAAAAAAAGACAATATACAAACTTACTCGCAAAATTTAGTCCGTCTGGAAATGTAGTATATCTGCAATTATAATATATGAAAATAAAATTAGCATAGTTAGTTTCTTAAAAAAACAAAATTACATAATTGGCCGGAAAAATTTTCCGGCAAAATTTTCCAAAGAACCCAAGAAACCGACCTCCTCCCCACCCACGGTGCCAGCAATTCCGGAAAAAAATTTTCCGATCACGGGAGAAATTTTCCGAAAATTTCAACCCCAATTCTCCCCAAAAATTTTCGATTCATATTCTATTATGCCGGAAAAATACACATACATAATAAAAAAACTAAACAACAATATACATAAAATTTACAAAAACAGAAAAAAAAAAAAAAAAAGAGATGAAGGGGAGGGAGAAGCTTACCAGGAGGATGGAGAGGAAGGGAAGGGTGATGCTGTTTGTGGAGTGCGGAAGGGGGCTGGCCGTGTTTTATTTTCAAAGGAGAAAACAGAGTTGACAGCTCCGTTTTCTCTGTCGGTCTGACGTAATGGAGAAAACAGCGCTGCCAACGCTGTTTTCTCATTTAAAATTCAAAAAAAAAAAAAAAAGTGGTCAAAGACAGAGGTTGGACCTCTGTTTTCTCAATTTTGATTTTTTTTACGGTATTTTGATAAATTGAATTTTAAATAACAATATTTCGTTAAATTAGCCTAAATAATGACTATTTACTAGCATAGCCTTCGTACAACCTATTTACTGGGCATCATAAGCGCCAAACGAGCCTTTATTATGGTCATCGCCCTTGGGATACTATTAAGAAGAAGTCTATCTTTTTAAGCTTATGTTTCCGTAGAGTCTTGGCATCAATCTGCATTCGTTTCACTATTTTGATTAGCGCGTTTGAGGGCGTTGAATTTCATGAAATGGAGTGTTTAGAGGTATATATAATGGATTGCCAACGGCTATAAGCATGTACACGTTTTGTTATTGTGGTGATCACACGGTTTTCCCTACTCTATATACTTCAATGAAATACAAAAACCAATTTTCTAAGGTATATATTTTTGTTTTGATGTAAATATTTGCTTCACTTCACAATCAACATTCTTCTGAACTTTAATATTTTTCCTTTCTTCTTGCAGGTTTTAATAGTATGGTTTATTTTGAGCACAATTAAGTATGGATCAATTTATAGCAGTCCTTCGATATATCATGTATGGAGAAAATTTAATGTCCCAAGTCACTTCATTTCTTCCATCCAAAAACATTAGCTCAAAAATTGCAATTTACACAACACTTGTTAATCCCATCACCAGATATGGTTATGGTTGTCTCTCCAATTGCGATAGCTTTGAAGAAACTTGGATCCAACACGATACCAAATCGATCAGACAAATAATCAAAACACTTTTAGTCATTAGCACCGTTATCATGACACTAGTCGTCCCATTTTTTGGATAGGTAATGGCGTTGCGTTCATTGGGTCCTCAAATGCACAAAATATTGTCGATTCATAGTATATCATAAAAGTGCTTTAGAAAGCATATCGAAATAATGATATAATGTAGCATGTGCATAGATTCTTAAAGTTTATGTTTCACATCATATCTTGTTTGTAATTTCATAAAAACATCATAAAGTTGTATACAAGTCCTGATTATTAAGAATGTAAATTTTTAAAATTGATCACGAGGTAGAATTACAAATGCAATATTCCTGAAAAGCTAGATTTGTTGAATTCTTTTGCCAGTTGAACTATTTATCGTGATCCTCGTACCATTTCTGCAGTAAAATCCAACTATACCTTACAAAAATTATATACTTGTAGAACCATAAAATGAAATGTGAATAACCCGTCCTCCTCTTTTTGAAAGAAGGGGCGCTTCCTGTTATGTCGGTGCTTGAAACAATTTTGTCTTCTCCATATTACTATCTCTAGAGTCAATAATTTTATATGAGGAATCATTAACTCAATCACTTCTTCATTACTCTTCACCCATTTACAATAATGAAAGAAAACACGACATAATTAATATTAAAAAGAAAAGAAAAATCCAATTCCGTTGTTGTTCATGTAACTTTATCTTTGGAGGCTCAAGCGGAGGTGCATTGTAATCAAAATTGGATATATAGTAGTTTTTGGATTAATTGTGTAATATTACACAATTTCTTCGATTACTGTATGGTTTTCATAGTTGGAGAGAGAGAGAGAGAGAGAGAGAGAGAGAGAGAGAGAGAGAGAGAGAGAGAGAGAGAGAGAGAGTTTTTATGGATATTTCCATGGGATTGCTATTGTTTGAAAATGTGATTGATATGAGGGATATTACTTCCGTTTTTATCTAACTATTTTAATGTTAAATTGGTTACCCCATATTGTTATTTTACATTATTATCCTTTTTGTGTTTAAATTAATTATTTAATATTTTTATATTAATTTTAATCCTAATCGTTGATTGTTTGATGGTAATGGTTAGGATTAGTCCTTACGGTCTCACCGCATGACCTCTGTCTCATTTGATCCAATCTCTCTCTCTCTCTTCTCTCTCTCTCTATATATATATATATATATATATTATATATAAGTATAGGATCAAATATGGCAGGGGGCTTACTGTAAGATAATATGGACTAATGCTATATGTTAATTTATCAAATCCAATAGATCAGTTTTTTTCGATTTTTTTGCCTTTTTATTTATTTTTCGCCCATAAAGGGCAAATTTGTCTTTTAGATTAATCAGTTTTTCAGTTTTTTTGGTAACTGTTCGAAGTCAATCGGTTTTCAAGGGATATGATTTCTGATTTGATTCTCGCTTTCAATTCTCTCCTCCACTTTGAAATATTTCACTTCTTTCTCCCCCAATTGTTCTCGTCTGGCAAAGTTTTCATCTTTCAATTTTTCTCCTTTTTTTCACAAAATCGTGATACGGATTCAATGTAAGTTTATTTGTGCATCATTTTCGTCTAATTATATACCACATACACAATAATTATGCACCATTTCAAAACCACAAACTTTTGATTGTCGCTTTTGAAATGACTCAATGTTCAATGTAAACTATTTATGCATCGTTTTCGTCTAATTATACTTCACATACACAATATTTATGCACCATTTTAAAACAATGAACTTTTGGCTGTAACTTTTGAAATGACTCAACATTCAATGTAAACTATTTCTGCATCGTTTTCGTCTAATTATACATCATATATACACAATAATTATGCACCATTTTAAAACAACGAACTTATGACTGTAAATTTTTGAAATGACTCAAAGTTCAATGTAAACTATTTATTGATCGCTAAAAAATTGATCTCAATACTACAAGTGTAAAATGTAGATTATAGGATAATGGCAAGTAAGGTCGTATTCCTAATGGATTGAATACAAAACACTTAGGATATAATAAAAATGTATTCTAATTTTATTAAAGCGACCGAGAATCAAGAAAACTATTAACATAAAATAAAAGATGTAACTTTATATAAACTTGAACTCCACAAGTCTTTTCAACAAATACGAAAGCAACCCTAGGTACATAATCTCAACATGCTTCTTCAATATTAAATCCAATTAATGTTTATCAAGACCAGTTTATGTATTTCTATGTGTTCAATTCCTAAATTATTTTATTTCTCCTCCCGAGTGGTGTATAAACAGTTGATTAATAATAATTGTAGATCTCCCGATACGTTACAAATATTATTAAATCCCAAAAGATCTTTGAATTGAATGACTCTCCACAAACAGTTGTAGGTTTCCCGACATGTTACACCCATTTATGTTAGAATTCGATTTTCGTCTTTGTTAGAACTCATCTTCCGAATTTTGGACTAACAAATATGACATGCAAATTATTGGCCAAATAATCTACAAGAAAATAAGCACTTGAATTCATATAATAGAACACATAAATCAATTAAGAAAACAATCAATCAAGATTTAACATAAATCCACATTTTGATTATGCCCTAGGATTAGAAAGATTAGCCCAACATATTTGAAATAAAATTCATAGAAAAATATGAAATCAAATAGTTTGACATCGTTTAAGTACAAACAAGAGATCTAAACTAAGAAAGAAAATCCCTTCTTGTCAGGACGGATCCTCCTTCCAAGTCTTTGAATCCTTGTGCTTCCGTAGATGTGAAAGGTCTTGTGGTGCTCTTCGTAACCTAGCCATCCTCTCTCATAAGACCTTTGATTTGTGTAACCCTAGTGTATTGTAATGTATTTTGTGGTATATGGTGTTATTATTTCATGCAAGCATTGGTCCCTTTATATAGGTGCTGTAAGAGAGCACTTGTAGAGTTCTGACGGGAAAAATGACAACAAAAACTGACCAAATTGAACCGTCGACCCGTGTCAAACCACACGGTCAGACCGTGTCACATGATTTTGTCTCTATTTTTCACCCAAATACTTCACACGGTCGTGTGATCTTCACACGATTTGATCGTGTAACATGTCTCTCAAATTCAAGTCGCACGCATGTGTAGAAAATCACATGGTCATGTGACCTCACACGGCTTACCATATGGCTGGTTCTTGTCTATTTTCTTCGTCTCTTCGACCTTGTCTTTGCACTCTTGGATCTTGTCCGAGCCTTCCAACTGATATCTTTCTATTTAAGCTCCGTTTCCTGTAAAAAGATAAAAGAATATGCAGTATCATGCCCTTCTAAGAAAACCAAGTAAAATACACTAAACATGCGTGCAAATACATTAATTGTATATCAAAATAAGCTCTTAAATGCATTAATATTTTAC
This sequence comes from Rehmannia glutinosa, assembly GCA_016081115.2. NCBI lineage: Eukaryota > Viridiplantae > Streptophyta > Magnoliopsida > Lamiales > Orobanchaceae > Rehmannia > Rehmannia glutinosa. Next base: position 23,955 of record JABTTQ020000439.1, on the reverse strand, counting down.
ACATATCAAAATCCCCCAAACTTAAACCATTGCTCGTCCTCGAGCAAATTAAAAAAAAATAATATCAAGAGGTACAAAAAACACACAAGAACACTATAAACATTCAATCTTATTCGACTCCATATTCAAGTAAACCATGTAATTCATTATTAAGAAATCATCAATCACAAGTTCATCATAATCAATACTCTCTCGGGTACTTGACATCACGACTCATAAGTAAGTAGTGTATCACTCATCTCTCAAAGTGTGTGGGAAATGTATGCGCTCAACATCAATTTAAATGAATGTAGAACTACCATAGGCTTGCAAATTGTCTAACATCTCTACCACTATATTGTGCAGAACTTAAGAATAAAGATTTTCATATGGTTGTAATGTAGGCTCTTTGGTAAGGGTAGGAAAAATTTGGATTAAGTGACTTGACTTGAGAAAATAGAATTTAAGTACACGCAGACTTGCAACTGACCAACCCAATTTCATCTCAAGACTCATTCTTTCAAGATATTTTCTTTTTCAACTCAACTCCACCTTTTTCTTCTTTTTCATTCTTATGCCTTTTCTTTCATTGTTTTATTTTTTCTTTAGTCTTAAGCTCTCAAATTTTTTTAAATTTTTTTCAGAATTTTCCTTTTCTTTTCTTTCTTCTCTTGCTCGATCTCTTTTCTTTATCAGAGATTTTTCTTTTGTTTTCGAGCTTCATTATTTTTTTATTTACCTAATCACTGATCATCTCTCTTTCTTTTGCCATCATTCTTTCTCAATATTCACCATATCTCCCCCAAACTTCATATTCTATAAGCTCAATTTTTAGGGATGAAAATTATTTTTTTCAGTTTTAAAGATCAAAATGTGGCCTAACAATAAAAAGTTAAGGCTCAAAGTGGCTAACTAGGGAATCATGAATTCATATGTAGACTTTTTATGCTAAGTAGACTAAACAAAGATGGTCTTAAATCATTTTCAAAAATTACACACACACGTGGCTTCAATAAAGATATCAAAGTAAGTTCTAGAGTTCTAGCAATCATGAATGACACACTTAAGAAAAAATAAGACTGCATAAGATAAAAGCAGTTAAAGGCACAAAAGCTCACATGCTTATTTTTCCCATCATGCTCAAATACCCAATTTTCTTAATCAATACCAAACAAGTAAAAGATATCTTCTCAACCATTCATCACATTATTCACAAAAGTCATCTCATAAAATCAAATGATCATAGTAAAATCATAAGAAAGCTTTTTGTACTTTTTCAATTTGTTGATACTAAATCATACAAAAGCAATTAAATGTGCTAAAGCAACAACATGCTAAAATAAAAATTAAAAAATTAAAAAAATTAATTTATTTTATGCTCTGCATTTAATCCTAAATTCAATGCAAAATACAACAGTACTAATTTACGCATTCTTGACAATCCCCAAACTTAAAATATGCTTAGTCCCGAACATATGAGGAAATTATCAAAAGAAAGAGGAATGCGTAAAAAAGTACTTGTCTGGATCGTTCACACGACCCGTGTGCATTCTCTGTTCTTCTCTGTGTCCAGCCAAACAGTTGTGTACAACTTACACGGCCAACCCTTTGGCTGGTCTCTATGATGTATATCATACGGCTTGTTTGAAATTTGTCACACGGTTGTGTGAAGTAATTATTCCATTTTTTACCCGGATTTTACTGTGACATCTCCTACACAACAACTCTAAAAAACAAACAAATCTTAAAATTTACGTTAATGAATAAATCAAAATCGAATTAAAACAAAATAAACGAAGGTGATCAAAATAAAATAAAAGTAAACAAAAATCAAAATCAAAATCAAAACAACTAGGTTTGCCTCCCTCAAAGCGCTAAGTTTTATGTCTTCAGCCAGACATCAGATTTCTAGCATCACTGTCGCTGAATTGTGTCGATTGAAATCTTTGAGCCCTTATATTATGTACCATCCATTAGACGAATGATGTTGTACTATTTTCTCGAATTAAGTTCAGTATAACTTGGGAATTTGCCCTTTTGATGTTGGCCTCCCACTGCAGTAGCGATTTGGGCTACTCGTGTTTCCAAAACTTTCAGTCTCGCATTCAATAAAAACAATGTTAGAAACAAAGCAATAAAAAATATTATTTACAAAAGAAGAAAAAATAGAAAGTAATTTTTTTATTACAAAAATCGGAAAAATATAAAAAGAAATATGCAAAATTGTTTTTGCTTCAATTAAGATTTAACTACTTGTCACTATATCTAAGTAGGATATTTCAATTCCCGGCAACGACACAAAAAACTTGTTCGCCAAAAATTTGATCTCAATACTGCAAATGAACATTGTAGTTTATAGGATAATGGCATGCAAGGTCGTATTCCTCAGGGATTGAATACGAAACACTTAAGCTATAATAACATCGTATTCTAATTTTATTGAAGCGACCGAAAATCAAGAAAATTATTAATATAAAATAAAAGTTGTAACTTTATAAAAAACCCGAACTCCACAAGTATTTTCAACAAATATGAAAGCAACCTTACGTACATAATCTTAACATTCTTCTTCAATATTAAATCTAATTAATGTTTATCAAGACCACTTTATGTATTTCTATGGGTTCAATTCCTAATTTAGTTTATTCCCCCTCCCGAGTGGTGCATAAACAGTTGATTAATAACTCCCAAATGATATTTGAATTGAATGACTCCCCACAAACAGTTGTAGGTCTCCCGACATAAATAGAGCATATTAGTCTAATGGTTTCACTAATAATAATGCATAATTAGTTTATAACTGTTGAATATTGAGCATAATAATCATGCATGCTTAGTTTGAATTTACTAGATATTTATATTTACGAACTATGCATATTTAATGAACTTTTAGTACATATATTATTAAGGAATGGTGCATAATTAGTTTATAAATCTCCTGCATGCTTACACTAATAATGCAGACAACCGATACAATGAAATATGGGAATTAAAATCAAATTATAAGCCCAAAAGTTATCTCCTCAAACTAAGCATATTGAGAATTCATGTCCTTTAATCTGAACCCGTCAATCAATATCCATAATTGCATAAAATTACAAGTTAGCCCCAATTTCAATAAATATTGACAAAAAGGCCATCTTCTCAATCGAACCAAGAATCCATCTAGCCCTTAATATAAAATATGCCATCTCATATATGTTCATGCTGCCGGCATCGCAAGAACCATCTCCATTCCCCGCTAGCCGTCATTCAAGGAATTGAGATTAGAAGACAAATTGGCTGATTTGTTCGATATATAGTTTTGAAAATAGAAAAAAACCTTAATCACGAGAGTTTTGTTAACTGATAAGCACCTCTTAAAATCACGGTACCTGAAGAGTTATTTTTCTTTAAAAAACCTGTAAAATAATAAAAGTTCTAAAATATCTTTAATGATAGGAAATAAATTAATAAATCGTTAAAAAATGGAAAATCCATTGATTTTATGCAATTAATGGATGTGATTAGTCCATACTGTCTTACCCTAAGACCCCTGTCTCATTTGATTCACTCCATATATGTGCTACCATTTGTCATGAGGAAATAAAGAGAAAATGTTTTAATTTGAAATGTTCATGAAACAATGCAATAACCATAAAAATACATGGAACTCTAAGGCTGTGATTAGAGGTGGCAATGGGCGGGGCCGGACTAGCCCGGCCCAAGCCCATCGGGATTTTCGAAAATTTCGGGTGGGATCGGGTCGGTCCGATTTTGGTCGGGCCATGAAAATGCATGGCCCAATCCGATCCAAAAATATATTTTGTACATGAAATCATTGGGCCGGACCAAAAAGTCGGGCCAAATCCAGCCCATGGGCCGATCGGGCCGGGAAAACAGGCCCAACTTTTTTCGGGCATAGAATATCATAGCCCAACTCAGCCCAAAGTGCGGGCCAATCGGGCCGGGCTGGGAATTGCCAACTCTAGCTGTGATTGGTTGTCCTTTCATTCATTTATTTTTTATTTTTGCGACTTAGCTTCAAGGCTTACACCTGACTAAAGCTGTCAAATTATCTGGGCCGGGCCGATCCGGTGCTGACCAAGGGGAAAATCAGGTCGGGTCGGGCTGGCCCTGTCCTGCCCGGAATCTCTTCGGGATACTATTTTGGGGAGCCCAACCTAGCCCATGTATTAAAAATACACTTGATTTGCTTTGTACCAAATGGGTCGACAGGGCCGATCTGGTGTTCGAGCCTAATGGGCCGGACCAAATAGACCCGGATCTTTTCGGCTTACAAAATGCAACTTAATCTGACACTATCTCCGGGTTGGCCCATCGACCGAGCTATTTTTGACAACTCTACACTTGACTATGCCTGAGGGTAGCAACTCCGACCCCTCATTGTTGCCATCAATGTATACCAGTGGATGTGCATGGACTGACTATTATTTTTGATGGGGTCTGCTAAAGTACAATCATGTCCTTCCAGATAAAGAGAACAAGTATATTCGACACTCACCTGAATCAAAGTATATTTGTTCCCCCCGAAGAGAATAGTAGTGAACAATTGTTTTTGAGAAGTTGTGAAATTTTGTGGAGTATGATTAGACTTGAGATGAAAATATGATGATGGTAGTTGATGTAATGATTTTTCTAATAAATAATATTAGATGTGATTGGTGACTTGAAAAATAAGAGAGGGTGAATAATATATTTGTGATATGATTATGTAATAACGATAGTTGATATTGATGTTTTTTTAGTAAAAATAATATTAGATTTGATTGATGATTGGAAAAGTGGGAATGAGTGAATAATTTATTTCTAAAAAAGCTCCATAAACAATCGCACTTTAAGTTGAAATTTTCCGCCCCGATCGACCTTTGATGAGAAGAGATGACAACCAATCACAATCTAAATTAGATCACCTGGGCCGAGCCCAAAGTATAGCCGAAAGTATAGGAATTTGAATGAGTACGCAAGTACATTCATTGATTTATCGAACAAAAAATTCATATGAACTTTCACAATAACAATACAATAAAAGTGTTTGGTCGACCATAAAAAGGTGATTAAAAATATTGCCAATGGCTACTACAAAAATAATAATAACAGAAACCGAAAAAAAAGAGGTAGATTATTGGAAATTGAAAATAGGTCAAACTACCCAATATGATCTTTAGGCTGACCTACAATGAGCATGGTCTGGTGTGACTTATTTAACAATTGGGCCATACTAAAATATTTTATAAAGCCTATTGAATATAATCGAGACAGATTCGGACCTTAAAAATGCCTGTTAAGCTAAATAGGCCGACCTATTTATAAGCCTACATATAAAGTATATACAAATATATAATATTATATATATAATACATATATGTATTATATATTATGTATATTATATACAATAAGACTACTATATTATATTAGATACATATGTATCTTTTTTATGTCACATTATATAAATATGTAATTAAATAATATACCTAAAGTCCTAAACATGCTAAATAGAACCGGTCTGGCTTTTTTAAGTAAAAAAGCTAGGCCCCCGAGACTACAAAAAAGGTTTATCATATATAATAGATCATATTTGGGCCTAAATTTAGTACAATAGGCTCAGACTTTCCGACGTAAAACCTAGCTTGGGTCGACCTATTTTTGCCGTGTTGAAAACAAATTGAGACATGTGTCTTATACATCGACTATTTTCTTTTCACATCACTACTTTTGAGAGAAATTCCCCAAAATACCTTAGATTTTGAAAAAATACCATAAAAAACGCTCTTATCATTTTTGTACCTTTTTTTTACGTTCCTGCATATTTTTTGATTATTTTTATATTTTTTCTTGTTCATGTATTGTTTTTATATGTTATAAATGTTGTTTAATTTGTTTCTTTGTTGTTTCTTAGTTGTTTCTTTGTTGTTTCGATGTTTCAAAACAACTTTTGCCTATTTTTATGCTGCTTTTTGTTTATGTATTAGTTTATACGTTGTTTCTGTGTTATTATATAATATTTTTAATGTTATTCGAATAATATTTTTATTGTTTCCATGTAGTTTTCAATGTGTGGATACATTTTTTTACCTACTTTTAAGCTCTTTTTATTAATGTGGTGTTTTTAATATTTTTTACGTTGTTTCTAGGTTGTTTCCACACTATTTTTAATGTTGTTCTTATGTTTCTTTGTCATTTCCACGTAGTTTTCGATGTTTAAATACAATTTGTTTTACCTATTTTTAAGCTCTTTTGCTCGTTTGGTGTTTTCTATATTGTTTCTGGTTTGTTTCTACATTGTTTCTTGGTTGTTTCCATGTTTTTTTTTATGTTTTCATCCATTAAATCAAAAATTGAATTGTGTTTTTTTACTCATGTTGTTTCTATATTATTTTCAATTTGTTTGGTTTTAATAGGGTAAATTGCAGTTTTAGTCCTGTAACTTTGGGGTAGTTGCAATTTTAGTCCTTTATCTTTTACAGTTGCATTTTTGGTCCTGGACAATTTTGCCCTTTATGGCTAAATAGCATTTTTGGTTCTTTATCTTTCTAACAATAGCAATTGTCATATAACTTTCGAGCATTAAAAGTTTTAGTCCTTAACATATTATATCTAATTTATTTAGATAAACCCAGATTTTATAGAATAAAAGATTTACATTTTCTGACACATATTTTGTTCGTGACATTATTACACCTACTTAAATCCAGTCTCTATTCAGATATTTTAATATGATTGTTCCAATATGTTGTCTTGTCCTGGTATTCTTGTACATACATTGTCAAAATTTGACGACATGTCCTATCAGTGGCGGATTCAGGATTTTTGAAATTGAGGTACGATAGATTTAAAAAAAATGCATTTAAATATTGTTAATTATTTAAAGTCATAGTACACATGCTTTTTAAAATTTTGTAAAAGTTGATTATGTAACTGTACATGAAAAATTAATACACATATATAAAAGAAATAATTAGAATAATTAAGAAAACAAGATACAACAAAACACAATTTTGGTAACATTATATATATTATTAGATTTTTGTTTTTTGATATTTTTAGTTTTGTAAGTTTTGACTTTTGCCATTGTTTATTTATTCAAGTTGCTAAGTTAATCTTTTAATTTTTAAAATTTTATTGTGAGTATTTGTATTGTTTTATTTGAATTTTTTAATTCTATTTTTACTTTTTGTAAAAATAGAGGTACAAATTTATTATTAATGTTTTCTTTACTAAAAAATATAGTTGAATTTTTTCAACCGTACCCCTAATTTTGTATGTAGATCTGCCATTGTGTCCTATAAGGTAGACATCATGGACAATTGTTCAGATCCATTTTCTCAGAGAAAATTTTTCTCACCAATTGTTAATTACATAAATATAATAAATATAAGTAAAAGTTCTTAATAAACCTAGGTTCTGATACTATTTTGAGCAAAACACTTAGTCAAATAAGTCATTGATGTGTATAAGGGTATTCTTGGTATTTTGAAAATATTAAATAAACCTAGGGGATCAATTTTGCAACAACTTGAAACTTACAGGACCGAAATTGCTTAGGTATGAAACATATAGGACCAATTTTGCAAACACAATCAAACTTACATGGTCAATTTTGCAAACTCAATACTTATAGGACCGAAATTGCAAACTGCCTATAGTTGTAGGACCAATTTTGCAATTTTCCCGTTTTAATATATGTTGTTTTATGTGTATATTTCTTGTTTTTTTTATAAGATTTCGTGTATAAAATAGATTATTTAACGGGAGTAAAATTTATTTTTCACTGAAATTTGATTAGAAGAAACATGTTTTGAAACAACAAAGAAACAAGAACGTAAAAAAGTCCGGGAATTTTGGCTGGAACGTATTTTTGTCCAAAAAAAGGGGCTGAGCGTAATCTTCTCCAAAAATTACCGGGAATCATAATTATGTCTTTTGTCCGAAAAAGTGGGATAATTGTGTCATAATCCCTAGTTTTGATAACGAGTTACCGACATTAATTCAGTTAGATAAGTATAACGTCAATATTTTGTTGGGATTTTTATTAATTTCCAATGTGGACTTACATATGTAATTACAATTATATTATGAGTTATCTAATTTAATGGAGCCAATTAAATGGTCTAATTTAATAGGGCTCTAGGGATATCTAGTTAATTAGGATTGATGGACTTCTAATTAACCTAGTATATAAAGAACTCTCATTAGGGTTATGGTCCCCAAGTCAAATCAGTCGTGACTCTTCTCCTCTTCCCCATCTTAGAGAGAAACCAATGGAATACCTAAATGATTTGGCTGTGGAAGACGCTAACTCAATTAAGGATTCATAGGCGTCAACACAGATCTGAGGTATTGATTGTCATATATACGGATTTAAGGTACGCTTCCGATTTAGATTCAGTTTTATATTTGTTTCTTGATAATTCACGTGATGATTATGGGGTATGAATTAATTATATTAATTCTAACAAGTGGTATGAGAGCGAATCACGTTGAATTATCAAGAACAATTTATCATTGTTCTTTATCTGATAATATTAAGATTTAAGTTTCTACTATGATTCTGTGTTTAAGATCATATGAGCCGTCCATAGCCCTTTAAATCTTGATTAAGTATACACTTTGTCAAAATTGGAATTGGATTTTGGTTTATGGAGTTAGATTAAGGCTTGCAGTATTAGTTTTGAGAAGGCCAATTTTCTGTGACGGGTAACAAACGAATAGAGATGACCGATTCGGTTTTCCGGTCACGCTCGTTCTCGTGAGTCCTATTTAGCGTCAAGTACAATCACGGTCTTCGACATCCAATTGTCACGGCAACACTACTGTTTTTTACCACCACCACTTCACCCCACCACCCAGCCCATTTCAGATCTTAAAGAAAAAAAGGGCAGATCTTGGTTTTCCCGGCTGCACGCGAGGCGCCGCCTTGGCAGGACAGCCGCGAGATCGAGCGGCGAAAAGGGGGTTGGTTAAGGCTTTCTAGTCCTTCGCGATTTCGACTCCTCGTTCTTCACCACGGCGGATCTCTCTAAGGATCTTGGCGGAAACCATGCGGCTGAGGGTAGAGGTTACTGACGGCTCGACTAAGGACGATGACGTGGCCGGTGGGTTATTTTTCGATCGGCGGCACACCAGATATGAGTGACAGGCTTGTGCGACGATGGCCTTTGGGTTTTTCGACTGAAGGCTGGTTGTTTAGGATTGTTGAAACGACCTGTTTGCTGGCGGCCGGCGGGGGTGGTGCAGTGAAGGGACGATGAACCTTGACAGGTGGCTGTGTTAGTGAAGAAGAAAGGTTCAGGCCTTTCAACAGTAACAGTAATTTGGGCCTGATATTTTGACTGGGCCTGGATTAAGGTTGAATAGGCTCATTTTTTAATAATCCAATTCAAAGATGGATTTTAGGCCTAATTTTGTTGGGTCTAAAACTTTAACAAAATTTGAGTATTCTTTGACCTTGAATTATTTTGGGTGCGCAAAATTCAAAGTAAGGAAAATTTTGGAATTATTAATTTGGGCTTAAGGTATTGAGTCATTAAGGATAAGTTCATTCAACTCATAAATATTGGATTAATTTTGATTTTCAAATATAATCCATAAGGACTTTGACCCAAATACAGTTAAAACCCAATAAAGGAAATTAAGAGTTTGATTTTAGGGTCTTTTTGGTTTTTCAGGCTTTAAATCAAAATTAGGAATTAAATTTTGAGTTTAATTTATTTTGAGCTCAAATTTATATGGTTTAGTTTTGGGCTCAAAATTGTGGATATTGAACTTGATTTTAGTTCAATTTACAGTGGGTTAAATTTATGATCCAATATGTTATCTGGGTTATTAAATCTAAATAAAGTTGAATTTAAAGTCTTATTTGGTTTTCTTTGGACTTTATATTCAAATAAGGTTAATTTGAAATCAAGTTCATATAAAGTTGAAAGCCTAATCTACTACTCTGGGTTTTAAGTTCTAGTAAGGATGAGTTTTTTGGCTTATCGTTAGAGCTTGTTTCATTGGGTCATAAAGTTGGGATGAATTTATTCATACCCGTAAGAATTGATTTAAATCATGATTGATTTTAAATTTAAACTTTTGAGAATACGACCCAAATTTAGTTATAATCTCGATATATTAATTTTTATTTTAGTTAGCAAATCTTATCTTTATATTTCGAGATAAATTGAAATAGCATGTCGCCAAAGTGACCTCTATTACCAAATTTATTTTGAAATATTAGATTCAGGCAAAAGATTTGCAATTTGTTTATATCTATGCGGATAGTAATCACCCAATGAAGGTTATTATTTGGCCGGATGATGTATATACATACAAGGCGAAATCGGGATTATATTATATTTTATGTCTAATATTTTAAAATAAATTAATTGAAACAGATGTTACCAAAGTAACCTCTATTGTGTAGATTAATTTATTTTGAGATATTGAGATGTGTATGTCTATTATTTATGCGAATAATGATCGCCCAAAGGAAGGTCATTACTTGGCCGAATGATAGACATACATGTGGTAATAAATACGTGATGATTATTAGGTTATACATGTAAACAAAGAATCGCCCAAAGGAAGGTTATTGTTTGACAGACTTATTGTTAGTATTTGATTACTACATTTGAGAGTACTTACAATTGATGCTCTTGTCCAAAGATCAACATCAATGTTGTGCTAGGTATCTCAAGATGGGCCCATTATCATTTTCTAATGTCACGCATAAGTATGAATTTACTGTTATTATATTATGACATGATTAAGTGTGAGGATTTTTTAATTTTATTCCCTGAATTAAATTTCTGCTTGTACTTCTAAAGTATCTGTCTATATGGATTTTATTTATGTTATCTCACTGATTTAAATTTTTGGGGCATTATGTTTGAGGAGGTTAGTGCAGAGGAGTTCCTTAAAGATATTGACTATAACAAGTATTATCTCAACTAATCTTGTTTCAATAAGGCTATAAATAAAAATGAAACATATGTGAGTATATTAGGATGTGTCTTTCTCGCTTCAAAGTAAAGTTCATAAAGTCGGGTATTCTCTATGGTTTTATTCAGTTTCTTGTACATTAAGGATTTATAGTTAGTAACAACACCCTAAAGATTGAGATCACTCTTCGGAGATCATTTCTCATTGTGCAAGAAAATAAAGTTTGAGCGAGATAACACTTAAAGTACCCACTTAGCATCTTCTTCCTCAGGATATAGATATAAAGGTTGTAACTGGGACACCACAAACAGAACGCAAAAGAAACAAGATGAGGAATTTACCTATTACTTCTGCAAGAAGGGTGGATACATGACAGAAATGTCCCAAGTAAGTATGTCGTGTTAAAGTTTGCTTCTCACTTCATCTATGTTTCATTCAGTCTTGTTTTGTACCTAGACATATTTTTTGGGTACATACTGGTTCTACTACTCACATGTGTTTTAATGTAAAGTTAGTTGTGGAGCCAATTACAAATTGATGCTGAAAGATGCATCTGTGATGGTAATGGTAAAACAATTGTGGTTGGGACTATATATATTTAGGTTTAATCATTGATGATAAGGTTATTAAACACTGAAAGGACTCGGGATTTTATTTCTATTTCCATTTGAGCAAATTTTGATTATAATTGTTCAATTTGGATATAGTAATTTTGCTCTCTTTCAATATTCATGTTGATTCTTTATCATTGATGATGTGGTTGTCTCATTTAATGAAACTTTGCATGCTAGTTCACATGGTACAAAACATATGAAATGATAAAAGAATTATGAATGTGGTAAGAAGTATGATTAATCATTCTTCCTTACTGAAAACTCTCTGAAAGAAGTAATAAAGATTACGACATGGATTGTTAATAGGGTTCTAATATAAGCAGTAGCTTGCTAAAACCCCTTATGAAATTTTGATATGTGAACATTCGATATTGGATATTTGCATATTTGAGGTTGTCCGATTAATATAAGGTCTTCGGCCTAATAAGGGAAATTGGACTCAAGAACTATTAGTTATTGCTTGTTAGATACTCTATAAGGTCACTTGAGATGGGAAACTTAAAGGTTCTTAAGGAAGTTGAGTTTGAGGGGAGAATAAGATTATAAACATTATCATGAAAAATGAGTTTATTTTCCTCCTACAGTTGCAATTGACAATGATTAGGCGTTCATTCCTAACATTGTTCAAAATGCAAATTCGGATTATCAAGATAATGTTAAGGAACTCCTTGTCTGGATAAGATAATGTTTCTAAAGAGCAAACTCAACAACCTCAAGAATGGAAGCCATAAAAAATTGGATGAAATTCATGATGCCAATGATACTTCGGATCTCATCAAATTACCTAAAGGTGTGAAAGCTCTTTGATCATTGATGAACATCGAAACCAAAGAGGTTCAAAGGTAGTGTTGAGAGATATACAGTTTGCCATGTTGTCATGAATTTCATCAAAAGGTAGATATTGATTATAAAGAAACTTGTACTTTAGATTTATCGAAAGATTCTTTAAAATCATTGTGGTACTCATAGCTCATTTTAAATTTTTGGCATGTTTCTCGTTTATGGTAAATAATCATCGTTAAGTTTATCTCGTTTAGTTTTGAGATATATAAAGTTGATGATTGTATATACCGTAGGTTTAGTGGGAGAGAATCCCATTACTGAGGAACTTAAGTTTGATTCATTCAGTGCCCCAAGAATGAGTCTAAAGTTATAGATATACAAAAGACAATTTATGCATCAATTATGAGAGGTCTTTTGTATTTTCAAGTATGCACACATCCGGATATAATGTGCATAGTAGGATTATTAGATAGATATTAACCCCAAGATGGATCATTTGAAAAGCAGTCAATAAAGGGGTTATAAAGTATTTACATAGAACAAATGTTTATATGCTCACTTATCGGAAATCAGATCTTTAGGAGATCATTTGGTATTTCTGATTCCGATTTTATTTGACAACTAATTTTTAGCTTGTTAAGGGGCATCTTATCAAGAGATATGGTAGATATTGTCACTAGGCTGCATGTTAAGACTGGTATTGACATACCATATGGATAATGTGATAATAACTCGGTTTTACCATATTCCAACAACATAAACTCTTGAAGTTGAGGTGCACATAGACTTCAAGTTTCTTGTTGTTATAAAGGAAGAATTCAGAGTCATGAATAGAACATATTCAGACAAACTCCAAATGTGGCCACTCACCAATGTTTTACCACCTAAGGTGTTTTATGAGCATAATGCTCATATGGGTGTTGTACGGTTTTAAAGATGTGCTTGTTCAGTGGGAGTTTGTATCTTGATGTTCTTCAGGTTTAGACACATTTTGAAATTATCTTCTGCAGAATAAAGAATAAATTTTGGTTTTGGACTCTGAATAATTTGCATTTTGCATGATCTCATAAAGAATAAAGTAGGACTCGTTGGAAATAGGCATGTTAGAGATCACATTACATGTAATTTCCATGCTACACATCCATACTTGATATATGTCATTTAATATATTGGTATAGTGACCATTGATGGGTCTAGTGTTTGATACATGTTTTTATCTTAATTTTGATGATTTTATTTTTACACCAAAACAATGTTTTTAATTGTTGTCCAAATACTCCTAAATGATTTAAAATGGTTTTAATATTTTCCGGAGTATTTCTTTAAGTTTTATTTTAGATAAAATTGGACAACACTTTTAATGATTTTATGTTTATAAGTTTTTACTTCAAAACAAGGTTCCTAAATGTTGTCTAAATACTCCCGATTGGTTTAAAATATTTTTACTAAATTTTCAGAGTATTTCTTGAGTTTTATTTTCGACAAAAATTGGACAACATTTCTATCTCGAGGTCAACCGGTCGCCGTAGAGGGCAACCCGTACCTGAAGATGAATTTTGGAACAAAAAATGAGACGGACTTGAAATAGACCAGTCGGCGACCTTAAATGACCGTACTGGAGCAAAACATTGAAACAGAACATTGCTATTCGATAAATCATTGAGGGGGACCGGTCAGGGTCTAGGTCGACCGGTCGAAGTCCCCCCTAACCGGTCGCCCTGTGTTATTTTGCTGTGTATTCTTCAAACGTCTATTTCTGTGCGACCGGTCGTCCTATCTTTTGACATCAAAATTCTGACCGTTTGACAGCAGACAAACTTTCCTTAAAATATGAGATTGATTTCTAACAGCTATATTCTTGATTTTAATTGTATTTTTCTGTAGATTTTCAATCCCCAAGAGGAGCCTATGCTTGATCAATCATCTCCTATAACTAGAGGAAGTTTTGGAGCAACCAATACAACAATTGAGATACAACACAACAAGATACACTTAAAGCAAATATTTGTTCTTCATAGTTATTATTCTTGTTGTAATTTTGCTTAGCTTATCACTTTCACATCCTTGAGGTCTAGGCTATTCTTGATTACACTTTGCACTCATATTGTAATATTCTTTATTGAGTTGTAATCTTGATTTTTGGGTAATCATTCAACACAAGATATCCTTGTGAGTGTTCTTGTGGTAAGAACACACTTGGGTGATCTAGGTGTTAGGCGTAAGAAGATTGTGGTAATCTTCTTATCGAGGTGTTGAAGAATTTGGTATTCTTCAAGGTAGAAGATTGTGGTAATCTTCACAAGGTGCCGTTGGAGATTGTGGTAATCTTCAAGAGAGATTGTGGTAATCTCAAAGGTGGTGTTGAAGAAGAGTAGGGTGCTCTTCAAGGTGTTGTAAGTTGAATTTGTATTAATTTTGGTAATTAATGAAATTCTTTTTCTTTTTGAAATCCATCCCGGATATACTGGGATGGTAGAGGATTACGCCCTAGGTGGGTTGAACCTCTTTAAATCGACGTGTGTTGTTTACATTCCGCACCTTTATTATTGTCTTTGAGCATTCGGTTTGAAAAAGAGGGTAAAATCGAAAAGATGGAGATAATCTATTCACCCCCCCTCTAGATTATCGTAGCCGCTTGGACTTACAAGTGGTATCAGAGCCAAACTCTTTGGCAAGCTCGTTTTACATTGCGAGCGAAGAGGAACGATCGTTGGCTACGAACGAAGCTTAACTTTCCGGCACCTCCACCACCAAGCCACCACTATTTGATTCCAAAAATTATATATTTTGGAAAGAAAGAATGGAATGTTATTTACAAGGTTGCGGGTTCGATATTTGGAACATCATCATCAATGGAGAATCCATTCCAATGAAAGACACACCATAGACCTCCAAATCTCTCAAGGAGCTCAATGATGAAGAAAAGAAAATCATCTCCTTAAATGGTAAAGCTCTCAATATTTTGTATTGTTCACTTACTAATTTGGAATATGAACATATTGTAGGAATTCGATCGGCACATGAAGTATGGCAAAAATTAGAAGCCATTCATGAAGTATATACAAATGATAGGAGCAACTCAAAAGCATCTACTTCTCAAAGGGATACTATGTCAAATCTAAGGAACACGCCTCTTACAACTTCCAACTACGAAGAAGTTGAACATTGTCTTATGGGCATCGAAGAAGATAACGAGGTATGTCTTAAACCCTATACTTCCTATGATATTGTTATACAACATGATTATAGTGATTTGCAAAATGATTTTGATGATCTTCAAAATGAATTCCAAAGCTTGCTTGTTAAATACAAAAATTTGAAAAAGGAATTCAATGCTTTGAAAAATGAAAATGATAGTTTATCTACTTCCTATGAATCACTATCATGTGCTCACACCACCACACTTGATAAGGTTAGAAACCTTGAAAAAGAAAATAGTACTCTTGTTGAGGATATTAATTGCATGAAAAAGGATTTATCGAAATCCAACTTGAGTACCGATAAAATGACCAATATTGTTGATAGTTGTGATAAATTGAAACAAGGACTTGATCATAAGCCTAGTATTGTTAATTATGTGAAAAGAAATCAAGTACCTATGTATGTTGGTCATTATGCTTCTAAAATTGTTACTTGTTTTTATTGCGGTAAAAAGGGTCATACGGTAAATGCTTGTCGGGCTAAAAATAGCTCTAATTATTGTTGGAGACCTAAAAGTCTCAAGACTAATCCCAAAGGACCCAAGCACTTGAGGGTACCACAAAACAATGTTATTTTAGGTACCCGACGAATTAATAATCGAAGAAAATTCATGCCGCCAAGGAGACATCAAATGAACATCTCATTTGATCAAAGAAGGAGAAAACATTGTCAACAAAGTAAATTTCCAAGAAGAGGATATAATCAATAATGGGAAGAACACAATCCTTGGAAATGGCAAAGACATCATCAACAAGATGATTTTCCAAGAGAGAGACATTATCAACAATGGGGAGGACATAATCCTTGGAAATGGAGCAATAGGAAGAGTTATCATCAACAAAATGACTTTCAAAAGGGAAGATACCATCAACAATGGGAACGACACAACCCATGGAAATGGCGAAATTGGTAAACCGTATATCCCTATTTAAATATGCATTTTGTTTTTTTTATGCATGTTTTTATTTGTGTCTAAATTGCAAAATGGGTTTTCATATTTCTTAAAAATTTAGGTCTTCAATATATTTGTGAGTTTCAAAATGTTTTTTAAAAAGAAGACCTTGCATGATGTTTTTAAAACTCTTGAGCATTTGCTTTAACTATTGTGTTTTATAATCTCCTATGGATTCTCTTGGCACAAGCATACTTATGACATATATTGTTTTTATCTTACACTTGCATCATGTTGCTTTGTGCTAGAGTTGTTTAAGATATATGTGGGATATATATTTTGTCATTCTCTTCAAGAGATGTTTTAACTATCGAGGTACGCTCATCATTGGTATTTATCTTATAGACTCGATATATTTTTGTCATATGCCTATGTGCTTATACAAGTGCCCTTAAGAGGATGTTTTGATTTTTGAAAAGGCATTATTTGACATAGCTTGTTTCATCCAAGATTTGTAAAGGATTATATTTTGTTTTGATAAAACAATTGATCTACTAAGTTATGCATTTTATTGCACATATAAATGCCACTATTCTTGGATACTTATGTCAAACCTCTTGTTCATATGTTTCTTGTAAATGAGGTCTCAATTATGTGCTCTCTTATTGTCAAATTTCAAAAGAGATCTTATGTAGCTTTCTTAAGCTTATTTGAACTTGAATGATTTATTAGACTCTTGATGATGCATAGTATGTGGTGCTTAAAATAGTGTATCTATTATTCGATATTACTATGCTCGTGTGCAAAATATCTTGTTAAGATTTTGCAAAAATTTGTGATATTTCGCAACAAGCTTGATGAACAAGACAATGTTAGTAGCTCAATGATATTGTTAAGAAGAAGGTAATGATTTTGATGTAATATTTGCACTCATAGCACATTTAGAAGTTATTTGCACTTTACTTACCCATTCTTGTTTTGAGAAAATTTCAAATGGATGTTAAATCCAATTTTCTAAATGGTTTTATTCAAATAGAAGTCTATCGGAGTTTAAAAGTTTTAGGCCAAATGATTTTTATAAAAAGACCTTGTATGGTTGATTCAAGTACCCCGTATATGGTTTGATAGACTTAGCTATTTTTGCAAAATAATTTTACAAAAGGTAAAGTTGATACTACACTTCTTGTTTTGAAAAAGGGCAAGGTTGTTTACTTGTGCAAATTTATGTTGATAATATTTTTGGTGCTACTAATGAATATTTGTGCAATATATTTTTCCAAGTCAATGCAAGGTGAACCTAAGATGATCATGATGAGGGAAGCTCAAATTTGATCATTGGAATTCAAGTTCAACAATGCCAAGAAGGTGATTATATTTCACACTCAAAAGAAGAAGTGAGGCATTGAAGAAAAAAGAACCATTTCAACCTATATGGCCACAAATGTGAAAATTGACAAAGGTTGAGGTAGGCATGATTGACAAACGAATTCGAGGTATGTTTATTCATTTATTACTCCTTAGACTCGACATTCTATATGCCTTACGTCTATATGCTCGACTTCAAAAACAATCCCAACGAATCTCATTAAAGTGCCGTTAAATGAGATTTTCAAAGGCACTTCTTCTTATGACTTATTCATCTAAAGTCTTAAAACGTTCTTATTTTCGGGATAACAAGTCTGGTGATAATAATTTTTTAAAATATGGTTCGTCATAATCGAACTAAATTGAGATTCGATATCTTTTTCTAAGGGATTGCATGTTTAACAAAAACTTGAGATGTGTTTAATTCCGTCTCAAGTATAACTCGCGGACTTTTTAATCGTTCACCGCCGAGTATTTTACTCCATTTCGAGCTTGATTATGACATAATGTATATTGAATGAGGTCTACGTTTGCATTTTGCACGTTTTTAAAACTTAGGGGCGAAAAATCGGATTTTTGGGTCAAATTTCGGATTTTTCAAAACAGGACTGGACAATGGGCTGCTAGGGGAGAGGTCGACCGGTCGCCCACCAGCTCGACCGGTCGCCTATACCCTGGACCGGTCGCCCATAGCTATTTTTGTGTTAAAAATGATTCTGTTCTAACTCTCAGCCATTTTGGCCCTTTTGACTCATATTTCGACCCCTTTGACATTTGCACACACATTTCACTCAAATGAGTTTTGTTGCATAAATTTCATATTTTGGGGGATTATCTAGCTCGATTATCATCATCATTGCTCGTCTTTACCGATTGAATGATAAGAATTATACTCCCTTATCTCAATTGGGTTGAACCCTTGAGAACTTGGCCTATATGTATATTTCTTGATGCAATTCTTATATATTTGTGTTGAGCATGATAATTGTTGATGGATGATATTTGTAAAATTGCTTTTTGGTGATGAAAAACTTGGCATGATTACATTTACAAAGGCTATATATATCATTTTCAATCTTTGGCGCCCGCCAAGTGTTCGATAAAATGTTTCAATGAAAAATTCATCACCAACATGATTCTCTTATTTTAAAATGTCTTAAATTCTTATTGAGATCATGTTTTTGGCTAACAAAATGAGCTTATGGATTTCTTATGATACATCTCTCCCATTTGTTTTGGATTCTAAGCTTAACTCTTTCAATGGTTGATAAATCACATTGTTGGCGCACTTTGATAAACTTGTATGATGTTTTTATCATCCTAACATTCTTTTTGATGATTCCAAAGGGGGAGAAACAGGAAATTAGCTCATTAGCTCAAAGAAGCTAATGAAAGCTCGTTATAAAAGCTATAAGCTATGGCTTCCTAAAGCCATAAGTTGTGAATTATATTTAGTCCAATTGTTGCTTGATGGACTTATATACTTGTCTAATGATGTTTTGTTGACAGGGGGAGCTTATAAGCTCTTGAACAAAATGTAAAAGCTAAGCTTTTAGCTTATGGTTAATTGCTTTTACATTATTCTTGATGTGCTTGTTGATAGGGGGAGCTTGTGCTTTTTCTTGCATAATATTTACTCCCTTACTTAGTTGCTTATGTATTTTTGGAAATTTTGGTTGCTTCTAAACGGTTAGATGTTTTTACCAGAAAATCGTTTTTAAAAAATTGTCCTTCTAATATTTCTAAAAATTGTTTTAGTTTGTAATCATCAAAAAGGGGGAGATTGTTTGATACATGTTTTTATCTTAATTTTGATGATTTTATTTTTACACCAAAACAATGTTTTTAATTATTGTCCAAATACTCCTAAATGATTTAAAATGGTTTTAATATTTCCCGGAGTACTTCTTCAAGTTTTATTTTAGATAAAATTGGAAAACACTTTTAATGATTTTATGTTTATAAGTTTTTACTTCAAAACAAGGTTCCTAAATATTGTCTAAATACTCCCGATTGGTTTAAAATGTTTTTACTAAATTTTCGGAGTATTTCTTGAGTTTTATTTTCGACAAAAATTGGACAACATTTACCTCGAGGTCAACCGGTCGCCGTAGAGGCAACCCGTACACGAAGATGAATTTTGGAACAAAAATGAGATGGACTTGAAATAGACCATGTCGGCCAGTCGACCAGGTGTCGGCCGTGATCGTCGACCGATCCGACCCCGTCGACGGGGGTCGACCGTGCACTGGAGCAAAACATTGAAATGAACATTGCTCTTCGATAAATCATTGAGGGGGACCGGTCAGGTCTAGTCGACCGGTCAAAGTCCCCACGACCGGCCGCCTGTGTTATTTTGTGTATTCTTCAAACGTCTATTTAAATGCGCGACCGGTCGCCCTATCTTTTGACAAAGAAAAATTGACCGTTTTGAAAATGAGACAAACTTTCCTTAAAATATGAGATTGATTTCTAACAGCTATATTCTTGATTTTAATTGTATTTTTCTCAGTAGATTTTCAATCCCCAAGAGAGCCTATGCTTGATCAATCATCTCCTATAAATAGAGGAAGTTTTGGAGCAACCAATACAACAATTGAGATACAACACAACAAGATACACTTCAAGCAAATATTTATTCTTCATAGTTATTATTCTTGTTGTAATTTTGCCTAGCTTATCACTTTCACATCCTTGAGGTCTAGGCTATTCTTGATTACACTTTGCACTCATATTGTAATATTCTTTATTGAGTTGTAATCTTGATTTTTGGGTAATCTTCAACACAAGATATCCTTGTGAGTGTTCTTGTGATAAGAACACACTTGGGTGATCAAGGTGTTAGGCGTAAGAAGATTGTGGTAATCTTCTTGTCGAGGTGTTGAAGAATTTGGTATTCTTCAAGGTAGAAGATTGTGGTAATCTTCACAAGGTGCCGTTGGAGATTGTGGTAATCTTCAAGAGAGATTGTGGTAATCTCAAAGGTGGTGTTGAAGAAGAGTGTGGTGCTCTTCAAGGTGTTGTAAGTTGAATTTGTATTAATTTTGGTAATTAATAAAATTCTTTTTCTTTTTGAAATCCATCCCGGATATACTAGGATGGTAGAGGATTATGCCCTAGGTGGGTTGAACCTCTTTAAATCGACGTGTGTTGTTTACATTCCGCACCTTTATTATTGTCTTTGAGCATTCGGTTTGAAAAAGAGGGTAAAATCGAAAAGATGGAGATAATCTATTCACCCCCCTCTAGATTATCGTAGCCTTTTGGACTTACATCTAGTTACCATTTAAGTGTAACGAAAGCCGCTTTGATCTCACACTGATGTAGGAGATGGACCAGATTGTATCTAAGGGGATATCTCAAGGATAGATAATATTTTCAGCACGCACTCAGGATTTTACAATATAATTGTCTCTGGCGACATATGTAGTCCAAATAGGAGATTGTTGGGATTTTTATTAATTTTCCATATGGACTTACATATGTAATTACAATTATATTATGAGTTATCTAATTTAATGGAGCCAATTAAGTGGTCTAATTTAATAGAGCTCTAGGGATATCTATTGGGTATAGGCTTTGCAATGTGTAGATACCCAATACTAGTTAATTAGGATTGATGGGCTTCTAATTAACCTAGTATATAAAGAACTCTCATTAGGGTTATGGTCGGTCGTCACTTTGCCCCTCTTCCCCATCTTAAAGAGAGACCAATGAAATACCTAAAGGATTTGGCTGTGGAAGACGCTAACCCAATTAAGGATTCATAGGTGTCAACACAGATCTGAGGTATTGATTGTCATATATACGGATTTAAGGTACGTTTCCGATTTAGATTCAGTTTTATACTTGTTTCTTGATAATTCACGTGATGATTTTGGGGTATGAATTAATTATATTAATTCTAACATATTTCTCAAATCAAGAATGGAGGAATTTTTTTTTGAAGAATTGGCCAGTGATGTAGTAATTTTTATTGTGACATAGGGGGTCGGATTAGTTTGTTTTTAAAACTTTTTACTCCCCAACCCCTTCCAACCTCGTTGTAGTCTCTACTGGCAATCTACTCATCTTCACAATTCTTTACTTTTTTTTTTAGTTTTTGTAAGCTTTTTGTACAGGAAAATGATTGTTGCTTTATGGGGGAAGAGAGATTGGTCTTTTCTTGACAGTTAAAACATTTTTTCAATCCAAAAACAAAGGGCAAGATGGAGTGCGGAAACCAAAATCACTGGGTGTGATTGCTATATAGTATATATATTCCTTACCAATATTTATTTTATTTTGAGAAAATAGTAATGTGAAAAGTTATTTTGGAAAAAAAAGTATAATAAGTTTTGGAGTGTGAATTGAGGTTAAGATGAAATTATAACAATGATAACATGTAATGTATTTTTTTTTTGTTTTTTGGTGAAATGGTGATTGAAAAAATGAAGGTGAATAAATTAAATACTATATGTCGTAATGATGATTTTTTTAATGCGTTGAGAGCAGTGGAATGGAGAGATAATTTTCAAAGGCTCGGGTTCGAATCCTAATCTACACCCTTCTGACCGATACCACTTAAGATACAAGGCTGGTGGTAAAGTATGTTGATGATAGTTAATACGATTTTTTCTAGCTAGTCTTCTGTAAAATGATGGCTCTTGATTCAAAAAGTGAGAGTGAACATATAAAGTATTATCTCTGAAAATTTTAAATGAAGTAGGTCGAGCAAAAAATATTTTTTAGCAAAAAAAAATTAATATTTTTTATAACAATCACAATCAATCCTGTTTTCTTCCAGTTGGAATTTTTCTTATTCATACAACAGTAATTCTTATTCTTAGTACATATAAAAAATGAGTATGTTGTATATTTTGATCAAAATAATGAATATTTAATAACACTATTTACACAATCTTTCCGTACAACATAATAGCACAACCTATACTTTGTTGTGCGAGTCATCGGCATATAAATTGCATCAATTTTGACAAGGTGTACTGGAAAAGTGGAAACAAACATGCAAGAGAATATTAACAAAAAATGGAAGAAATTGGAGTCTCAAATCCAAACCCCAACCATCCCAAACACAAAACAAAGGCACATCATTCACTAGAATTTGTTTCAATGGTCTCAATGCTCTAATAGGTAATTTCAAATCTCAATCATTGTCCATCCTTTTCAAAATCTAATAGGTAGATAAACCAAGTTTTCCCGCTGCATTTTTTTTATTGCACGAAGTAACGATCATGAATGTTTACAACATTAACAATACGCAGTAATAAATTTCGTGACATTCGATACTTTCGATGAAATTGCTCTTCATTATATGTTGGATTTTCAGAAAAGTAGTTGTTGAAGAGGTTTGCAGCCGCTACTTCTCAGTCACGAAAAATTATTGCCTCCACATGCCAGTTCAACATTTTATTGCCTAAGAAATTCAACTAGCATAAGATTGTTATTGTATATTTGTTGAACAATCAAATAGTTTTCTGTATCATAACTATCTATCAATTCTTGAAACTCATCATTGGATTAGCATGAAGAAGAATATATAGTAGAAGGGCCAATAGAATTGAAATTCATTTTTCTTATGGGAGAAATAATACATACACAAATGTTGAAGTGAATAAATGATTAGAGTATGTGCTTATAATATAATTTTTTGGAATTACACTATTTTAGAAAGCACAATCCTTGTGCTTTCATTCCTAGCCGTTAGATAGACATTATGTTTAAATTTCAACCCTACAATATAAATTTGAATTGGACAAAGGGGCTTTAGAATGCACAATCATTGTGCTTTCATTCCTAGCCGTTAGATACACATTATCTTTAAATCTCAACCCTACGATATAAATCTGAATTGGACAAAGAGATTTTAGAAAGCACAATTCTTGTGCTTTCATTCCTAGCCGTTAGATACACATTATCTTTAAATCTAAACTCTATGATATGAATCTGAATTGGACAAAGAGACTTTAGAAACCACAATCCTTGTGCTTTCATTCCTAGCCGTTAGATACACATTATCTTTAAATCTCAACCCTACAATATAAATCTAAAAGGCACAAAGAGACTTTAGAAAGCACAAACCTTGTGCTTTCATCCCTAGCCAATGGATCCTTATTATATGTTATCTCCATATTTCTATTTAATAGGTGGCATACCATATATTCTTCCACACACTTCTCCAAATTCATTAGTTTT
>JABTTQ020000438.1:0-214177 GCA_016081115.2 Rehmannia glutinosa | reverse complement strand
GAGGAATCCACTAAGTATTGATCAATATACAAAGTGGTTATCAGTCCAGATGCAAGTCTTGATCACACAAACGACTTGATCCTTTGGGACTCGATGCGAGATGCCTTGGTCACACACCGGTGGCTTCTCGTGCGACTCGGCTTTTTTTCACAGGGCGGCCGCCTTGCTTACTCACCCACTTGCTCAAGCTTCCTGGATTTGATCACGAAGCCCTCCAAAAACTTGAGACTGGTTCGACCTTGAACCTTTCTACAATCCTCCATGGAATGTAGACCCCTTGATTCTTCAAATGTTTCCTCTTCAACTGATTGAAGTCGTATTTCCTTCACAGGTGAGTGTTGGATTGATTTCCTTCGTAATGTAGGCTTGAGGATTGAACTTGTATGACTTGAGTAGGTTATAGTTTGAATAATAGCTTGAAAGTTCCAGGTAACAAGGGTAACCTTTTCTCAAATAGATTCCTCAGCCTTTTATAGTGTTCTTTTCAAAATTTGCCCGTTGAAGAGATAGGTTAATTTTCAAAAGGCACTTGTGGTCGCTGGCATGTCTTGTTGCGATTCTTTGAATTGACATTTCCTCGTATGAATGAGTCTTGACTTTTGTAGTTAACACGGTCACAAAGCGAGCTTCCCATTGGTTCATTCCTTTTGCACGCTTAACTAAGCACTTTAAGAAAGACAAGATATAGAAGTATTACTTGTTTAAGTAATTCTCTTGACTTACGTACGGATCTCTTTCGATTATCTCGACTTGACCGCATTTCCTTGACTTCCCCAGTGTGACTTGAGTCGACTTTCAATCATGGATGACTCATTTGTCACTTAAACTTGAGACTTGGCTATCTTGAGTTGACTTGATCGACACTTCACTCACCGCATCTCACCACCTTGATCAAGTTCTGTCTTCTCTTCTTTGCCACACTCACCGCCTCACAAATGAGTCTTCCTTTTAGTCTCCGTTGACTTCTTGCATATTTTGGCATAGCCGACTTAACTCAAATTTCGACCCATTTTATCTATTACAATGCAATTTACACAACAAAAATGGGGTGCCAACTTTCTATTCTAAGTTTTACATGGCATTCATCAAAATCTAAAAATTAATTTCCCAACAATTTCCCCTTTTTTGATGATGCCAAAACTTAAAACATTCATACAATAATTAAAACAAAGAAAGATACGTGCAGACAATGTAGAATCACGGAATGTATGTGTAGAATCAATCTTTTATTGATCATAACATTCTTGTTCTTTACACAGTTGTTTATAGAGTGTATCAGAGCTCAAACATAGCTTAAGGTAACCATGCTATTCTATATCTACGCAAGTATAGAAATTATACAATTTTATTTGATGTACAGAGGACTTACATAAAGATGTATTTACACAAGAAAAATACATGAAGGGGTGGACAAGAACACTTCATCTCCTTCGCCCTTTGCCTCCTTTTTCCTCATCGGCTCTGTCTTCTTGATCTATTTCTCTTCTTCTCTTCTTGTTTCACTTTCTTTTTCTCATATGCTTTTCCTCGGAAGCTTCATCTCTTTTCTTTTCCTTTCTTGTCTCTCTTCCCGGGCCGAGTTTGTCTTCTATTTTCTTCTTTCAATTCTTTTTACATACTCGATTGTTATTGGCCACTTGCAGTTGGCTACTTCATCGAATCCCGACCCAATAGATCCCTCATTTCTTGCCTGGATCTATATATTCAATGTTTTTGGGCGCGAGGTCTGTGTCTCAAAACCTCTTCCTCCTCCATCGCTTCTTCCTCCTCCTGCAGGCGTGTATTATCTTGGGCCTTCTTTTTCCCAAATTTGAGTGACCAGCAGAGTCTACTTCCGTCGCGTCTTCACATAGCTTGAGCCATAGACATATTTGCGAAGTAACCCTGGATGCGGCGTCTTGAATTCATCAACAGATCTTGGCTCGGTTCGACGTTCGAAATGGCATAGGTGTCTCTGCTTTGGAATGCCTCCATGTTATTTCAAAGATATCCATAACTCGGGCATCCATCTTTCCTTCCACCTCCTTCATCCCTCGCTTCTACTATTTTTCGCGCCATGGGTGCTGCGGAGTGTTGGAGTGGCGAGTCATTCATCGGGAGTTTGCTTGATGATATCACCAGGACAGACCTTCTTTGGGGGTTTTAGCAATCATCGGGTCATATCTTTCGAACCTTCCCCCTCAACAGATTTTCCCTTCTTCTCTCTTCTCGATTCTTGGTTGTCTTTTCCTTCACAAAATGCGTCCTTCTTTTCAACTTGAACCTTTCAACGCCTTTTTGGTATTCCTCTTCCCCTTTTTGGCATCATCAACGGAGAGAGGAACCCCAAACAAACAAGCTAGCGATGATGAAGTCTAAGTGGTGATAAATGAGTTATGTTTCGAATCTGCACAGTATCTTTTGGAATTCGAGCGAGTGGCGTTGGATTCACCGCCACCACTTCATTTCACCATGAGTAGGCTGAATTTCTTCTCCATGTTCTCCTCTACGCGCGAAGCTCTTTCTTATGAAATTCACGCAGCTAGCTTGCATCTCTCGTGTTGTGAGATTCATGCATTCGATCGATGTTTTCTTGCATTCTTATCTTCATATCAGCATTTTCAGCCCGCCAGACTAGCAATTTATTGAACAAAGTTCTGAAGTATCGAATTTGTTCTACACGCATTGTCTGCTGTTGTTGCCACCATTCCCGGATCCTGACAATTATTCCACGCAGATCGGCAGTAAGATTTGCGTCTCAGTTATCCAGTCTCATGTCCAGTGAGGCCTAGTGCCTTTCCATCTTCTCTATCTCTGCAAATATGGCCTTGAAAACTTCTCGAACCTCAGTTGTCACTTTTGTCTCAGCTGTCGGCCAATCAGCATCAAAGTCAAAGTCTGCTGGGACGATGGTGTCTGTTGGAATAACGGGATCAGATTTATAGAAACGTTCTTGGTCTCTAGATGATTCTTCAAGAAGGTCAGGTAGCTCCAGAGAGAAGGGAAACGATTCTTCAAACGGATCATCATGGGCAACGGGAATTTGCTCAATGGTAACTTGTGCGCATGATGTGCCAAGTGGAGTCGATTCTGCTGTAGCTTGGGTAGCTCGCGCGCTTATTAAGCGTGTGTCGATTGTGGTCATTGGGGTTTTGACCCGGTGCCGATCTCACTGTCTCAACGCCTTCATCGGTCTCAGCTGGTTTTTCCATGTGAGTTGACTGGTCCTCGGCCGTATCAGTAGCGTCATCGGACGATGATGATATTTGCATGGGTGTCTCATCATCAAAATTAAAGGTTTGGCGAGTAGGGGATGACTCAGCTTCGTCTTCACCTTAAGGTCGGTCTTACTGCGTGCTTGGGAGAACATCCTCACCGAGTCTTTTGGATCGGCAGTGGGAATGACTCGGCCGTCTTCACCTTCGGATCCCGAAAGGTTACATCGATTGTCTTGGGAATCATGAAGAGCACTTATCTCCTTTTCAGATGGATCAATGATAGTAAGAGGGATGTTCTGTGCTTCCGTCTCTTTACCTCGGGAAGTCTCAACCTCCCGTTGGCCTTCATTACCTCGTGCGGACTCAACTGCAGCGAGGCCTTGGGATGCACCCCTTCGGCGGTGTCGGCTTTCTTGGGGTCTTTCGAGGTGGCATCCACCGGAGTCTCAACTCCATGGATTGCACTTTCATTGCCCAGTATTAACTCCCGGGCGGTTCCTTCTTGTACCTCGATTGCATCAACAGCGTCATTGGCAGAAAGCGATTGGCACTTCAAATGAGACATGCTTAAATGTCCGAGCCTCGCCAAAGGACAACTTGCTCTCAGATCCATTTGTTGTTACTTTTCCACTTCGCCTCCAAGATTCGTTGTGGAGTCACCGCAAAGATCGCTCCGACCTTCTGCCGTGGAGGAGTTTCCCCCTCGGTGGCACACCAAATGAGTGACTTGGAATGGGGTCACTCGTCTCCGGACTCCCTATTGCTTCCTTTGAGTATTCAGCCGTTGGGGCGGTGGTAAGACACCTTCATTAGGGGTTGGCTCGACTGGGGTCCCCACAATCCCGTTCATTGCCATTTCCCTTAACACCTCTTCTCGAGTGAGTTGGGGAAGTGGTGGCGGCACAACAATGATGGCAATATCTTTTCGCACCTCCCATCGGATCAATCTCCGGTTTGTGATGTGGAAGACTCCCTGGTCCTTCCAATAAGCGTTGCTCATGTAGGACCCTAGATTCCCGCATGGCTTGCATGCATCTCCAATTCTTCCAGAGCGGAACGATCCAGTTGCACTTTCATTGTCCAGAGTGTTAACTCCCAGGGCAGTTCCTTCTTGAGCTGGGGAGTGCATTCAATACCTTAGTCACCTTGTCTTCTTCGGAGATGACTTTACCGAAGGCCACAAGAGGATTGACAATGTTGTCAAGCCTTTCCACCATTTTTGATATGCTTTCACCATCATGCATATTGAAGTTTTCAAAGTCTTTAACAAGCATGGTTTTTCTTGCTTGTTTGACCTTCTTTGTTCCTTCATATATTGTCTCTAATTTTTCCCAAACTTCATGTGCGGCCTTATGTCTTTTATGCGATTATACTCGGTGGCGGTAAGAGAGCAATGTAAAATATTTAAGGCCTTACCGTTTAGAAAGAAAGCCTTCTTGTCATTTTCATCGAACTCCATGAAGGTTTTGAGAGCCGAGGTGCCGTCCTCCAATTTCTTGGTTGGTTGATCAACTCCTTCAATAACCATATTCCAAATTTCAAATCCGCACCCTTGCAGAAAGCACTCCGTATGGTCTTTCCAAAATATGTAGTTGTTGGCGTCAAATTGCGGTGGCTTGTTGGTGGAGGCGCCGGTGGTGAGATAAGCTTCGTTCGTAGCCATGGATCTTTCCTCTTTACTCGGAACGAGCTAGCCAAAGAGTTTGGCTCTGATACCACTAGTTAGTACAAGTGGCTACGATAATGTAGAGGGGAGGTGAATAAATTATGCCGGTTTTTCAAATTTTGCCCTCTTTTTCGAGTGAACAAGAAAAGATGAAGACTATAAATGCGGAAAATAAACAACACACAATGATTTAAAGAGCTTCACCCCACCTAGGGACTACGTGCTCTACCACCCCAGTATATTCGGGATGGGTTTCGAAAAAGAAAAAGAAATTTTATTAATTACCACAATTAATACAACACCACCTTTTGAGGATTACCACAATCCTCTTACAACACCTTCAAGGAGATTACCACAATCTTCCTTCAACACCTATGAAGAGTACCACACTCTTCAACACCTAAGATCACCCAAGTGTGCTCTTACCACAAGAACAACAAGGATATCTTGTTTCGGATGATGGACAAAATTCAAGATTATAATTCGATAATGATAATACAAATATTAAATGCAAGTGTAATCAAGAATGGAAAGCCTAGACCTCAAGAATGTGCAAGTGAAAGTACTTAGGCTAATACAACAAGAGTTTTTGACAAAGTGTTTGGTTGTATGATTTTGCTTGTATGTTGCGTTGTGTCTTGTTGCTTGAATGGTTCCTCTATTTATAAGAGATGTCTTGGTTTGATTTCCCGACATTGGCTCCTTCTTGGAGAATGATTTCTGCAAAAATAATGCAATTAAAATCAAGATATAGCTGTTAGAAATCAACCCCTTAAAATTGAGGAAAGGTTGTCTGAAAACCCAACGGATAGTTTGCTGTCAAAAACATATAGCGACCGGTCGCACAGATGGAAGGATTTGAAAATGTTCCACAAAAAATACACAGGAGGATCGGTCGACATAGGGTCCGACCGGTCGACGCCCTATTAGACAGGTTGAGGTCCCTTTAATTTCAATACAGAGAGTTCTGAATTTCAGGGTTTGATTCAGGCACCGGTCGCCCTAAGGCCAATTGGTCGCCCACACCGGTCAACCTCCGGGTCGACCGGTCGCCCTCCCCATATTTTTTTCCGTCCCATTTTCTGTTTTGAAAATCGATTCAGACACAGGATGCCCTATAGGGCGACCGGTCCAACACAAGACAAAAGTGTTGTCCAATTTTTGTCGAAAATAAACTTCAAGAAATTCTCCGAAAAAATAGTAAAAATATTTTATATCGATCGGGAGTATTTGGACAACATTTAGAAATATTGTTTTGGTGTAAAAACTCATTTAAATAAAATTATCAAAATTATGATAAAAACATTTATCTAACAATCGTATGCTATCGTGGTCACGAGGAGGGTCACGTTAAATAAATTATCCTCGGATAAAGAAGGATGATGCGATGACGGTGACGGTGGAGGTAGTGATGTGGTGATAGCTGCAGAAGATGGAGATAGCTCACAATCTCCACAAGGATTGTTACTTCTTCTTGAGATGAATGGATTTTAGATTTAGGATGCGTAATGTATATGTACTCCAGAAGAAATTATTTTTGATTTACTTTACTTGCGGAGGGCAGGAACATTATCCTCAGGTGATGATTCTACTTATAGAATCATTGGGTTTGAAATGGTGAAAATTAAAATGGGTGATAGAGTGGGCTATACTTTGGGTGATGTGTGTTATGTCCCAAAGATACGGAGGAATCTAATTTCCTTGAGCCAAGTGGACTCCAATAGCTCCGAGTATTCAGCTGGAGGTGGAGTCTGAAAGTCATACGTTGCGGAAAGTCCTAAGGGTGGGAGAAAAATATCGGAATTTGTATCGTCTGGTGACCTCAATGATAATCGGAAGTGGAGCACACTAAAGGCTTCCAAAGAGCGTGAGGCGAGTGTGAGAAAAATCTTGTTGGGCGAGAGAGGATGGATTGAAGTCGTCCGACTCATTGACAACTAGTGGTGTTGATTGGACTGCACGTGTGCATTGACCAATTGAATAATGTGGAGTTAGGACCTAACTGATTCGGCATGTGCAAAGAATTGAAGATCAGTGGTGTTTTTTGGATGTCCTGGTTTGCATAAAAAGTGTCTCGTAGTGGAGGTGGAGATTATTAGGCAGCCCCCCACAAAAGTCCTTGAGAGGCAGGCACCAACTCCTAACTGCAAATTTGACAAATTTGTAGCAGTAAATTGGTTAAGGATGTCAGCCGGCTATTAAATGCTTGGCAGTGAGATTTCTCCTATAAATTGAAGATTTGAGAACGGGGGAAAATATAGCAAGCAAGAGAGGTGTTTGGCATTCAACAGGGTTAGAGCTGGCAAAAGTTTGGGTCGAGCCAACCCGTTTGAGCCAATCGGGCCAATGCACAAAATCGAGTCGGGTCGATCTGGCCTGAAAATCTCTCGGACCGCTATTTTTCTCGGCCCAATCCAGCCCAAATACTCTTTTACACATAAAATGTATCGGGCCACTCGTGCTTGGGGCCATCGAGCCAGGCTAAAGTAGACCCGATCTATTTTTGGGCCTATAAAAACATAACCCGACCAAACCAATTCTCGGTTTGTCGGGCGACCCGGCTGGTGCAAGTGCCCCGACCACGCTGGCCGGCCCGCCAAAACCTACTAGCTCTAAACCGGGTATGGAAAGAAAAAATAGTGTACACATTTGGAGAGATCAATTTGTGTAAGTCAAATTGTGATAGATACGGGGAAGCACTCAGGGTTAGAGCTGTCAAAATGGGGTCAAGGCGGGTCAACCCGTGGCCCGCCAAAACCCGCCAATAGGTGGTGCGGTGAGGGCCGGGTCGCCATTTTAGCGGGCCGTATAAACTCTGGCCTAGCCCAACCCGCTATGGGTTGTGGGCTAGGTAGGCCGGCCCACTAGTTTTTCTTTTCTTTTTCTTTTTTTAGTTTTGACATTGGGCTTTGAAAGAAGAAGATTAGCACACTTGCTCATTAACTCACCAATTCGGAGGAAGAGGTTTACGTAATATGCGCATATCCCTAGGAGGAATTGGTTTTTAGGGTAAAATAAAGGTAGGGTTTGCAAGTTTGGAACAACTTTCAAGAAAAAAAAGGTTCATTTATCAATATTTCGAAAATGTTTTATATTTATAACCCCAACCAAAGAAGGCAAAATTTGAAATTGGCTGCTGAAACAGGTATATTTTTCTTGAATCTTGAATGACATTACATTTTAAAACTTTTTAGGAATTCAACAGCCAGGCTCATTTTAACAATAATTAAAGAAATATTTTGTGTTACAACTAATATAGAAGCTGCCAGCTGTTGTTAAGAGAACCAGTAATATTAAATGAATAAATGTTGTTTAAATATTTGTGTTGTTTCAAATTTACGGTTGTGGTTAATAGTCATTAATACAATTGATTTAGAGTTAGTTAAAAATTAATATTAAAATTACTCTTATTTATACAGCTAGTTCAGAGTTAATTAAAAAAATTAAATTTAAACTACTCAAACAAAAAGAGAGGGCTGGCGCCCGCCCCGCCTCCCGACCCGCGGCCCAAACGATTTGGCCCATTGAGGCCCGCTTCTAAGCTGGCCAGTATTTTCCCAACCCAACCCAACCCATTTATTAAGTGGGGCGGGCTGGCCCGACGGACCAAGCCCATTTTGACAGCTCTACTCAGGATATTTTTCTCTTGGGCAATATAAAGAGGTTGAGGAGAGTATTCTTGGATAATTAATAAAGTTGTTGTACGAGAGTTTTATTTTCTTGGGTTTAGTCGATAAAACTCAAGGGGTGTATTTTTTGTACTGGAAAATTCTTTATTAGTAAGGAACGGAAACTCTCCTGGACATAAGCGTATTTTACTAAACCACATATGTGTGTTATTTTATTTTCTATCTTTTTATTGTCATCATTTTATTGGTGTGATTTGTCGGTTATTTCGGATAAATCAAATCTCAGATTACGAGACGCTTCCGCTGTGCCCAACAATATTTTATATAAATTAGACTTCTATATTTATAAATTCTAACTACTCTTTTAATTATTTTAAAAAGGGATAAAAACAGTTAACACCCCAAACTATTTAGGTTTTTACACTTAGCCATACGAACTTTGAAACGTTACACTTTGCCACCTAAACTTTACAAAATTTTACACTTTGCTTAAAATTTCAGATTTACCCCTAGTTTCATGAAAGTTTGTTTTCAGTTTACCCTCAAAACTTTAAAGTTGTTGCACTTTACCACCTAGGCGATAAATTTTATTGTATTTTCTACATTTACTCCTCAAGGTCTTGCGATCCTCGAAAATGGTATCAGAGCCTAGGTTTATTAAAAACTTTTAGTTATATTTATTATATTTATGTAATTAATAATTGGTGAGGAGAATCTCTCCGAGAATATGGATCTGAACAATTGTCCAAGATGTACACCTTACAGGACATATCGTCAAATTTTGGCGATATATGCACAAGATCACCAGGATAAGATAGTATATTGGAACAACCAATATGTTGAAAAGGAACTTGCAGGAGCTAATTGAGAAACCTTGAGACACTGCGAGAGACAAGCGGCATATTATATGAGTTTCTTCACAGTAAACCAGATATTATATGTCGATCTGATGAATCGTAAGGAAGCAGTTCATGAAGATACCCATCAAAATCATGATTCCTGATGGTGTACCAGAATGGAACAAGATATCTTCCCGATACATCTAAGATCTCAAAAGATCTTAGAGATCCGAAGACGGTCAGTGCGAGACTATGGCAACCACCATATTCATCTACCAACACAAGTTCATCGGATCCAAAACCGGATGGAGACGATGGTGAAATATCGAGAAAGAAACTCTTGAAATTCTTCATGATATTCGAAACGAGTCAAGAACCTGAGGGGCATGACCAAGTTCATCCGGGAAAGAAACGTATTGATTTGAAGCAGACCTATTTACACCAAAAAAGGAAACCAACCGGTTATACGAAAAATGACAGATGATGAGAGGATTATCGCTATCCTCGAGGAAAATCATCACAAACTAAAAGTGATGGATATGGAAAAGATAAATCTTAAAGATATACATGACCTTGCAGAATCCTTCGCAGGATTAGGAATTGTAGATTTAAGATGAACGCATGAGATGGATCAGCTTTGGTTACACTTGACCAACATGGAAGACCACCTCCACCACCACCAGTAAATCCCAATGTTGCAGAAAGTTCATGTTCAAATCATGGAGACCATGATGAAAGAATGCCTCATGTTGGAGATTTCACCACAAGGAGTGAACCTCTTACAGGAACTCAACAACCTTCTAGAAGGCCAAATTTATATAATACACCTTATGAAAGATCGCAGCTCGATCCGATACATCCATATGGATTGATGTTAAATCTGGATATCCCAGATTTTAAAAATCGAGAAGTCCTTATTGATGAATGGGCATCAGCTATGAGGATTCTGGCAGTACCCGATCGATCGCGAATGAAGGATTCATCTTACTTTGAGATGAGTCTTGAAGGATCTGTAAAGATTGCATGGGATATGACCGAAGCAGTTATGAAGAGCACGGTCACAGCTCGAGAATCATTGAAAGGAATTGTCATTAATATGGCCAAATTATTCAAAATTCATTTTATCGGCACATGCTACTTTGAGGGATTAGAAGAAAAAAAGAAAAAGATATAAATAGGCCCTCTACTAACTCGAGTTACATGATATTTGTCATATCGATGAATATATCAAGTTGTTCACTGAGTACCGATGGAAGTCTAAGGTGGGAGACAAAGAAGCTTCACAGCTATTCTTTGCAAAGATTCCGAGTCCCTGGAGAGAAATTCTTATCGGGGAATATAAGAGTGCAACGATTTGATACGGTGGCGGAAGAATGTCATTCCCCGAAGGCGAGTTATCCGAATGGTGCCACCATGCAAAGACTATACATGAATTACAAGAGATTACAAAGATTTAACAAAGTAGTTCCTCTATGTTGCGTAGATGATGATATCCCAACAGTTGTGGGAGGCCAACCACGGCGGCATAAGAAGAATAAGGAGAGAAGCCATCCATACCGCCGAGAAAGCAGCAGCAAAAGAAGTAGGTCTTCATGGAGACCTAGAAGGTTTTGGTCAAAACAAAAGGCATGTAGTTACAAATCAGGGCAAAGACCAGCACCAAGCAGGAGTAGAGCCTCTTCATCAGGTTCTAATCAAAGGAGTACCAGTAGATCTTCAGGACGAAGAACTTTCAGGCGAGCTCACACTAGGGCTAATGAAAGTTTTAAAGACAGTAATTGTTGGACATGTGGAGCTAGATGGCATATTTAAACAGATTGCCCAGAGAACCAAAAACGAGGAGTCAGGCAGTTCGAAGCTACACCAAAATTCAAAGAAGCTGTCTATTATCAAGATTTGATCCAGGTGTATCAATTTGAGGATCTACCCTCAGATGAAAGCATCTATGAAGAAGAGATCTATTCTGACGATGGAAGTGAAAACAGTTCAGAATCGGAGCGAAGAAGAAATTCTTCAGCAAATAGTTAGGGAGGATATGTCAGGATTCCTCTCCCATACTACGATTTCTCATAAGACTCTTATGAGAATCATGAAGGAAGATCCAAAGCTTCAGGTATACGATGGATTTACAATTGGAGCTATGGAAAATGCCTTGGATAAAATTGGGTTTCGTAATAGAAAGTACCAAATTATCCACAGAGTAACTACCGGAGAATTTGCCATCCCGATAGAATTCACTGGTAACCTGATTGAGATGCAGTTGGTCCCATACAGAGAAATCCAGGAGATCAAAAGCACAGTCAAAAGAGATGTTGCCAACACACTTTTATGGATTCATATTGGATCCATAAGAGTTATTATAAGGCAACATTCAAGGAATGAATAGATGTGCCACTAAATATGGCTATCTTTGACAAGCGAATCTCACATCTCAAAGATTCATGCCTTGGAGCGGTTATAGGAAATTTGTATGCAAGAAAATTGACATTTAATGGCTACCCTAGAATTGCATACAATTTGAGAGATCGAGATTTCAACAGAGTCCAAACCCTTCATCAAGATTTCAAAAGAGTCGATTTGATGAAAGAAGGGAATAGACCTTACTCGATCACATACAAGGTTTCATATGCTCTCCCGAATACACATCATTCAGAAGTATTCTTGAGAAAGGAATTTATTGAAGTCCCAAGAATCTTTGAGGATTTTGCCAGGTGGTTCTACCGTAAAATCATTGAGTCTTCAACTATAAAGGAGATTGATATGATAAATCAAGATCAACCAGTCTTCAACAAAAGTCGAAGTCTCAGAGTTGAGCCAAGAAGGATATCTTTCCAACAAGATGATAAGCAGTAGCCATTGGCAAGAGAAACGACCGAGTACAGTTCAGTGCATCCCAGATGTTTTCAAAACACAAGGAGAGTTGAAATGCCCGAGGAAGGATGAAAAGAAGTTGAAGTAATATTTGACATCACTCAAAAGGATAATATTTTTCCTTGTGATGTTCTATATTATCTCCAACAACCTATAGTTGGAAGGTATCAAGGAAACCTGAAGATAGGTGAAATTGAGCTGACTATCACAGGGGTAGCAGGGATCCCAGAGCAGTTAATACTGGGGATTGAATTTCTTGAGGATCATAAACCTTGGGAAAGATTACAAGAAGGAATAGAGTTCACAGTGGCTAATAAAAGATACATAATCGATGTAGGGTGTGCATGATTGGTTAATCCTACGAACCGAATCGAATCGAAAATTCGGTTGAATCAAAAACCGAACCAAACTTTCGGTTCGGTTTTCGGTTTTCATATTTTTCGAATTTCGGTTTTCGGTTCGGTTCGGTTTTGGAAGGTTTAACAAATCCGAACCGACTAAAAACCGAAATATTTTAGAATTTTTTAATTTATATATATATATATATATATCATAAGTTGCTATGTTGAATAGCAACTCGTAAAAAAAGCAATTTTTGCTTCAAAAAATCGAAAGTATATTTTCCCATATCCAAACCATCACTTTGTGGTATTAATAACTTCCATTACTAATTAAATGCTTCAATTAAAATCATCAATTAATATGGTATTATCTTTGTCATACCTCATCTTGGCATCGTGAAATATAATGCATGTGAATAATAATAATTATTCCTAGTGCATTCAAGATACGTATAGTCTTCATAGTATTTTCTATACATAAAAACATATATGTTCTTAAATTTTTAAAATTATAAAACCAGATCCATCCATCATAACTAAGTTCTTAAAAATCATGACGGGTTGGTTTGTAGGATTTATTAAATATTTTGTAGGATATACTCATGCATTTTGTAAGACTTATTAAATATTTTCGGCCGGTTCGGTTTTTAAATCAAAACCGAAATTTTGTTCGATTTTGACCGAACCAAAATTAATAAATTCGGTTCGGTTTCGGTTTGGGTTTTTGGCCAACCGAATTTTCGGTTAACCGAAATTTCGGTTTGGTTCGGTTCGGTTTGGCCGAATGGACACCCCTAATCAGATGACCACTAGCCCATTCTCAATATACATTTCTATCGGAATGTTATATTCTGAATACAAAGTTGAGTATTTCGCCGCCTATATTGATTCAGTCTTAGGAATATGTTTACTCGCAGGATGTTTTCCCTAAAGAAATTGGACAAGATTTACCAGCAATTGCAGGAAGACATTTCTCCAAAAGGATTCTTATCCTTAATCGGGGAATTAAACAAGCAGAAATCATGATCGGAGGCACAGGCGGTACCCCATGGTACAAAGTAAGGACGCCACCAATCTATTTCCATACAGGAGTAGATGTTTTGCTAGGAAATGATTTCCTACAAACATTCAAGCGATTTACACAGGAGAATGAGACAAGAAGACTTATTTTCACAACATTATGTGATCATAAGATTATTGTCCAGCATCTGCGGGAAGCATTTTATCGCAAAACGCCCATTAATTTCGCAGCAAGCGTGGTGATGAATCCAAACTTCGAAATCCAAAGATGGCGGATCGAAGGAAATTTGGCAAAGCATTATTATCCTTTAGACAGTTTGGTTCGATCCGTAAGGATAAGAAAATATGGGATAATAGCTTGTATTCATCAATAGTACAAGGAGAAGAACGAGTACCTCCAAAGGCTACTACAGAATTAATGATGAGCCTAATGGAGAATCCACAGAGTGACGTTACCATAGAAGAATAAATATCACTCGAGGATATCAAGATGAAGATGAACTGGTGCTATATACAGATGCCAATGACTATTGGTGGGCAGTAGTTCTTACAAAAGCTACACCAAACGGCGAAGTGCCATGCAGATATTGCAGTGGTCTTTTTATAGACAGTGAAGCAAATCGATGGCATATAAACAAGAAAGAATTATTTGCAGTGAGAAAGGCTTTCAAAAAATGGCCTCTACTTTTACTGGCTAAAAAGTTTACTTTAAAAATTGATAATTCAAGTGTCAAAGCTTTTCTGAAAAACAAAATTGAGTCAAAACCAGAAAATGCTAGATTACTTAGATGGCAAGCTGAATGTCAATATTATGATTATGATATTGTCATTATAAAAATCTCATGAAAATGTTCTTGCAGATTTTTTGACACGAGATGGAATGACGCATTGCTGACGAGGTCCTTAAACAATTAAGACATCTTAGGAAAAACCTGGAGAGTCTAGAACGAGATTTTGGGATGTTATGTCTCAATGCAGAAGTTGTTGGACGACTTCAATAGGCTGACCAGAAATCCGTTTCTAGTCAAATACGGGCATGCCAGTTTGCTCAAGGACAATTATTCTTAGCGCTGCAAGGGCCTCTCCTCCAGACCGCATCTCCTATGATGCAAAAAGGGGCGAATAGAGAACGAGACTCTAACCCGGAGGTTATGGATTCAAGTACCATAATCTTGCAGGTGATGCATCCCCTGAGGGTGTACAAATTGTAACGAATGTTGAAGCTCCGGTGTCACAACCCAAGTCTTCAAGTCAACCCAGCACCTCTGGGGTTAAAGAGGGAGAGTTGAATCTTAGGCCACAGTCAGGCAAAGAGAAGAATTCTCTGGGAGAACAAAATTCCAACTAGCAAAGAAACTTACCGAAAATTCTGTAATATGGTGCATGTTGGCCGTTGGATTGATCGGATCTGTCAAGCATGCCCCAAACATAAAGAACCCGAGTTTGGGAAAGTATTCTGACCCAAACCCAACAGACAGGACCATGCAGCTAGAAAGGACAAGGGCCCAGCTCACAAGACGTGTTATCCTCGGGGACCACGTAAACCAAATTTTTAAAAGATTCCCCGATAAACATCACATGGGATGAGTCACGTGAAAGAAAAAGAAAACAGTTGGCGAGGTAATAATTAAGGATATGATGTAAGCAGTGACGTCATATATATCAACAAGATTTGGAGTCCGCCTTTCAAGTCCGTATTCAAGTCTATAAAAGGCGAGAGTTGAAGGAAGCTGAGGACATCGAACATTTGCCTTAGTTTTCTTATAATAAATTCTGAGTGAAAATTTGTATTAGCTGATTGTTTAGTTTTAAGTTTATGTATTTTCGAGTGCAAGCCTCATATATGAGAGGATGAACAAGTATTCTCCTCCCAAAAGGAGATTACTAATGTAACAAATATTTCTAAGTTCTTAATAAATAAAGGCTTTTGTTCAACATGTGTTCATAATATTCTATTAATTCATCCCTTTGAAGAAGTATTGTATACGCCTGGAGTAGGAAACGAACCAAGGTTGTGTTGAGCAGTTGCTGAAGGAGTCGGATAACTTGTATATAACCTTCCCTGTTTGTTGAAGTTGAACAGTGTGAATTGTTTGTCAAACGGTCTAGGGGCAGTGATTTTTCGACTGGTGGTGTTGTGAACCATCTCACTCGGTGTTGTTTCGGTCAAAGAAGGTATGAATTTTAAGGGATTTATTCATTTTATAGAAGCATGTTGGGCCTGATATGGTCGTAATGGACTATTTTCATTTTCAGTCTAAAGACCCAATTTGTATACGGATAAATACTTGAAATGAGATCTTGATAGAAGTGTGTCTTGTTAAGTTTATAGGCTGGAAACCTGGCATGATCCATTTAAAATCACTGGATAGAGACTAGGTCTAAGTAGGTGTAACAATGCCACGAACAAAACAAGTAACAGAAAATAAGGGTTCTCATTTATCGAAAAATCTGAAAAAACAAATTGATTATGGAGTAAAAATTTTATGTTTATTGAATAATGCAATAAATTTATTATTATGTAGTAGTTTGCCACAAATTGGAGTTTAGAGGGATAGCTAGAACTATTGTTATCAAAGAATAAAATCCTAGGGACAAAATTATCCATAGTGGGTCGAGTGTAAAAAATTTCATAGTTCAGGTTGAAAATTATCACGAATCAAAGTTTGGTGGATAAAGTGTAAAAAAGGGTAAAGTTGGGGTGGTTAAATGTATTTATCTCTTTTAAAAATCCCTTCTCAATATGTAGTACAATGTTCATTTCCCCATGCAATAGATTATACCAGGAGAGGTAACTGATGACATTTTCTTTCAAAAAGGGGCTGCTAAGAAAAATAGGATGAGGTTGTCGTTAGGTAGCAGCCACCCCCACCAAACATGGTCAATCTTGGGGGCTATATTCAAAGTGGTTTATGGTGGAAAAATACAAATTGGTTTGCATTTTGTTTCAATGAATTTGCTCCCTCATTTGCTCATAAAAGGGCTTATGGTGGTGGTTGAAGGAAATCATGGCAAGTAAGTGAAATGCTTGGCCATCTAACCGGGTGGAGAGGAAAATGAGTGTACACACCTGGAAATATCAATTTGGGTGAGTCAAATTGTGATAGGTGCGGGGAAACACTCGGATATATTTCTCTCGGGTAACACAAAGGAGTTGGGGAGAGTGTTCTTTGATAACTAGTAATGTGGTTGTACGAAAGTATTTTATTCTTGGGTTTGGCCATAAAACTCAAGGGGTGTATATTTCTTTGTACCGGAAATTCTTTATTAGTAAAAATGGAAACTCTCATGGACGTGGAAGCTTTTGCCGAACCACGTAAACTCTATGTATTTTATTTTATGTCAGTGTCATTTTATTTTTGCCATTATTTTATTGGTGTGATTTGTCGGATATTCCGGATAAATCAACTCGCGGATCACGACACGTCTCCACTGTGCCCAACAAGTGGTATCAGAGCTAGTTGGGAATTCGGGCAAGGTAGAAAATTGAGATTTGATTTTTCCGGATGGACACTGTGACAGTGATAAATCCATTCAAGGTGCAACAATTTGACGGCAAAGGAATTTCACTCTTTGGCAATGAAGGGTGAAAGATCTCCTAGTTCAACGGGGGCTGACAATGGCGTTGAAGGGAAAGGAGGAAAAATTGACAGATATGAAAGACGCACAGTGGGAAAATATGAATCAATTGCAGAAAGTTGATGAATTGGTAATTGGAGGAAATCTGGTGGTGGATTTGTGATCAGCAGGTCAGATTCAAGGACCAGACAAAGGGTATTGTATGTTATCGTTATCACAAGGAAGGCCACGTTAAAAGGAATTGTCCTTGGAGAAAGAAGGATGTTGCGGGTTATGGTGGCGGTGGTGATGTGGTGATAGCTGCGGAAAATGGAGATATCTCACAGTCTCCATAAGGATTGATACTTCTCAATATTGATGGATTTTAGATTTGGGATTCATAATGCATGTGTGCTCCTAAAGTGATTGTTTTGATTTACTTCAACTGGAGAGGGCAGGAACTTTATCCTTGGGTGATGGTTATACTTCTGGAATCATGAGATTGGAGTGGAGAATATCAAAATAGGTGATGGAATGGACCTTATTTTAGGTGGTGTGGCCTATGTCCCAAAGATGCGGAGAAATCTAATTTCCTTGAGCCAAGCGGATTCCAACAGCTGGGATATTTAGTTGGAGGTGGAGTCCTGAAAGTCACACATGGCGGAAGGGTCCTAAGGGTGTGAGAGAAGTATCGGAATTTGTATCGTCTGGTGAACTCAAGGATTACTGGAAGTGGAGTGCGCCGGAAGGCTTCTAGGGAGCAGACAGGGTGTGAGGAAAATCCTGCTGGGCAAGAAGATGGATTGAGGTCGTCCCTCTCAGCAGTCAACTGGTGGTGTTGACTGGATCGCATATGTGCATTGGTCGATTGAATCAGGTGAAGTTAGGACCTTATTGATTCGGCATGTGCAGTGTATTGAAGGCCAATGATATTTGATATTTTTGGTTTGCGGGAAATAGTGTTTGGGGTTGGAGGTGGAGATTGTTAGGTAGCAGCCACCCCCACCAAACATGGTCAATCTTAGGGGCTATATTCAAAGTGGTTTTTGGTGGAAAAATGCAAATTGGTTTGCATTTTGTTTCAATTATTTTGCTCCCTCATTTGCCTATAAAAGGGCTTACGGGGGTGGTTGAAGGAAATCAAGGCAAGCAAGTTAAGTGCTTGGCCATCCAACCAGGTGAAGAGGAAAAATGAGTGTACACACCTGGAGAGAATAATTTGGGTAAGTCAAATTGTGATAGGTGTGGGGAAACACTCGGGTATATTTCTCTCGGGTAACACAAAGGGGTTGTGGAGAGTGTTCTTTGATAACTAGTAAAGTGGTTGTACGAAAGTATTTTATTCTTGGGTTTGGCCCACAAAACTCAAGGGGTGTATATTTCTTGTACCGGGAAATTCTTTAATAGTAAAGAACAGAAACTCTCGTGGACGTAGGCAGGTTTTGCCGAACCACGTAAAACTCTGTGTATTTTATTTTATGTCGGTGTCATTTTATTTTTACCATTATTTTGTTGGTGTGATTTGTCGGATATTCTGGATAAATCAACTCTCGGATCACGATACGCCTCCGTTGTGCCCAACAGTTGCTCCCATTAGCTGGATCCAATTTTGGAGGGGGGGGTGAGTTAATTTACCTGTTCTGTTTATGGGATGAATGGTAAGTATACAATTATGACACCATCTTATACACGTGACATTTATTTAATACAATGAAATAGAAAATGGAATAGGGATATAAAATAGGAAATCTCAATCCATTTTAAATTTTTTTTTGTCCACTTGGCAAGGTAAATGCTAAGTAAGCATTCCCTCCAAAATTAGATTTTACCACAAATTTCATTTTACATAACAACATTACGACAAACATCTTGTCATATCAGTTTTTTCCGGCTGCTAGAATGCAATTACAATTTTTCAAAAAAAAGAACAGTAAACTAGAAAAATAGGTACAAATCAGACTAAAACGCAAAGTAGTCAACAAAAAGGTCTAATTTTACAGTTATGCTGTTAGAAAACTTCATGGAAGTTATTACATCCGCACACAGTTGCTATCTTGTCTTAAAATATTGAACAAACTTTAAAGATCAAACAAACTCTTGACTTTTGTATAACTAGCAAGTTGGAGAAAGACTTGCCTAACACGGAAAATCCAAACAATTCAGTTGGAATTTATTATTATAACTTATCTTACATAGACTTTTATTTCATTCCCGACTATAAATTTAAGAAGCACAAAGAATTCTTCACACAAAATCAAGGGGAATATCTTGGATGCAGAGCATCGTGATGACGAACAAGGGATTGGTTTCATAAAACGTGACTCTATCAGTCATTATTCCACTAACAAAAAAATTAATCCTAACATGTGAAAATTCTAAAGACTACA
This sequence comes from Rehmannia glutinosa, assembly GCA_016081115.2. Lineage (NCBI taxonomy): Eukaryota > Viridiplantae > Streptophyta > Magnoliopsida > Lamiales > Orobanchaceae > Rehmannia > Rehmannia glutinosa. Next base: position 194,669 of record JABTTQ020000438.1, on the reverse strand, counting down.
CAATACAAACTAATTCCTAATATAAAAATATATCTAAACATGGTAGATGGATAAATCATTTCCTATAAAATATGAAGCATTGAAACCAAAAACTGATTTTCACATGTGATAATAAGAATGTGTGCAATAATTTCAACAGATAAGGCAAAGCAAAAATAGAGTTGAATTGGCAAAACATTGAGTGATTGACATATAAAACTCCAACACTTTCGTAGAACATTATATACATTTTTTTAAAAACAATCCAAACTATTACAAATGGATTGTAGGGGGGGGATGGGGTTTGAACCCTTGACCTCACATTTAATTAGCCCTCATCTTTTTTTGCTCAAATTCTTTAGCTCGAAGCTTGTTAGGACTAGCCCACGGGTTAACCGGGTTAGCCCGTTAACTCGTCATTTTTTTAAAAAGAAATATATAAATGAAAATATAATATTCTATATCTATTGTTTATTATCTCTTACTAGTAAGATTTTTTCAAATTCACCCGATGACTTTAATTTGTATGACGTGAGTATTTATATTTTAAAGAACTTTTAATTCTTTATTTATTCATTTTAATTACACAACTTATTTATAATACTTTTATATTTTTAACAATTATATTTCAATAATATGTACATAAAAATAAACTTCTTACTAATAACTAGTTTTTGTTGTTTTATATATTTCAAATGAAAAATAATTGGACGATAATACTTTATTCACGATCAAATATGATTGAGGATGGTGTTTGATTAGTAGTTACTTAGTTGTATACCTTTTTTTTGGAGGGGAATTAAACACTTTACTAACATAAGTCAGCTAAACAGCTGAACTTAGCTAGAAAGGGACAAAATCCACACCAGAAGTACAAGAAAAATGAGAGAAAACTGAACAAGTTAACTTATGTGCTACGCCATTATATTCAGATGGCATGAACGAACAAGAACTCCTAGTTGTACTAGAAGATATTAGCCTTCGAATATCAGCAAGGACCCGAAAGTACTCATCTCCAAGGTACATAGCAGGGGCATTACACGCGTCCGCGAGAATTTTTGAATCAGCCTCAGCCACAGAAATATCCATCCCCATTGATTTTGCAAACTCTAGCCCTTCCCGGAGTGCTAAAGCTTCTGCAACCGAGATGTCTAGTTGGGCCATTTATTCTCTTGGCAAGACATGCACAAACAACATCTCACGAGTCCCAAATCGCAGCTCCGATTCCGGTGAATAACTGGTCAGACCGAATAGAAGCATCTACATTAAGTTTTAGAGCCCATTCCGGTGGCCTACTCCACACCACATTCCTAGTAATAGGGTCAGTTGGGGTTGGCCATGACATACTTTTCCCACATTTTTGATATGCATCTAATGTACCACTTTCCAAGTCAATAGTTTCTGTTGGACTAGCCCATTTATTATTAAACATGTCATTGTTACGTAAGAACCAAATAGCCCATAAGATCATAACAAAAATCTCCAGATCACTAACTTTCAAAGATGTGCAAACATTACTGAAAAAAATCCACAAAAGACCCCAACTTCAGTGAGCCCACAAGGTCTTTAAAAACACTCATCTTCCATACAGACATAGAATCTCTACAATCTCTGAGTGCATGTTCAATTGTTTCATGTTCCATACCACAATGACAACAATTAAGAGAAAGGGAAATACCTCTTTTAACAAGTTAAAAGCACAAGGAGGATATATTGGGTAGCCCTCCATACAAAAATCCTAATCTTACTGGGAATTCTTAGACACCAATTTTTCTGTCTCCATGAACCAGATACTCTAGAAGAGGATGCCCCATGCTTTATAGTGCCCTGTAATGCCATCGTATAGCCCGATAGGACTGAATAAACCCCTGAATTTTCGAAATGCCAAATGAGTTTATAAGGATAATAGTTTTTTCCGAGCAGTATTTTCAAAATACACTCCATGTCGCCTGCCCATAAAATACTATCAAGCACGTTAAAGTTCCATTGCCGATTATAGATTAAATCTGCAACCCGGATCGGAGCATTATTCTGTGGAGGAGAAAAAGGCTTGAAAGTGTCTGGGAATCCAAGAATCATTATAAATGGACACCTTCTTGCCGTTTACAATACGCCAATGGAGTCCATGTTGAAGAAGCTCCCTTCCACACAAAATACTTCTCCCGACTATAGGAAGGATTTCTCCCAACATCTGCCTCAAGAAATGAAGAATAAGGAAAATATTTCGCCTTGAGAACTCGACCAACTAGAGACACCCCATTCTCAACAAGTCTGCATGCTTGTTTGGCTAGGAGAGCCTGGTTAAATAATTCCATATCTCTGAACCCCATACCTCCGAGCCCTTTGAGTCGCCTAAGCAACTCCCAATGCATCCAATATATACGTCTCTTATTCTCCCATTCCCACCACCAAAACCTCGCCACTGAATTCTGAAGGTTCTTGCAAATGGATGAAGAAAATTTAAAAATACTCATAGCATAGTTCGCGGACGCCTGAGCCACAACCTTAATAAGAACTTCCCTACCTCCCATAGAGAAATTATCAGCCTACCAATATTGTAATTTGCGCATCACCCGCTCTTGCACCCCATAAAATGTCCAGGGTTTATTTTTTCCAATGAAAGCTGGGAGTCCCATATATTTATCCTCCTCACCATAGCTCCGAGAGATACCAAGGAAATCACAAATTTCTTGCTTAATATTATCTGCCACATTATGGCTGAATATAATGGTCGATTTCTCAAGACTGACAAGTTGCCACGATGCTTTTGAATATATATCCAGAATAGCCCTAATATGATTACAATCCTCGAGCCGAGCATGCCCAAAAATAATCAAAACATTCACAAATAGCAAATGGCTGACTGATGGGGGCATTATGAGTGACTGAAATGCCTCAGATAAAATTCACCCATTCATATTTATGAATTAAGGCAGAGAAACCTTCGACACATAATAAGAAAAGGTATGGCGACAACGGGCAACCTTGACGTAGACCTCTTAGGGGTATAATTTGATTCGTAGTTGTACCATTAAACCGAATGGACAACTTAGCCGTAGAGATGCAGTCCAAGATCAGATTTGTCTATCTAGGTCTAAACCCCATTCATTTCATTATCTCGATATGGAAAAGCCATTCAATTCGATCATAGGCTTTACTAAGATCGAGCTTTAAGCCCATAAGTCTCTCTTTCCCATTAGCTTTGCAACGTAAGAGTGAATTGTTTCGAATGCGATTAATATATTATCCATAATCAATTACTCGGGACAAAATTGCTATGTTCCTCTGAAATAATAGATGGCAGAAGTGTCTTGAGTCTATTCGTGAGGGCCTTAGTAACCACTTTGTAAATGATGTTACACAAACTAATTGGCCAAAAATCAGAAACTTGAGTTGGTCTAGCCACTTTGAGAATCAGACAATGGTTGTATCATTGTACTCATTGATTGAATGGCCCGAGTTTAAAATGCCCAGCGTGACCTTCACAAGATCTGCACCAATAGTATCCCAGTTCTTTTGAAAAAAAATAGGATGAAAACCATCCGGCTTGGGAGCTTTCAAAGGACCCATCCCGAAGAGAGCCACTCGAATATCATCTTCGAAAAAGGGAGCATCAAAACTATCAAGATCCTCATGAGATATGCTTGTATCCACTGTCTCAATCACATGTTCCATATATGTCCAAGAAGGATTTGTGGATGTGAAGATATTACTGAAATAAAATTCGATTTCGCGAGCGATACCATTCTCCTCCTCCGTCCATTCCACATTACTCATTTTAAGCTTTCAAATCCAGTTTGTTTGCCTCCGTTGTGTGGTTTTTCGATGAAAGAATTTTGTATTACGGCCACCACCCCTTAGCCAATCTGCCCATGACATTTGTTTCCAATAATACTCTTCATGCGCCAAAAGCACGCTCTAAGTCCCTCCCTACTACCTTAATCCGATCAAAATCCATCACAGAAGGGTGGGCTTTGTAAAAATGAGAAAGCTCCTACTAAAAATTATTAATATGCACGTCGATATTCCCAAACTCCTTGGTGCTCCATGATTTCAACGCGGAGCCACAAAAAGCCAATTAATTCTTGAAGGATTCACTTTTTAATTTTCATTCGAACTAACTATTTTGGAGAGTTTCCGAAAAAAGTCGGTCGTTAACCACATAGGTTCAAATCTAAAAGATGTCCTTTTGAGGACGCCCTTCCGGGGATTGGAAGGGACTTCCTGCTGGAACTCTTATCTGGCTTCGCTTTTGATGTCTTCCCCAGGTGTTAGAGTTTTTCTCTCTTCTTCCGCTGAGGAGTAGTATTTCGAAGGATATCCTTTTAGGGCCCAGAGTGGGCGCCCTTTTGGAGTTCACGGGGCACTTTCCCTAAGCTTGAAAGGGGATCGTTCTGGATCTTCCACCATAACTTTTGCTTCATGCTTTTGATCTCTCCTCCACATGTGCTAGCATTTTTCACCTTCTTTTCCTTGCACATTTTCATCATGGAGAAGAATTCACCGGGACTCTTGTGAGAAGGCCCCCTCTTTCGGGGTCTTAGCTGGAGGGAAAAGGATTTTTATTAGGACCTCCTTGTGAGAAGGTCCCTCCTATCGGGTTTTAGCCGGAAGGGGTGATCCCACCCAGGGTTTTAGCCCGGCGAGGCCATCCCCTCTAGGGTCTTAGCCAGATGAGGTTAATATGTTGGGGCCCCCTGAGAGCACGATGCTACTTCACTGGGGGCATTCCCCAAGAACCCTTGATAGCATTAAGCTACCTTACTATGGGTTTTAACAAGGGGCCCTAGATAGCTTGAAGCTACCTAACTAAGGGCGGCCTCTGTAGCCCTAGATAGCACTAAGCTACCTCATTGTGGGCAACCCCCGGGAACCATGGATAGCGTGAAGTTACCTCACTATGGGTTTTAATGAGGAGCCCTGGACAGTGCGAAACTACCTCACTATGGGCTACCTCCGGGAACCCTGAATAGCGCGAAGCTACCTTACTATGGGTATCCCCCAGGAACCTTGGATAGTGTGAAGCTACCTCACTATCGGCATCCCCTAGAGTCATTCTGACTTGAACATCTGCTACTTAGCTTCAGGGAAATCCGTGTTCATAAGTTATTAGTTACCATCCATGTAAGTGTGTTGCACATATTTGGATAGAAAACAAGAACTTTATTCATAATTCAACTGTCTTGGCAGAGAAATAGATACATATATACTCGGCTCATAGGTCAGAAAAACAAAATAAGCAGACAAACATCTTAGGAAACATTAAATAAAGATAAAATAAATGAAATATTGAAGCACCCCGGATGGTTCTAGGCTTGTTGAAGGCTTGGAGAATGGGGGAGTTCAAACTCCCCTCATTCCTGGCCTTGGTTGCTGACTCCTTCTTCGTGCTGCTTTAGATCACGGTGAAACTTGCTCTGATCCTCATAGAGTCGCTTAATCTCTTTTTTCAGATGGAAACACCTATCCGTAGTATGCCCTTTATCTTGATGGAAGTGGCAATATTCATTGGAGTGAGACCGTTTAGGATTGTCCCTCGTCCCCTTGGGATGCTCTATGATTCCTTGTCGTTGGGCTACGGACGTGACTTCGACCAGGGATGTATTCAATAGGGAATATTTGCGTTGGACTTCCCTTCTACTTGGATCCATCTTGTTGTTTCTCTTGCGGTTTGGTTTTTCTTCTTTTTCCCGAGACTTGCGCTTGATTCTGGGTTCAGGCTTGGTGGACTCCTCTACTCGGATATTCTTCTCCGCTCGGCTCAATAGCTCCTCTATGTTGGATGGAGGCTTCCCAGCAAGAGACTTCTTTAGGCGCCCATGCCGTAGATTTTGTTGTAGTATCCCAGCCAAGGTCTCATGTTGGATGTTGGCCACTTCGCTAACGGCTTCCATGAACCGCTTCATGAACTCCCGCAGTGTCTGTCCTTCCATCTGCTTCACCTTGAAGAGGTGAGAGATAGTCTTGGGATACTTTCTGTTGATGATGAACTGTTGTATAAATGCCTCCGTGAGCTTGTCCATCCCAGAGATTGATCCCACCGGGAGCTGATTGAACGACATTAGCACCCGCTTGGTCAGAGTAGTGCGGAACACCTTGCAGTAAGAGGCATCCGACATGTTGTAGAGATCCGCTTTGGCATAGAATTTGTCCAAGGGCTCCTGCGTTCTCTGATTCTATCATACTCCCGAGGTTGGAGGTCTTGATCCTTGTTGGCAAAAGCTCAGATAAGATCACCAGAGCTAACAGGCTCCCCTTCATTAATGTTGTAGCTCACGAGTTGGCTAGGTTAGGCTAGGCTGCACTGCTTGAGATTCTTCAGCCGGTGGCGGCTCTTCACGATTCTGATTTTCACCGCAACTTTCCTATCTCTCACCCCAATCGTTTCGATCAGGGTCTTCAGCGGTGGGTGGAGCCCGCAGTGGTCTTCCTACAGCATCTGCTGCGACTACTTGTTCCCTTACATTGTGTCGAGATGCTCTCCAGGCAATCTCTTCCAGCAAAGCTTGTAAGGGTTCTTGAGCTAGGCGAGTTTCTTCAGCGGGCGGAGCCCTTCCAGGAGGAGGAGGGGGCAGCGCCCCTCTCGCAAATGAAGGGGGCGGCACTCCTCTAGGAGGAGGAGGGCTGGCTCCCCATCTTTCAGGTGGTCGTTCTTCTTGCTGGTCTCCGGCGCCTTGGCCTGCAGCTTGAGATCTGCGTCACGTGCTCGCGATCGAGTCTGCATCATCGTGTGCTTTTGCTTTTCCCACAGACGTCGCCAAAATGATGCTGCTTTTTCTAGCAGATCACCTAAGTCAACTGAGTTGACCAAAATCGTCTTCGAGCTTGTCGTCTTCCCAAGGGGGAAGTTTTCTCGTCTTCTGCTCCTAGAACATTTAACTCATTTGATTAGGAACTTGCTTGCACATACGTACAAATGTTATAGGGCCCCGGGGGTTGTCCTGGGGAGGCCCCTCCGACGCTCAAGTCAGCACGGTGAACGAGAGAGAATTAAGACAATAAACGAATATTGAATGCGTAGGAGAATTAATTATGAGTTAATTGCTTACAATTAATAAGAGGGATCTTTTTACACCTGGGAGATGGGCCCCATGGGCCTGCAGGAGAAATTGGCCTATGGGCCAGTCCAGGTAGGAGAAAACGACCGCTTGGGCCAAACTCAGACTACTTTGGGCCGATTTAATTATCAAGAGCCCATTAGGTAATTAATATTAAATAAACAAAATATAAAATGAATCATATTAAATTATAAAATACCATTTTTTTCCCCAACACATGTGTGATCTTATATCACTAGGAAAGGGCTTTGGAATAACGTATAGAACTTTTATTTTTTATTTTTTATTGTAAATTTTACTCTTTGTGAATTATTCTTAGTTCTAAATTTATTAATTTCAAATGTCCCATAAAACATTACAAATGTCTCATTCAACTTTCTTTTTATTTTTTCATAAATACTCTATCTCAATAGATGTGAATGTGCAAAATAAAAATAGATATCGAGTATATCTGTAATTTGTAAACTAAAAAAAGGTAGTTTCTACAAATGAACCAAAACTCTGTGTGATTTTCATTTTAGATTTAAGGTATAAGGTGTTGGGTAAAATGAAGGTTTACTGTTTTAGAAAAATGGCTGAGTGTTTGGATATTTTTGGCTTAGTTGAGGCCTGTATTGGATACAGTCTCCGCAAGATGAAAACGCCCAGTATTCGAAGTGCGTATGGTTCCGGCGTTCGTCCCTAAGATACAAAGACTTGAACGAGTTCGATTTAGCAGCACTTGCAAAACCTAACTACCAAATGAATGTAAAATGTTTAAGGTTTCAAGCTTTGAACGGGAAGGAAATCAATATGCTGATGCAAATGACTCGATTTTAGGCTTGTAATTTCGTGTTTTTTCCATCTGCAGGGGTTCTTATTTATAGGCATCAAGTGCACGTATGGAAAGATCATGTCTTTTGGCTCGAAAAGACATGTTTATAGCCAAAAGATGCACTGGTTTCTCGAACAGGTGCATTTGTCCAGATGTTCGCATCGACGCACGACCTGGTGCACGGCCTGTGCGTGTTGTTCGACCGCTAAACACCTAAAATAAATCTAGCAATCCTCACAAGAGAACGAGATCAATTGTAGGGTAGCAAGTTAACCACAAGTCGTCTCTCAAGGAAGACTTAGCCGGCAAATAATTATTATGTTTAACAAATAACATAAATTAAATCCTAAACACCCTAACAAGATTTGTGGTTTTTAATTAAATAGAGAAAAACAAGTAAAAAGAAAATAATCAAACTAAACACGGATAAACTTTGAGAAAAATATATGAATGAAAGTCTAGGATTTCGGAATCATCTCATCAAACTTGCAAGCAAAATATCAATTAATTGATCATGCAGTTAACAAATATAACAAACATGTAAAAACTAGGCCTAGATCTGATAACTCATGTATTCATAGATTAGGTCTATCTCAACATAATTTGCTATTTTCATTAAGCAAATGGTTAGATAATACATATCTTATTCATATCTAACCCCCTGAATAAATTTAGTCTAGAAATAATATTTTGATCGATCTCAATTATTCCCCCAAAACAATCAAAAATTGATCAGACAATCAATTATCAAATAAAACAAATTATTTAGGAAAGCAAATCAATTAATCAATACTCATGCTTGTTTGTTTGAATCAAATCATCTTAATCCTAGAACAAGGAAATTAGTTCAAGCTTGGGGATGGAATCATAATCTCAATTGAAGGAAAGAAAACAATGATAAACAAAATCATGCAACAATAATAATCACCCCAACAATTGAAATCAGACAAAAGAGATGAAGAAATCTCACTCTTTGATTAAGAAGCAAAATAACTTCAAGGAGAAGAACCCAAGCAATCCCAATGTTGAATCGAAGAGAAAAATACCAAAAACTAAAGTCTAAAAGTACTAATAATGAGAGTGTGTCGAAAATAAGGGCTCCCCAAGTCCTATTTATAAGCCTAGAGTCCTAAACAAGGTGGAAGAGCCAAAAAACGCAAAAAAATCAAAAATTTTGTGTTCTGTAAGTCACGGCGCGCGACCGCACACCTCTTGTGCGCGACCTCTAAACTTTGGAATTTCATCTTGATGTCTCTTATGAATTGTAGCTCTATCTCTTAGCTTTCCATAGCCACTTGAATCACTTCAATGTCAATTTTCTAGAGAGAGTTATGGCCAAAAAACCAAGACGTGTTATTTCCGAGATTTCGACATATTATTTTGACTTGTACATAATTTTTACTCATCTAAACATCTTCATTTGCATTTAGTAGCATCATATACATTTTAGAACTTTGTCATAGCTTTCCAATGGTGTATGAAGCATGTCAATCGGGCTTTGAATGCGAACGTTACATCCAAAATACGATAACTGTCGCAGTTGCGCGAGATGACTTTTAACGTTTTTTGCTCCAAAACTTATTTTTTCCACCAAAACCTAAAAAATCAATAAAATAACACAAAACACGCAAATGCAAATAAAACACGCCAAAAATATGTATAAATCATCACACAAAACACGCAAAACACGTGTGCCCGTGCTTAGTTGCGAACGAAAGTGCAAAGTTTCGACTTGACGCACGACCCGGGCACGTGCCCGTGCTTGTTTGCGAACACTTCAGTTGGAATTTTAAAAGTTTTTTGGTCCAAAAATAATAAGGGCCTTGAAGCTTGGCCCATGACCCACGACTCGGATCGGGCCAGGCCACAAGCATGTAGGTCCACACCCCTTTAAAAACTTGGGTGCCCCCAAGGGCCCAAACCCATAAGTCCAACTTGAGATTTATAAAGTGAGCAAACTTTGTCTTCTCTTTCTATGTGGGATGGAGCATTTCTCCTTCCCCACATTTTTTATTTTCCATACTATTTTCTAGTTTTAAGTGGTTAACTTCTAACATTAATTTCTCATTCACCCGGAATTGGTATTGATAATTTCAAATGTTATTCTCATCTACTCTATTAGTAGCATTTTTATAAATAATATAATTCCATTTTTCACTAATGGAAACCACTTAAATATTTGGTCAAAATTGGGTCAACACCCATTTTACCAAACAAATTCCAACAATCCCCCATATGAATGAAATTAATGTATGTATGTATGCATATTCGTTTGAAAGTATCGGCGACCTATTATTGCATTTGGATAGGTAGCTTGTGGCTTTGAACCTTCCTTAGTAAAATACTATGGGATTAACTAGCTGCTTAGTGACGTGATGTCTTGAACTACTCAGTCGTTTGTGTAAACCGAGACAACAGTACTTACACAATAATAATTCTAACACTTGTTGTTCTCACGTTGTGTCCATTTCGGCCCTGGACCATATCTTAGATTCATAAGTGTTTCTTTGAAGCGGCCATTACTTCTCACTTATATAGGTGATCTCCTATTGAAGAGTATTCTGCCATACTCCACCTTTCGGTATAGGAATCATTAAAAGTCTTAAACTTAACCTCACCACATTCAGCAGGTTTCTTTCACTTGAAAGTTTCGGGAATGAGCTGACACATTTTCCAAGTGTTCGGCTGAACATTCGTAACTTAGTTATCCCATTGAACCAATGTCTTGGGATCTCCAATTCACAAGGTTGGGTTACTGCTATGAACATTCTTTAGTTTGTGGATTTTAAACCCATTCCCCTACCCATTCCCCTTAACAATTTATATAATTGATCTCGATATTTATGCCTTTTGTAAGTGGATCCACAAGGTTTTCCTTTGACTTCACGTAGTAAACCAAAATAACCCCATTCAAAATCAATTGTTTTATGGTATCATGTATTTGACAAAAATGTCTAGACTTACCTCTTTCCTTTGCAAGAAAAGACACATTTAATAAAATATACAACATTTCTTGATTTAATTATCATACCTTCATTTATATCAGGAATAGCTGACTTGTGCACTAAAAAACGATATGCACTACTATTGTTAGCATATCCAATGAAAGCGCAATCGATCATTTTCGGACCGATTCTAACTTGTTTTGGCTTAGGTACTTCGACTTTAGCCAAGCACTCCCACACTTTGAGGTATTTATATGACGATTTACGTCCCTTCCATATCTTATATGGAGTTTCGTTTTTACTTTTGTGTGAGATCTTACTAAGAATGTAGTTTGCAGAAAGTATGGCTTCCCTCCACAAGTTTTGGGGTAAGCCAGAACTTATCAACATCGCATTCATCATCTACTTAAGAGTACGATTTTTGCATTCTGCAACTCCATTTGATTGAGGTAAGTAGGGAGCAGTCGTTTGATGAATTATACCCACTTCGAGCAAACTTCTTCAAACGGAGCAACATACTCTCCGCCTCTATCACTTCGAATCATCTTAATTTTCAAATTAAGCTGATTTTCAACTTCATTCTTATAAGTTTTAAAAGCCACTAAAACTTCATCTTTGCTTTTCAAAAGATATACATAGCAATATCTTGTGCAATCGTCTATAAAAATTATAAAGTACATTTTCCCATCTCGAGTTTGCATAAGTTTTAAATCACACACATCTGTATGAATTAACTCGAGAGGTTTGGTACTTCTCGTTACCAAATGAAATGGTGTTTTGGCCAATTTTGCTTCAGCACATATTTCGCAATTGTCTTGTGAATCGGTTTTAAATGTAGGTATTAATTCCAGATTCACTAACCTTTTAATAGTGTTGAAGTTTATGTGCCCCAATCTATCATGCCATAAATTAGAACAATCCAACAAGTAAACAGAAGTAATAGTTTATTCTTCGCCTCTTGGTGAAAAACAGACATTACAGACATCTTAAAGAGCCCTTTTATCAAGGTAGCCCTTACAACGAAACTGACCATTCTTTGTCATTACAAGCTTGTCGGACTCAAACACTAGTCTAAACCCGGCCTTACTAAGCAAAGGACTGGAAACCAAATTCTTGCGGATGTCCGGGACATGCAGCACAGCTACAAGCGTAAGCTCCTTTCTGGAAGTCATCTTGAGCACAACTTTGCAAAGCCCCACGATGTTGGAAGTCGAAGAGTTTCCCATGAAAAGTTTCCTTCCATTTATCGGAGTGTAGGAGGAGATCATCTCCTTGTCGGCATAAATGTGATGAGTAGCCCCGATATCTATCCACCACTCCCTTGAGTTATCCATCATATTGGCTTCAAACACAACGATGGTGAGATCGAGCTCCAACATGTCTATTGGGACAGACTTGTCCTCCGTCACATTGGCTTGTTGGTTGCCACCTTGATTGCCCTTTTTCGGGTGTCGGCAATCATTGGCCATGTGGTTCGGTTTGCCATAGTTGTAGCAATTCCCCTTGAATTTCTTGGCTTTTCCCTTGTCTTTTCCGGAATGCTTGCATTTCTTGCTAGTGCTCGATTCAGCAAGATTGACCTTGGACTCCATTCTAGACTTACTGGATTTCACTTCAGATTTTTGGTTGTCTTTCTCAATCCGAAGTCAAACAATCAGATCCTCAAAATCCATCTCTTTGCGCTTGTGCTTGAGGTAATTCTTGAAATCCTTCCACAATAGCATTAATTTTTCGATTATTGCAACCACTTGAAAGGACTCGTTTATCATCTCTTCAGACACTAAGTCGTGAAGTATGATTTGAATCTCTTGGACTTGGCTGATCATCGTCTTGGTGTAAACCATCTTGTACTCGAGAATTTTACCGACAACAAATTTTTTTGTGCCAAAGATCTTCCGTTTTGTACTTTTTCTCCAAAGAGTCCCACAACTCTTTGGATATTTTGAACGAACTATAGATGTTGTAGAGGTGTCGTCTAGCCCGTTCAAAACATAATTCCGACACGTAAAATTGATGTTATGCCAAGCATCCACAAAGTGATTCTCCGTTGGTTGGCGGATTCTACATCGCCAACGATAGGTGGTCCTCCTTAAAAAATGGGACAGACCCCAAAGTCATGAGGTAGAACAACATCTTTTGTTGCCGCGTTTGAAGTCAACACCGGAGAACTTGGGCGGCTTTTTGTCTTGAGCGAGTGCAAAGCAAAGAATCATCGGAGTGAACGAAACTCAAGCCATCGTCTTGAAATGCAAATGTGATTTTCGTCTTGTGATTGTTAAGTAAAATGAAAGTTCTTGTTTCAAAAAAAAAATGGTGAGTGTTTGGATACTTTTGGCTTAGTCGAGGCCTGTATTGGATACAGTCTGTTAGGAATTTTATTGTTTAGATTTTGATGAATGCCATGTAAAACTTAGAATAGAAAGTTGGCACCCCAATTCTTGTTGTAAAATGCATTGTAATAATTAGAGCCGCCAAGCCGAGTCAAGTCGCCTACGCCCTAACATGCAAGAAGATAATCAAGACGGAAGGAAGACTCTGAGAGACAATGAGTATGGCAAAGAAGAGTAGACGGGAACTCTCATGAAGAAGCGGCTAAGTTGCGGTGAGTGGAGTATCGATCAAGTCAACTCAAGAAAAGCCAAGTCTCAAGTTGAAGTGACAAGAGTCATCCATGATTGGAAGTCGACTCTAAGTCACCTGGGAAAGCAAGGAAATGCGAAAAGTCGAGATAATCGCAAAAGAACCGTTGCCTGAAATCAAGAGATTTACTTAAACAAGTAATATCTCCATACCACCTTTCTCGAGTGCTCGGTCCCCTTGCGTGCAAATGGAATGAACCAATGGGAAGCACTACACCGTGTCGAACTCAAAAGGTGAAAGAACAATTCATACGAGGAAATGGCAATTCCAAGAACTCGCAACAAGACAAGCCAACGATCGCAAAGTGACTTTCAAAAATAAGCCTATCTCTTCAACGGGCAAATTTTTGAAAGTTCACTATAAAGGCCGAGGAGTTTGTTTGAGAAGAAGTATGACACACATGTGAGATATACAAGCATATTAGAAAAATCAAATATTCTCAATCCTCAAGCCTACATTACGAAGAACATCAATCCAACATTCACCGTGAAGGAAAGATAACTTCAATCGCCAAGAGAAAACTATCGAAAACAAGGGGTCTACATTCCGGGAAGGATTGTAGGAAGGTTCAAGGTTGAACCAAGTCTTAAGCTTTTGGAGGGCTTCGTGATCAAATCCAAAGAGCTTGAGCAAGTGAGTCAGTAGTAGCAAGGCAAAATGCCTGTGAAGAAGCCGAGTCGTCGAGAAGCCAACCGAGTGATCAAGGCGTCTCGGATCGAGTCCCGGGATCAAGTCACCGTGTGATCAAGACTTGTATCTTGACTGTTACCACTTTGTAAACCGATCATTACCTAGTGGATTCCTCCGGGAGTTGGAGAAGAGAGGAGTAGAAGAATTACCCCATCTTCGAACCTCTATAAAAATTTCATTGTGTCATTTACATTTCAAACTTTAATTCTTGCATTTTTAATCGCTTATATCTGATAAATTTGCTATCCACTTGACAATTTATAAGTACTAAATCAAGCTCTAAAATCTTGCTTAATCAAACTTAAGGGTGTTAAGTCTTCCACTGTAAACAAAACCACAACTTGAGTTAATTTAGAATCAACAAATGAGTTATTCCATCAACACTCGGTTTGAGTCTCGTTGAGAGACTAACTCTACCGATTGACTAAATCGATCGTCCATCAAGGACACAAATTTGTGTAGAATCAACTCGTATATTTTAAAAGGACTAAATCGAAAATTTGGTAAGGTTTATTCAACCCCCTTCTAAACCTTACACTTACACCCCTTGGGACCTACAAGTGGTATCGAGCGGTTGGTTCATTGAACCCTCCGCATCAATTCTTGAACTAGATCTCCAAACTTTTCAAAGTCTCGCTTTAGTACTTAAATTTTCAAAACTCTTTTTATCATTAAAAGTTATTATCATGGAAGCAAATTTGACACGCATCCCTATGTTCACTATCGAAGAATTTGATGATTGGAAAATACGTATGCGAGCTCATCTATCAAAGATTACATGATGAGATGTGGATAGTGATAGAAGATGGGCCTCTGCAAATATTAAAGGTGAACACAAAACAGCATTTAAGAGTTGCGGTGAAGGAGAAGAAGATGTCTTTGCTCCCGGACCGGTCATGGTTGAAAAACCAAGAACCGAGTGGACAAATGATGACAAAAAAGATACAACCTGGACAATGTAGCCAAGGACATCCTTTACAAAACCTTGGACAAAGCCATGTTCAATAAAGTCAAATCATGCAAAACGGCTAAGGAAATCTAGGACAAGTGACATTGATTTGTGAAGGCTCGGAAGCAAATCAAAGAAAACAAATTATCAAAGTGGTCAGATAGAAATTTGAGAACTTCAAAATGATCTCGGAGAAAACCTGGATCAACCGGGATGCTCGGTTCACGAAATCACAAATGAGCTGTCGCACTTGGAAAGGAATATACACAGAAGAAATGTGTATGAAGATCCTAAAAAGTCTTCCAAATGAATGGGAAATGAAGGTCATAGCACCGAGACATTCCATGGACCTATCAAAGACATCCAACCATGAACTATTCTCGGATCTCAAAGCCTACGAGTTTGAGTGAGAAGAAAAGACCAAGAAGAGACAGTTGTACCCAAAACAAATTTGCTCTAATTGTCAAAGATGGGAAGAGAGCCGAGGTCAAAGAAGTCATTGACCCGGAAGAAATAGCCCGATGGTTAAAAGATTCAACAAGTTCTTTAATAAGAACTACAAGAGATGAAAGGGTGAATCTTCCGAAGACACACTCGGCTCCTCCAAATCAAGGAAGATAGGCCAACCAAGAGAACAGATCATCAAAAAGTGAGTATCAAAGGGTGACAATCCAAGAATGGAAAGAGCTTATCAAAAGGTTGAATATCTATCTTTGAACAGAGACAACCAGGTCACTATGCCATTGATCGTCCATATCCTGTAGTCAACAAATACAGGAAGAAGAAAGAAAGGTCTTGAGAGAAAGAAGACAAGAAAAGAAAAAGGCAATGATGGTCGCAGAGATCTGCTGAAACACCAAGTCAAGAGAGACAATGATTGAGAGAGCAAGAAGCCGACTACTCAAGTGACTCGAAGAAGAAGCCCCGATCCGCTTGATGGCCAAGGAACAAGATCAACTCGACCAAGAAGATGAGGTACAATCTAACTCTTCAAACTCGGACACCAAAGATAGTGACTTTGACACACACACTTCATCACCCACTCGATCTTTATGATTCATTAGGCAAAATGATGAAAGATTTTGAACACATTAAATCCTCACACACACTCGTTGAATGAGGAAAACAGCTACTCAAAAGTCAAACTCAAAGTCGACTAAGGAGTTGAGTACTCTAAGTCAAATAGCCGATGAGAATGAAAGTTTAAAGGCTGAAAATGCTAAATTAGTAGCAGAAATTGCTTTGCTATAGAAAAGAGGGAGAATGACCTCAAGAATGTTATTGCCTCATTCACTAAGGCATCTAAATCATTGGATGATCTTATTATGAGTCAAAGAGAATGTGGAGACAAGACAGCTTAGGATTTAATTCCTCCTCGTGCTATGTCAAACCTCAAAAGTAAATTTGGAAAAAGGATCTTCAAGCCATGAAGAGTCCGAAAAATCCAAAACTATAAATGTTGCACACACATTCACTCCAAAGCACAATAACAAGCAAACGGCCTTGGTTATAAGGGAAAAGGAAAACACCCGAGTTGAGTGCGGCTGAAAGGATAGCCGAGATGAGATTCACCGAGTCCTCAAAAACTCCAAACAAAAAATACTCAGTAAAGAAGAAGCGAGCTACCAAAACCCCGGAAAATCCATAAAAGAAATACATATGATGGGAATGGTAGAAAATATCCAAGCCAAGTGATTGGAATAATGTGAACTATCAAAGGCATAGACTTATGGAATATAAGCCCAAATGGCAAAGGCCTTAACTCAAAGAAAAGGCCATTCCAAAAGCATAAGAGCTTTCATCAAGACACATATGCACCTAGGCACTACACTCAAAGACACCACAATTACCTAAGGAAGGCAATTGCTAAAACACATATGCAGCATACGACAAAAGAGACATGTTGTATGAACCTAGAATCCCCAAGCAATTTGCCAGGATTAATTATGATTATGGCACGATAGATGGCAACCTCTTAGAGTCAAATCATTTGGCTATAGGTTGGTTGGATCATCTTATAATTCTAACCCCTCAGGACCCGCACAAGTATGGGTACCTAAAACTTAATTTCCTTGATTGCGGGTTCAAGGAATGAATGAGTGCAAGGAACCTGGTACATGGATAGTGGCTGTTCCGGACATATGACAGAAATAAGAAAAATCTGTCAAAATTCAAGGAAGTCAAAGGATCAAAAGTCATATTTGGAGGAAATGAAGCTCTGGCGAAATAAGAGGCATTGGATCCATCAAGACGAATGGATTAGAAATCACGAGATGTTGCATATGTTGAAGGACTCAACTTCAATTTATCGAGCATCGACCAACTCTCAATGACAAGGGCTACAATGTTGGATTCAACATGGGTATATGCCAAATCAAAGATATTGAATCAAATGAAGTTGTCTTTGCAAGGATGTAGACAAAAATATGTATGTAGTGGATCGTCAATCGCAACACCCAAAGACTCTCTACTAGCAAAGAGTACAAATTGAATCAAGTTGGTTGTGGCACAAAAAGCCGAGTCACCCGAATTTCAAAACGATTAACAAGGCGGCAAGAAGTCATCTTGTGGAAGGACTTCCGGACTCGATTATACAAGAAGGAGAGTATATGTGACGCATGTCGAAGGGAAAACAAATCAAGTCGTCATTCAAAGAAAAGACATGCCCATCCTCAACAAGAATATTGCATCCGCTTCATATGGATCTATTTGGCCCAAAGGAACCTGCCAAAGATAAGTGGAAAGAAATACACCTTGGTGGTAGTAGATGACTACTCAAGATATACATGGACAATATTCATGTGTAAGAAGAAAGAAACTCTACAAAAACTACCACAAAATGGTGATGAAGAGGATTCAAAACGAGAAGAGTCAAACCATTATCAAAATAAGATCGAGACAGAGGAACTCGAGTTTGTCAATGGAATAATAACTCGATTTGTATTGAGAATGGTATTGGTCATGAACTATCGGCAGGACTCCACAAAGAATGGAGTTGCGAAAGAAAGAAGAAATAGAACCCTCAAAGAAGCGGCAAGGACCATGTTAGTCAAGCGAGTTACCAAAAAGATTTTGGGCTGAAGCAATCAACACACTTGCTACACCAAAACAGATGTATGATAAATAGACACCGACAAAGACTCCCTATGAGATCCGGATCGGAAGAAAACCAAATGTTGCATATTTCGAATATTTGGATGCAAATGCTTCATCCACAACAATGGTAAAGACAATCTAAAGGCCTTTGATGCTAAAGTGATGAAGGTATCTTCTTAGATACTCAAATGAAAAGCAAAGCCTACAGAATACTCAACAAAAGGACTATGGTTGCGAAGAATCCATTCATGTGGTATTTGATGAGACAAATATAAATGGAGAAGACATTGAAGAGTCACCGATAAGTGAATCATCCAACCATACGAAGAGTCCCTATCTTTGAAGCTGAAGCCGGAATTATCAATTCAGAAGAAGATGAGATAGCTGAATCTCAAAAACAGTGGAAAATTTGCAGCTAAGTGATTACGAGAGAGTGACCACAAAGAACACAGCTGCAAGTCGATCAATCCAAATAACTTACTCCAACTGATGTAAGATGGCCGAGAGACCATCCACCAGAACTTGTAATTGGAGATATAAGAGAAGGTGTCAAAACAAGATCCGAACTCAACAAGAAGCCATGTTCACATGCTTCATCTCGCAAATAGAGCCCAAAGATGTGTCACAAGCATTGGACGACACACACATTGGATTCAAGCTATGCAAGAAGAGTCAATCAGTTTGAGAGAAATAAAGTATGGGAATTAGTGCAAAGACCCATACATCAAAATGTTATTGGAACCAAATGGGTGTTCGTAAATAAGATGAACGAGGAAGGTTCTCGTGGTAAGAAACAAAGCAAGACTAGTAGCCAAAGGATATTGCCAAGAAGAAGGGATAGATTTTGATGAAACATTTGCCCCGTAGCAAGATTGGAAGCTATAAGGATGTTTCTTGCCTATGCACTCACAATAATTTCATTGTATATCGATGGATGTAAAAAGTGCATTCCTAAATGGTTTATTGGAAGAAGAAGTGTATGTTGAACAACCTCCGAGGATTTGAGCGAGAAGACTCTTGGAGATAAGGTATACAAACTCAAGAAAGCCTTGTATGGATTGAAGCAGGCACCCAGAGCATGGTATGATACCTTGTCACAATTCCTAATCGAAAATGGATTCACAAAAGGAAAAGTAGATAGAACACTTTTCGAATTTAAGACAAAAAGAGTATCTTTTGCTTGTTCAAATATATGTGGATGACATCATTTTTGGATCCACAAACAAAGAGTCATGTGAAAAGTTCTCAAACCTCATGCAAAGTAAATTTGAAATGAGCATGATGGGAGAGTTGACATTCTTCCTTGGACTCCAAGTGAAACAAATGAAGGATGGAACCTTCATAAGTCAAACAAAATACACCGAGAGATTTAATGAAGAAGTTTGGTATGGAGGAGAAGTCTTCGTAAAAATACCAATGAATACATCACAAAATGGACATGGATGCGGATGGTAAGCACAGATCAAACAAGATACTGAGCACTTATTGGATCATTGCTCTATCTCACAAAGAAGCGTGGCGGACATCACCTTTCTTTGTAGGTGTATGTGCAAGATTTCAATCGCTCCAAAAGAGAGCCATATGACAAAGAGCTAAGAGAATATTGAGATACTTGAAAGGAAGCCAAGAAGTAGGCTGTGGTATCCAAAGGAAGGTGGATTTAAGCTAATTGGCTATTCGATGATTCTCGACTATCTTTGGATGCAGAGTGGACAGAAGAGCACTTCGGCACATGTCAAATGCTAGGAACAGTGATTTCCTGGTTTAGCAAAAGCAAAACTCAATAGCCACTTCTACAAATGAGGCGAATACATAGTCATGGGCAACACAGTGCCCAAGTCCTATGGATGAGACAAAGAAATGAGAGACTATGAAGTTGAAGAAAAAGAAATTCCAATCATGTGTGATAACACAAGTGCAATTGCCATCACTCAAAATCCTGTGTTGCACTCAAGAACAAAGCATATTGATGTCGATATCACTTCATAAGAGATCATGTTGAAAAGAAGGACATCATCCTGGAATATATCTCAACCGATAAACAATCAATGACATCTTCACAAAACCATTATGTGAGTCAAGATTTGAAGAACTCAAACATGAGTTGGGATTAATTGAACTAAGCCGAGACACGAAAGAATCAAAGAAAAGAAATGGAACAGAAAAGGGGTGAAAAAGAGTCGAAAAATGCAAATCACCAAAGAAATCACCAGATCGGAAAAGACAACTACACCGAGTCGGTGATAATGAGTCACTAAGAGAATCGTGAGAAGTAGAGTTAAATCGGCTAAGGGATAAGTTTGAATAACTTATGAGCAAAGTGACAAAAACGCAATCGTTTTGACTAAGCGGGAATGTTTTAAGGAATACGTCAAAGATAATGATGATGTGTACGGACATAAAGCCGCACACCAATCTTATGATTGGATATAAATGTTTGCCGCATTAAATACGAGACATTAAATGCTCAATAGGCGTGCAAATCCCAAGCCGTTGATTTCGATCACATTTCAAAAACCACCCGCACGTCCTTTCATAAACCATATTTAAACCATTTTCGTCCGTTTCTCTCTCACACTTCTAAAACTGTTCATCTCTTTCTCTCAAAAGCAAAGGCAAAAACTTCTCTCGAAACCCCATCAACCTTCAAATCAATTTCTGAGTTTTTCTTCGATATAATCCTGAAAAATGGCACCAACTTATGACTTTACCAAGTTAGAAAAGCAAATCCACACCGGTTCTATGGTGGATTTTGACGGAATGATGAAACAGGGGTCCGACGACACCCTAGTGAAGAAAATCGCCGAGAAGTTGGAAATGTCCTGGACTTAAACCGTTTCTAACGTTAGAATATCCGATGACCTATGTGGAGGAGGTCGCACAATTTTACGTGAATGCTTTGAGATTCACGATAAAGGAATCAAGTCATCTGCTCACGGAAAGCAATGACTATCTCTCGCCAAGGATTTGGCTTAACATTGCTCACTACCCCAGGCGAGCATCCGAGATTAAAGAAGGCGATGTCAACCTGGCCGATGCTTGGAAAGAAATAGCCAAGCCCGACTTTGCTTCGATAAAATAGTGTATACACAAAAACAAGAGATCACTGAAGGAGGATTATCACAAGTCGTTGGACATAGTTGCCAAATGTATCGACATCAAATTTGGCGGCTTTGACCAATCAATCATCAAAGGCAAAGCGATTGTAATGGCCGCAATCATCGAAGAAAAGAAGATAAATAAAGCGGGCTGAGTTTGTCTCTACAAAGCAGACTGCCCGAACGTGGGGAACAAGTCCTTCAAGGAGATGGCTCATTTGGAGGATCCTAGGATATGGCCTAATGATTGGCCGGCTATTGGAGGTGAAAGGAGTCCCTCTTAGACATGGGAAGGCATTCCATGTTAACAAGAGGATGTTCGAGCAAACCTCTCTCGGCGCTCGAAGAGAGCCTACGCCAAGAGAGCGACACTGTGAGGGGGAATCACCACCCAAGATACAAATGCTTCCTCTCCACCCAAAAGAAAGAAAGCCCTGCTGCAAGTTGCTAAGAAGATCCGCCTGCAAAGAAAGAAAACCAAACATGCTCTCCGCCCCGCAGCAGAGTCACCGCCCCAGCAGGTAGTGTCTCCCCGCCCTGCAGCAGTGGGTCGAGAAGGACTCACAAATACCTTCTCCGATCGTCAAAAGAGAGAACCGAGAAGCCACGATGGCCCGCTCCTCGAGAAAAAGGCACCAAAGACACGGCCCCGCCGCTCAAGACTTAGAAGACACCGTCTCGAACCGTAAATCCCTCCGTACAAACTAGGAGACGAAGACGAATTATCAAGCGCTCCGAGTGGAGAAACCAACCGAGTCGACCACTCGCCTAGAGCAGAATCGAGATCTGCCGGAGAAGTAGAGTCTCCAGATGTAATTGATGAAACAGCCAAGTCTGCTTTGAAGGCGATCAGCAGAGGCAACTCAAGACACAAACGTAGTTCACACAACAAACTCAAGAAAAATCACTGGAGCGAGATAGTGATGTAATGATCCTATCTCCACCTTACCCATATCCAAAATCGTCTGCGTGAGTGGAGGAAATGGAAGTTGAGTAAGTCAAGGAACAGTTCCAACGACTGAGTTTATAGAAGAAGAAGAGGAACTGCTAAATTTCCTTGGACTAAAGATCGTGCTCCCAAAGACTTGATGAAGACAATCGCTTAGACATCCCGCAGATCTTCAAGGAGAAGGAGAGAGAAAAGCAAGCTGAGGAAGCCGAGGCACGTGAGAAGGCAAGCATCCGCCCTATCTCTCGGCACCACGTAACACACACATCCTCTCCTTGATGTCTTCTCCGATGTGATGAGGAACCGAGAATGTCTTTTCTTTGCCCGCGAAAGAGTTACAAATGCAGCAAGCATTGCACGAGTCCGAATCCTTCACGAGCAAAGATTGATGGAGGGACCAGGAGAGTCCTCCGAACACACCGAAATTGATCCAATGGGAGTGGTCCGGAAATCGCCACTATTGTTGCTTTGCCACCACCTCCCAGACTCACTCGGAAGAAGGCAATAAGGACTTGGCGATGAAACTGGGACAATGGGGACCCCAATCGAGCCAACCCCTATTGAAGGTGTTTTACCACCTGCCCAACGGCCGAACATTCAAAAGAAATGTAGGGAGTTTGGAGACGAGTGACCCCATTCCAAGTCACTCACCTGGTGCGCCCGGGGGGAAACTCCTCCACTGCAAAGAAGGTCGGAGGATGCTGCGATGACTCCACAACGAATCAAGGAGGCGAAGGAGAGAAAATACAAACACAAGAAGAATAGCAAGTTGCCATCAACGACGCCGGGCGATTGAGACTGTCTCACCGAGGTGCCAACTGCTCTGAAGGCTAATGACGCTGCGATGCGGTCGAGGCACGAGGAAGGAATGTACCAGGGAGTTAACACTGGGCGATGAAAGTGCAATCCATGGGGTTGAGACTCCAATGGATGCCACCGTAGAAGACCCTAAGACAAATGACACCATCGAAAGGAGGACCAAGCCTCGCCGCAAAGAGAGACCGCCGGAGTGCGAAGGCCACGGGAGGTTGAGACTTCCCGGGGTAAAGAAGCGATATAGAGAACATCCCTCCCGCTATAATCGACCCATCCGAGAAGGAGATAAGCGCACTTCATGATTCCCGGGACAATCTCGATGTCACTTTTCTCGGGATCGAGAAGGCGAAGAAGAAGCCGAGTCATCCCCGCATGACAAATCCAAAAGACTCACCAAGCGGATGTTCCAAGCACGAGCAAGTCGATCCCAAGACTACTCGTCAAACTTTTAACTTTGATGATGAGCCACCAATGGAAATCTCATCATCGTCCGATGACGCTCGATAAGGCCGAGGACCGCCATCGAATGGAAAAATCACCGAGACCAACGAGGTTGTTAAGACAAATGAGGCTCGGCAAAGCGGGTCTCTTCACAACAAAACCCAAATTGAACCGGAGACCACCTGCGCAGCCCCTCAGGCTGCAGCAGGTCTATTCCAAAAAGAACTTCAGCACACCGCTCATCATCGAACAAATCCCGGTGGCGGTGATGAATCTTTTATAGAATCTTTTCCTTTTTCCCCTGGAGGTACCCGACCTCCATGAAGAGTCCAGAGAATGAGCGTGCACGCTATCACGCATCCGCTCCCGTCTTTTCATCAAAACCATTGTTCCACCGCTTATGACTTTGATGATGTATGGCCATCACCGCAACAAAAGAATCACCAAGTTCGAGAAGTGTTCAAGGCATCTCTTTGAGGTTGAAAGGATAGAGAGGCATCGAACCTCTTTGGACATGCGATCGACAACGAGATGCCAACCTTACAAACATTTAAGAGGCATAAGAGTTCGGATAAGGGAATGGTGGCAACAAAGAAGAACAATGCGTGTGGAACAAGTCGATTCTTCGGACATTGTTCAACAAGTTAGCGGTATGGAGAGTGAAAATGCCGATGCAAAACGGGCGAGAGAACATATTGAGCATATGCATGAAGCTCACACTTTGCCGAGATTAAGGCTGCTGCGTGAGCAAAACACAAATGATCTACAAATTTGGAAGAACACATGACAAGAAAATTCAGCCTTCTCATGGCCGAGATGAAGCTGATTTCAGAGAATCCAACGCTACTCGATCCGAATTCCGTCTTTGCCGCATACAACGCAGCAGACTCGGCGAACTCAACCATCGAAGACTTCGACTTCATGCTTGCCAAGATGTTCCCCGGAGTTCCTCTATCCTTTGATGATGCCAAAAGGGAAGAGGAATACCTCAAAGCGCTAAAATCTGAAGAGAAGAAAGGAGCGGTTTGAGAAGGAAAATCGATGAGGAAGTCTTGAAACAAAAGAAAAGAAAGCTTGTTGAGGGGAAGGGTCGACAGATGTGACTTTGATGATTGCACAAACCCCCAACAAGGTCCTCACATCACCGACATTATAAGCGAAACTCCCCGTGACTCTGTCACTCCAACACTCTGCTATATCCATGGTGATAAGAAAAAAACTATTGAAGCGGGGGATGAAGGAAGTGGAAGGAAGAATGGATGCCCGAATCATGAACATCTTGAAAGAACACGGAGGCATTCCAAAGAGACGAGACACTTATGCCATCTCGGATGTCGGGACAGAGCCACGATCGGTTGATGAATTTAAGACGCTCGAATCTGAGGGATACTTTGCAAATATGTCTATGGCTCAAGCTTGGGACTTGTATCTTTGGGAAAAGGGTCTCACGTTATGTGAAGAAAGGCGACAGACAATGAGACTACCGCGATCACTCTGCTGGTCACTCCGCCGGTTACTCACCGGAAAGAAGACTCGATGACAAGATACGCCCGCAGGTAGAGGAAGAAGCGATAGTGGAGGAAGAAGCTTGCACTCCAGGCCTCTGCCCAAAAACATTGAATATGTGGATCCAGGAAAGAAAGGAGGGATCTACTGGGCTGGGCTTGACCAAGTAGCGAATTTGCAAGTGGCGAAAACTAACGCTGAGTATGTGAAAAGACTAGAAGAAGAAAACAAGAGACAAACTCAGCTATGGGAGGAGAGACAGAAAGAATAAAAAGAGATGAAGCTGCCAGGAAGGCATATGAAAAGAAAAAGAAGCGGTGACGACGAAAAAAAGAGAAGAAGAAGAGAAAGAAGATCTTTGATCAAGATGAAAGAAGAGACAATAAGGAGATGAAGTGTTGTTGTCCAACCCTTCGTGTATTTTATTATGTAAATACATACAATGTAAGTCTTCTGTAATAAAGCTATAAATTCTTTATTTTTTTGTGAAGACAAATATGTGCTCTGATACACCTTGTAAACAGTTGTGTAAAAGAACAAGAATGATATGATCAATAAACGGATCTATTCTCACAAGATACATTCTATGTCAATACACTATCTCAGTATGTATCTTTGTTGTTTGCATTTTGGAATGGTTTAAGTTTTGGCATCATCAAAAAGGAGAAATTGTTAGGAATTTTATTGTTTAGATTTTGATGAATGCCATGTAAAACTTAGAAGAGAAAGTTGGCACCCCAATTCTTGTTGTAAAATGCATTGTAATAATTAGAGCCGCCAAGTTTAGTCAAGTCGCCTACGCCCTAACATGCAAGAAGATAATCAAGATCGGAAGGAAGACTCTACGAGAGACAAACAGTATGGCAAAGAAGAGTAGACGGAACTCTCTCATCAAGAAGCGCTAAAGTTGCGGTGAGTGGAGTATCGATCAAGTCAACTCAAGAAAAGCCAAGTCTCAAGTTGAAGTGACGGAAGAGTCATCCAATGATTGGAAGGCGACTCTAAGTCACCTGGGGAAAGCAAGGAAATGCGGTCAAGTCGAGATAATCGCAAAAGAACCGTTGCACGAATCAAGAGATTTACTTAAACAAGTAATATCTCCATACCACCTTTCTCGGAGTGCTCGGTCCCGAGAGCGTGCAAATGGAATGAACCAATGGGAAGCACTACACCGTGTCGAACTCGAAAAGGTGAAAGAACAATTCATACGAGGAAATGGCAATTCCAAGAATCGCAACAAGACAAGCCAACGATCGCAAAGTGACTTTCAAAAATAAGCCTATCTCTTCAACGGGCAAATTTTTGAAAGTTCACTATAAAAGGCCGAGGAGTTTGTTTGAGAAGAAGTATGACACACATGTGAGATATACAAGCATATTAGAAAAACAAATATTCTCAATCCTCAAGCCTACATTACGAAGAACATCAATCCAACACTCACCCGTGAAGGAAAGATAACTTCAATCGGTTGAAGAGGAAACTATCGAAAACAAGGGGTCTACATTCCGGGAAGGATTGTAGGAAGGTTCAAGGTTGAACCAAGTCTTAAGCTTTTGGAGGGCTTCGTGATCAAATCCAAAGAGCTTGAGCAAGTGAGTCAGTAGTAGCAAGCGCAAATGCCCCTGTGAAGAAGCCGAGTCGTCGAGAAGCCACCGAGTGATCAAGGCGTCTCGGACCGAGTCCCGAAGGATCAAGTCACTGTGTGATCAAGACTTGTATCTTGACTGTTACCACTTTGTAAACCGATCATTACCTAGTGGATTCCTCCAGGAGTTGGAGAAGAGAGGAGTAGAAGAATTACCCCATCTTCGAACCTCTATAAAAATTTCATTGTGTCATTTACATTTCAAAGACTTTAATTCTTGCATTTTTAATCGCTTATATCTGCACGATAAATTTGCTATCCACTTGACAATTTATAAGTACTAAATCAAGCTCTAAAATCTTGCTTAATCAAACTTAAGGGTGTTAAGTCTTCCGTCAGAAACAAAACCACAATTGAGTTAATTTAGAATCAACAAATGAGTTATTCCATCAACACTGAGTCTGTTGAGAGACTAACTCTACCGATTGACTAAATCGATTGTCCATCAAGGACACAAATGTGTAGAATCAACTTTGTATATTTTAAAAGGACTAAATCGAAAATTTGGTAAGGTTTATTCAACCCCCTTCTAAACCTTACACTTACACCCCTTGGGACCTACACAGTCTCTGCAAGAAACAAATGCTCCGTATTCGAAGTGCTTACTATTCCAGCATTCGTCCCAAAGATTCAATGACTTGAACAAGTTCGATTTAGCAGCACTTCTAAAAACATAACTACCAACGAACTGAAAGTGTTTAAGGCTTTCAAGCTTTGAACGGGAAGAAAATCAATATGCTGATGCAAATGACTCGATTTTAGGCTTGTAATTTCGTGTTTTTTCCATCTGCATGGGTTTTTATTTATAGGCATCAGGTGCCCGTATGGAAAGATCATGTCTTTTGGCTCGAAAAGACATGTTTATAGCCAAAAAATGCATTGGTTTCTCAAACAGGTGCATCTGTCCAGATGTTCACATCGACGCACGACCTGGCGCATGGCCCGTGCATGGTTGCGAACGAAAGTGCAAAGTTTCGACTTGACACACGGCCCGTGCATGTTTGTGAACACTTCAGTTAGAAATTCTTTAATTAATTAATTAATTAATTAATTTTAAAGATTTTTTGGTCCAAAAAGAATAAGGGCCTTGAAGCCCAAGCCCAAGCCACGACCCACGACTCGGACCCGATCAGCGGCGGCGAGCGCGTGTGTGGTT
The DNA here is from genome assembly GCA_016081115.2 of Rehmannia glutinosa. Taxonomy (NCBI): domain Eukaryota; kingdom Viridiplantae; phylum Streptophyta; class Magnoliopsida; order Lamiales; family Orobanchaceae; genus Rehmannia; species Rehmannia glutinosa. Next base: position 166,887 of record JABTTQ020000438.1, on the reverse strand, counting down.
TGAACCAAACCCACAAGCATGTAGGTCCTCACCCCTTTAAAAACTTGGGTGCCCCCAAGGGCCCAAACCCATAAGTCCAACTTGAGATTTATAAAGTGAGCAAACTTTGCCTTCTCTTTCTATGTGGGATGGAGCATTTCTCCTTCCCCACATTTTTTATTTTCCATACTATTTTCTAGTTTTGAATGCTTAACTTCTAGCATTAATTTCTCATTCACCCGGAATTGGTTTTGATAATTTCAAATGTTATTCTCATCTACTCTCTTAGTAGCATTTTTATGAATAATATAATTCCATTTTTCACTAATGGAAACCACTTAAATATTTGGTCAAAATTGGCTCAACACCCATTTTACCAAACAAATTCCAACAATCCCCCATATGAATGAAATTAATGTATGTATGTATGCATATTCGTTTGAAAGTATCGGCGAACAATTATTGCATTTGGATAGGTAGCTTGTGGCTTTGAACCTTCCTTAGTAAAATACTATGGGATTAACTAGCTGCTTAGTGACGTGATGTCTTGAACTACTCAGTCGTTTGTGTAAACCGAGACAACAAAAGATTTACACAATAATAATTCTAACACTTTTGTTCTCACGTTGTGTCCATTTCGCCCTGGACCATATCTTAGATTCATAAGTGTTTCTTTGAAGCGGCCATTACTTCTCACTTATATAGGTGATCTCCTATTGAAGAGTATTCTGCCATACTCCACCTTTCGGTATAGGAATCATTAAAAGTCTTAAACTTAACCTCACCACATTCAGCAGGTTTCTTTCACTTGAAAGTTTCGGGAATGAGCTGACACATTTTCCAAGTGTTCAGCTGAACATTCATAACTTAGTTATCCCATTGAACCAATGTCTTGGGATCTCCAATTCACAAGGTTGGGTTACTGCTATGAACATTCTTTAGTTTGTGGATTTTAAACCCATTCCCCTTAACAATTTATACAATTGCTCTCGATATTTATGCCTTTTGTAAGTGGATCCACAAGGTTTTCCTTTGACTTCACGTAGTAAACCGAAATAACCCCATTCAAAATCAATTGTTTTATGGTATCATGTATTTGACAAAAATGTCTAGACTTACCTCTTTCCTTTGCAAGAAAAGACACATTTAATAAAATATACAACATTTCTTGATTTAATTATCATACCTTCATTTATATCAGGAATAGCTGACTTGTGCACTAAAAAATAATATGTACTACTATTGTTAGCATATCCAATGAAAGCGCAATCGATCATTTTCGGACCGATTCTAACTTGTTTTGGCTTAGGTACTTCGACTTTAGCCAAGCACTCCCACACTTTGGGGTATTTATATGACGATTTACGTCCCTTCCATATCTTATATGGAGTTTCGTTTTTACTTTTGTGTGAGATCTTATTAAGAATGTAGTTTGCAGAAAGTATGGCTTCCCTCCACAAGTTTTGGGGTAAGCCAGAACTTATCAACATCGCATTCATCATCTACTTAAGAGTACGATTTTTGCATTCTGCAACTCCATTTGATTGAGGTAAGTAGGGAGCAGTCGTTTGATGAATTATACCCACTTCGAGCAAACTTCTTCAAACGGAGCAACATACTCTCCGCCTCTATCACTTCGAATCATCTTAATTTTCAAATTAAGCTGATTTTCAACTTCATTCTTATAAGTTTTAAAAGCCACTAAAACTTCATCTTTGCTTTTCAAAAGATATACATAGCAATATCTTGTGCAATCGTCTATAAAAATTATAAAGTACATTTTCCCATCTCGAGTTTGCATAAGTTTTAAATCACACACATCTGTATGAATTAACTCGAGAGGTTTGGTACTTCTCGTTACCAAATGAAATGGTGTTTTGGCCAATTTTGCTTCAGCACATATTTCGCAATTGTCTTGTGAATCGGTTTTAAATGTAGGTATTAATTCCATATTCACTAACCTTTTAATAGTGTTGAAGTTTATGTGCCCCAATCTATCATGCCATAAATTAGAACAATCCAACAAGTAAACAGAAGTAATAGTTTATTCTTCGCCTCTTGGTGAAAAACAGACATTATAGACATCTTAAAGAGCCCTTTTATCAAGGTAGCCCTTACAACGAAACTGACCATTCTTGGTCATTACAAGCTTGTCGGACTCAAACACTAGTCTAAACCCTACCTTACTAAGCAAAGGACTGAAACCAAATTCTTGCGGATGTCCGGGACATGCAAAGACAAGCTAAAGCGTAAGCTCCTTTCTCGAAGTCATCTTGAGCACAACTTTGCAAAGCCCCACGATGTTGGAAGTCGAAGAGTTTCCCATGAAAAGTTTCCTTCCATTTATCGGAGTGTAGGAGAGAGATCATCTCCTTGTCGGCATAAATGTGATGAGTAGCCCCGATATCTATCCACCACTCCCTTGAGTTATCCATCATATTGGCTTCAAACACAACGATGGTGAGATCGAGCTCCAACATGTCTATTGGGACAGACTTGTCCTCCGTCACATCGCTTGTTGGTTGCCACCTTGATTGCCCTTTTTCGGTGTCGCAATCATTGGCCATGTGGTTCGGTTTGCCATAGTTGTAGCAATTCCCCTTGAATTTCTTGGTCTTTCCTTGTCTTTTCCTAATGCTTGCATTTCTTGCTAGTGCTCGATTCAGCAAGATTGACCTTGGACTCCATTCTAGACTTACTGGATTTCACTTCAGATTTTTGGTTGTCTTTCTCAATCCGAAGTCAAACAATCAAATCCTCAAAATCCATCTCTTTGCGCTTGTGCTTGAGGTAATTCTTGAAATCCTTCCACAATAGCAATAATTTTTCGATTATTGCAACCACTTGAAAGGACTCGTTTATCATCCCTTCAGACACTAAGTCGTGAAGTATGATTTGAATCTCTTGGACTTGGCTGATCATCGTCTTGGTGTAAACCATCTTGTACTCGAGAATTTTACCGACAACAAATTGTTTTGTGCCAGCATCTTCCGTTTTGTACTTTTTCTCCAAAGAGTCCCACAACTCTTTGGATATTTTGAACGAACTATAGATGTTGTAGAGGGTGTCGTCTAGCCCGTTCAAAACATAATTCCGACACAGAAAATTGATGTTATGCCAAGCATCCACAATGATTCTCCGTTGGTTGGCAGATTCTACATCGCCAACGATAGGTGGTCCTCCTTAAAAAAATGGGACAGACCCAAAGTCATGAGGTAGAACAACATCTTTTGTTGCCAGCGTTTGAAGTCAACACCGGAGAACTTGGGCGGCTTTTTATCTTGAGCAGGTGCAGCAGCCATCGGAGTGAACGAAACTGAAGCCATCGTCTTGAAACAGAAATGTGATTTTCGTCTTGTGATTGTTAAGTAAAATGAAAGTTTACTGTTTCAAAAAAATGGCTGAGTGTTTGGATATTTTTGGCTTAGTCGAGGCCTGTATTGGATACAGGCTCTGCAAGAAAAAAATGCTCCGTATTCGAAGTGCTTACTATTCCAGCATTCGTCCCAAAGCTTCAATGACTTGAACAAGTTCGATTTAGCAGCACTTCTAAAAACATAACTACCAACGAACTCAAAGTGTTTAAGGCTTTCAAGCTTTGAACGGGAAGAAAATCAATATGCTGATGCAAATGACTCGATTTTAGGCTTGTAATTTCGTGTTTTTTTCATCTGCATGGAATTTTATTTATAGGCATCAGGTGCCCGTATGGAAAGATCATGTCTTTTGGCTCGAAAAGACATGTTTATAGCCAAAAAATGCATTGGTTTCTCAAACAGGTGCATCTGTCCAGATGTTCACATCGACGCACGACCTGGCGCATGGCCCGTGCATGGTTGCGAACGAAAGTGCAAAGTTTCGACTTGACGCACGGCCCGTGCGTGTTTGTGAACACTTCAGTTAGAAATTCTTTAATTAATTAATTAATTAATTTTAAAGATTTTTTGGTCCAAAAAGAATAAGGGCCTTGAAGCCCAAGCCCAAGCCACGACCCACGACTCGGACCCGATCAGCGGCGGCGAGCGTGTGTGTGGTTTGAACCAAACCCACAAGCATGTAGGTCCTCACCCCTTTAAAAACTTGGGTGCCCCCAAGGGCCCAAACCCATAACTCCAACTTGAGATTTATAAAGTGAGCAAACTTTGCCTTCTCTTTCTATGTGGGATGGAGCATTTCTCCTTCCCCACATTTTTTATTTTCCATACTATTTTCTAGTTTTAAGTGGTTAACTTCTAACATTAATTTCTCATTCCCCCGGAATTGGTTTTGATAATTTCAAATGTTATTCTCATCTACTCTCTTAGTAGCATTTTTATAAATAATATAATTCCATTTTTCACTAATGGAAACCACTTAAATATTTGGTCAAAATTGGGTCAACACCCATTTTACCAAATAAATTCCAACAATCCCCCATATGAATGAAATTAATGTATGTATGTATGCATATTCGTTTGAAAGTATCGGCGAACTATTATTGCATTTGGATAGGTAGCTTGTGGCTTTGAACCTTCCTTAGTAAAATACTATGGGATTAACTAGCCGCTAGTGACGTGATGTCTTGAACTACTCAGTCGTTTGTGTAAACTGAGACAACAAGAGATTTACACAATAATAATTCTAACACTTGTTGTTCTCACATTGTGTCCATTTCGGCCCTGGACCATATCTTAGATTCATAAGTGTTTCTTTGAAGTGGCCATTACTTCTCACTTATATAGTGATCTCCTATTGAAGAGTATTCGCCATACTCCACCTTTCGGATAGGAATCATTAAAAGTCTTAAACTTAACCTCACCACATTCAAAGCAGGTTTCTTTCACTTGAAAGTTTCAGAATGAGTGACACATTTTCCAAGTGTTCTACGAACATTCGTAACTTAGTTATCCCATTGAACCAATGTCTTGGGATCTCCAATTCACAAGGTTGGAGTTCTTTGCTATGAACATTCTTTAGTTTGTGGATTTTAAACCCATTCCCCTTAACAATTTATACAATTGATCTCGATATTTATGCCTTTTGTAAGTGGATCCACAAGGTTTTCCTTTGACTTCACGTAGTAAAACCGAAATAACCCCATTCAAAATCAATTGTTTTATGGTATCATGTATTTGACAAAAATGTCTAGACTTACCTCTTTTCCTTTGCAAGAAAAGACACATTTAATAAAATATACAACATTTCTTGATTTAATTATCATACCTTCATTTATATCAGAATAGCCGACTTGTGCACTAAAAATAATATGTACTACTATTGTTAGCATATCCAATGAAAGCGCAATCGATCATTTTCGGACCGATTCTAACTTGTTTTGGCTTAGGTACTTCGACTTTAGCCAAGCACTCCCACACTTTGGGGTATTTATATGACGATTTACGTCCCCTTCCATATCTTATATGGAGTTTCGTTTTTACTTTTGTGTGAGATCTTATTAAGAATGTAGTTTGCAGAAAGTATGGCTTCCCTCCACAAGTTTTGGGGTAAGCCAGAACTTATCAACATCGCATTCATCATCTACTTAAGAGTACGATTTTTGCATTCTCAACTCCATTTGATTGAGGTAAGTAGGGAGCAAAATCGTTTGATGAATTATACCCACTTCGAGCAAACTTCTTCAAACGAGCAACATACTCTCCGCCTCTATCACTTCGAATCATCTTAATTTTCAAATTAAGCTGATTTTCAACTTCATTCTTATAAGTTTTAAAAGCCACTAAAACTTCATCTTTGCTTTTCAAAAGATATACATAGCAATATCTTGTGCAATCGTCTATAAAAATTATAAAGTACATTTTCCCATCTCGAGTTTGCATAAGTTTTAAATCACACACATCCGTATGAATTAACTCGAGAGGTTTGGTACTTCTCGTTACCAAATGAAATGGTGTTTTGGCCAATTTTGCTTCAAAGACATATTTCGCAATTGTCTTGTGAATCGGTTTTAAATGTAGGTATTAATTCCGATTCACTAACCTTTTAATAGTGTTGAAGTTTATGTGCCCCAATCTATCATGCCATAAATTAGAACAATCCAACAAGTAAAATGTAGTAATAGTTTATTCTTCGCCTCTTGGTGAAAAAAAGACATTACGACATCTTAAAGAGCCCTTTTATCAAGGTAGCCCTTACAACGAAACTGACCATTCTTGGTCATTACAAGCTTGTCGGACTCAAACACTAGTCTAAACCCGGCCTTACTAAGCAAAGGACTGGAAACCAAATTCTTGCGGATGTCCGGGACATGCAGCACAGCTACAAGCGTAAGCTCCTTTCTGGAAGTCATCTTGAGCACAACTTTGCAAAGCCCCACGATGTTGGAAGTCGAAGAGTTTCCCATGAAAAGTTTCCTTCCATTTATCGGAGTGTAGGAGGAGATCATCTCCTTGTCGGCATAAATGTGATGAGTAGCCCCGATATCTATCCACCACTCCCTTGAGTTATCCATCATATTGGCTTCAAACACAACGATGGTGAGATCGAGTCCAACATGTCTATTGGGACAGACTTGTCCTCCATCACATTGGCTTGTTGGTTGCCACCTTGATTGCCCTTTTTCGGGTGTCGGCAATCATTGGCCATGTGATTCGGTTTGCCATAGTTGTAGCAATTCCCCTTGAATTTCTTGGCCTTTCCCTTGTCTTTTCCGGAATGCTTGCATTTCTTGCTAGTGCTCGATTCAGCAAGATTGACCTTGGACTCCATTCTAGACTTACTGGATTTCACTTCAGATTTTTGGTTGTCTTTCTCAATCCGAAGTCAAACAATCAGATCCTCAAAATCCATCTCTTTGCGCTTGTGCTTGAGGTAATTCTTGAAATCCTTCCACAATAGTAATAATTGTTCGATTATTGCAACCACTTGAAAGGACTCGTTTCTCATCCCTTCAGACACTAAGTCGTGAAGTATGATTTGAATCTCTTGGACTTGGCTGATCATCGTCTTGGTGTAAACCATCTTGTACTCGAGAATTTTACCGACAACAAATTTTTTTGTGCCAGCATCTTCCGTTTTGTACTTTTTCTCCAAAGAGTCCCACAACTCTTTGGATATTTTGAACGAACTATAGATGTTGTAGAGGGTGTCGCTCTAGCCCGCTCAAAACATAATTCCGACCGACAGAAAAATGATGTTATGCCAAGCATCCACAATGATTCTCCGTTGGTTGGCGATTCTACATCGCCAACGATAGGTGGTCCTTCTTAAAAAAATGGGACAGACCCAAAGTCATGAGGTAGAACAACATCTTTTGTTGCCAGCGTTTGAAGTCAACACCGGAGAACTTGGGCGGCTTTTTGTCTTGAGCAGGTGCAGCAGCCATCGGAGTGAACGAAACTGAAGCCATCGTCTTGAAACAGAAATGTGATTTTCGCCTTGTGATTGTTAAGTAAAATGAAAGTTTATTGTTTCAAAAAAATGGCTGAGTGTTTGGATATTTTTGGCTTAGTCGAGTCAGATTGGATACGATCTCGCAAGAAAAAATGCTCCGTATTCAAAGTGCTTACTATTCCAGCGTTCGTCCCAAAGATTCAATGACTTGAACAAGTTCGATTTAGCAGCACTTCTAAAAACATAACTACCAACGAACTGAAAGTGTTTAAGGCTTTCAAGCTTTGAACGGGAAGAAAATCAATATGCTGATGCAAATGACTCGATTTTAGGCTTGTAATTTCGTGTTTTTTCCATCTGCATGGGTTTTTATTTATAGGCATCAGGTGCCCGTATGGAAAGATCATGTCTTTTGGCTCGAAAAGATATGTTTATAGCCAAAAAATGCACTGGTTTCTCAAACAGGTGCATCTGTCCAGATGTTCACATCGACGCACGACCTGGCGCATGGCCCGTGCATGGTTGCGAACGAAAGTGCAAAGTTTCAACTTGACGCACGGCCCGTGCGTGTTTGTGAACACTTCAGTTAGAAATTCTTTAATTAATTAATTAATTAATTAATTTTAAAGATTTTTTGGTCCAAAAAGAATAAGGGCCTTGAAGCCCAAGCCCAAGCCACGACCCACGACTCGGACCCGATCGGCGGCGAGCGCGTGTGTGGTTTGAACAAACCCACAAGCATGTAGGTCCTCACCCCTTTAAAAACTTGGGTGCCCCCAAGGGCCCAAACCCATAAGTCCAACTTGAGATTTATAAAGTGAGCAAACTTTGCCTTCTCTTTCTATGTGGGATGGAGCATTTCTCCTTCCCCACATTTTTTATTTTCCATACTATTTTCTAGTTTTGAATGCTTAACTTCTAGCATTAATTTCTCATTCACCCGGAATTGGTTTTGATAATTTCAAATGTTATTCTCATCTACTCTCTTAGTAGCATTTTTATGAATAATATAATTCCATTTTTCACTAATGGAAACCACTTAAATATTTGGTCAAAATTGGCTCAACACCCATTTTACCAAACAAATTTCAACATAAGGTTCCAAAAATTTTGCCAAGGAAAATAAATCAATGCCACATGAATAATTCCAATATCAGCCAAACAAAAAGGGGTTAGGATTTAGTTTTATTTTATTTTTTAATTTTTTATCAATATTATGGTTCTGGTCCTTGAGACCAGAACCATAATATATATATATATATATGTATATACATATATATATATGTATATATATATATGTATATATTTATGGCAATCTACACATAGTAATATCAAAACAACGATATTTTGCCTCATGGAGTGACCTAGTGAAATAGGGTGGATTCTTGAGACCATATGTCTCAACTTAAATCCCACACCATTTGGTCGAACTTGTTGCACATGGTTTGTCCAGTATGATTTACCTGGCTGATGTGGTTTGCAGACTCATGCATTAAGGCCGATGTTTTACTCAGTGCACAACCAAGAGAGTAATGGTTACAGGTTCCACGTTATTCCAAAAACAATGATATTTCAACCAGAGACGGATCCACATACCCACTTATGGGGGACGTGCCCCAGCCATTTCCCTTTTTTGATCTTTATAAATTCTATATTCCTTTTCTACTATTTATTATTCCTCTTTTTCTTTTTATTATTTATTTTTTTTTTCTTTTTTACATTTATAATTATTTTTTTTACCAATTATTATATTTTTTTACTATTTATTATTTATTTTGAACGACTACATATTCTTTAGGTTAAAAATAACAAAGTGTGCCTAGGGGTGTAAACGAGTTGAGTCGAACATGATATTATTTGAGCTTGTTGAATTTTTATTGAGCTTCAAAAATTGTGTTTGAGTTTATTTGATTATTAATCGAATCGACCTCGAACGAGCTTTGGTCGAGCCGAACACGAATCGAGCTCGAGTAGCTTGATATTTTTATACATGTTTTATTCTTTTTTTACGAATTGAGTCGAGCATTACATCTTATCGAACAAAAAAATATGTTCAAACCTGGTTCATTACATTAATGAATCGAACTCAAACGAGCTTTTAACGATCGATCTCGAATCAAGTATCGAGTAGCTTTGTTCATTTTTCAGTCCTCAATGTGTCCCTATAGTGGAAAATTTCGGGATCCATCCCTGATTTTAACTATGTGGTATTTTGATGCGTGGTAGCAACAAACAACAATGCTAAGATATTTATATAACTCTTTTGAACAATTTTCCCCTTTTTGTTTTTTACAACGTGGCTACTCAACGAACATATTATGCAAGACGTCCAACGAATTAGTTCTTTGAAAATAATTTCTCAGTAGAATCATTGCACAAACTTTTATGATATTATACATTAAGGACAAAATTTAATTTCCTAAATCTTAGATCATCAATAACAACTGAAGTTAACTGTATGCATCTAATAATATGGCACCACTAATTCATTCTTACTTTTAGTTTTTTAATCTTACACAAATTACATATTTTTATTTCTATTTTTTGCGTTGGACTTGTCCTTATTAAAATTTGGGAAAAGGACATGAATACCCCATTTTCCATACCCAATCCCTGCATAATACCCATTTCCCACTGATTTTGGACAAAAATACCATTTTCCGCTGAATTTGGACAAAAATACCCATTTTCCGTTGATTTTTGACAAAAATACCCATTTTCCGCTGATTTTTTTGCGTTAGTTTCTTTGTTGTTTCAAACATGTTTGTTGTTTCTTTGTTGTTTCATACCTGTTTCATTTATGTTTCTTATATGTTTCACTTAGCCAACTTTTCATTGAATTCCACAGTTGCATAGAGAAAATCTCAGTTGTGGTATGCCACAATGGACAATGGGAAGAAAATAAAGAGTATACCAACTTTGAAATAACAAGAATACTGATTCCAATGGATCGCATATTCAAGACCCTAAACGAAATCTTGGAACAACAAATTCAATTTAGAAAATTTGAGCTTACTTGTCCATCATCGCCACGAGAAATGGACACGACTCCACCGTCCGACCAAAAAGTACTTTGTATTGGCTTCCAACATCGTAGAATTATTGAATGCATCAATCGCTGCTGGGAAAGACCTACTAGTAACAACTTTGCTAGAGTACGTGAGATCTTTAGTTCAAGATTAGACATGCAGACATCGAAATAAAGCAAAGATCAACATTTACAAGGATGACAAAAAAAAAAAAAACTGAAGAGTATATAGGGAAAAACTACACTATTTCTCTAAATTTAAAAGCAATTTACTACAAACTTTTATCACATGATCCCCTGTTTCACAATTGTTTCTTACATGTTTCATTTATGTTTATTACTGTTAGTGTTATTGAAGTTGGCAAATTTGGTCCGTTTAGCACAGTGCATATTCTAGTGTTGTAACACTGGTAATGCAACACTAGCTCACAGAATCTGGGCGGATTTTATGCCAGATTCTGTGGTGTGTTTTTGGCAAGATCTTTATGTTTGATACATGTTTTTATCTTAATTTTGATGATTTTATTTTATCACCAAAACAATGTTTTTAAAGGTTGTCCAAATACTCCTAAATGATTTAAATTGGTTTTAATATTTTCCGGAGTATTTCCCCTAGTTTATTTTTGATAATAATGGACAACACTTTTTATGATTCTACATCAATGGATTTTTTACTCCTAAACAAGATTTCTAAATGTTGTCTAAATACTCCCGATTGGTTTAAAATGTTTTTACTAAATTTTCGAGTATTTCTTGAGTTTTATTTTCGACACAAATTGACAATATTTCTGCTCTCGTGGTCGACCGGGCCGCCCTATAGGCAACCCGTACCAAGATGTTTTTAGAAACAAAAATGAGACGGATGAAATTTTGGTCAAATCGACCGGCCGCCCCGGCGACCGGCCGCCCCCGGTCGACCGCACTGCAAGTTGGCGATGAAACAGATTGAATGTGTCCAACAAAATAGATGAGGGGGACCGGTTGAGACAGGGTCGACCGGTCGAAGCCACGCGACCGGTCGCCCTGTTGTAATTTTCAAAGTGTTCTTATTTTCTCTTATTTCTGTGCACCGGTCGCGCCCTATGTATTGACAAAAAAATATGACCGTTTGACAAACATACATTTCCTTAATTTGTGGGTTGATTTCTAACAAATATATATTCTTGATTTTAATTGTATTTTTCTCGTAGATGTTCAATCCCAAGAGGAGCCTATGCTTGATCAATCATCTCCTATAAATAGAGGAAGTTTGGGAGCAACCAAAACAACAATTGAGATACAACACAACAAGATACACTTCAAGCAAATACTTGGTCTTTCATTGTTATTATTCTTGTTGTAAATTTGCCTAGCTTATCACTTTCACATCTTTGAGGTCTAGGCTATTCTTGATTACACTTCGCACTCAAATTGTAATATTCATTATTGAGTTGTAATCTTGATTTTTGGTTATCATTCAAACACAAGATATCCTTGTGAATGTTCTTGTGGTAAGAACATACTTGGATGATCTAGGTGATAGGTGAAGAAGATTGTGGTGATCTTCTTATTGAGGTGTTGAAGAATTTGGTATTCTTCAAGGTTGAAGATTGTGGTAATCTTCACAAGGTGCCGTTGAAGGAAGATTGTGGTAATCTTCAAAGGGAGATTGTGGTAATCTCCAAAGGTGGTGTTGAAGAAGAGTGTGGTGCTCTTCAAGGTGTTGTAAGTTGAATTTGTATTAATTTTGGTAATTAATAAAATTCTTTTTCTTTTTGAAATCCATCCTGGATATACTGGGGTGGTAGAGGATTAGGCCCTAGGTGGGTTGAACCTCTTTAAATCGACGCGTGTTGTTTACATTCCGCACCTTTATATTTGTCTTTGAGCATTCGGTTTGAAAAAGAGGGCGATATCAAAAGATGGAGATAATCTATTCACCCCCCCTCTAGATTATCGTAGCCGCTTGGACTTACACTTTATATTGTGAATGTTGCTGATATTATTGGATAAACTTTATCTTAATTGATTCAGCCATTTATTAATTGTCAATTATTCCTTTTAAATCACTTTCCTTGTATAATTGATTCTTACCCACAAGGAAATGATTTTTCTTTCTGATTTCCTTCCTTTTGCAAGAAATCGTCCTCTTGAAATCAGGGATTGGATTTTCGTTTTGATTGCTATAAAGAGAGGAGTCAGACCTTTGAAGAAGCTATCGAGAAAATACATATTGAGCTTATTGTTCTTCTTCAAGAAATATTTGTGTTATAATTAGTCTTCGGGAGAAGACGGTGAAGATCTACGGTGTGGATCGACTCGACCGCTCAGGGATTTGAAGTTGGAGGGACTCCAACAAGGTTGAGGTTTTTGGAAGAATCGATCAAGAATATTAGCTTTATACGAGTGTTGGTGTATAAGATAAAGATGGAGTCTTTATGCTTTACGCAAATCCAAATCGTATTTGTAATAACTTTTTGTTTCTAATATTGATTGTTTCTTCTTCTCAGGCGTGGCCTCGTGCATTAAGATTGAGGAATCTAAGCATGTAAAAATCCCCGTGTTATTTTTTTTTTATTCCGCTACAGTACTTGTGTTGTTTGGTCCAGTGTTACAACATTAACATACAACACCATAAGAATCAATTGTTTAAAGTCACAAGGCATCGATTCTATCAATTGGCATCAAGAGCCTTCCACTAATGCTTATTAGTGTGATCCTTTTTTTTATCCTGTTGCTAACATGGACAAACCATCGTGAGGGAAGCTCTATTTCTCGACCACCTCTTCTCATTGGGACAAATTTCTCCTATTGGAAAGCAAAAATGAGAGCCTTCATCAAATCAGATGAACGCGCTTGAAATCTATTCTAATCGGCCGACACCACCCACCCAAGTTGTTGACGACAAAAAGTGTCCCAAAGAATGAAACCGAATGGACAAATCGTTGAGGATCAATCAAGCTAATGCAAACTCAAAAGCACTCAATGCAATCTTCAATGTTGTAGATGAAAATCGGTTCAAACTGATATCTACCGTGAAACCTCGAAAGAAGCATGGGATATCCTACAAGTTGCGTATGAAGGGATCAAGTAAGAAATTTCTAAACTCCAAATGCTTACTTCTAAATTTGAGAATCTTCAATGAGTGAAAATGAAACCATAAGTGATTTTAACTCAAAACTCTGTGATATCTCTAATGAGTCTTTTGCTTTGGGAAAGAAATACTCTAATTTTAAACTTGTTAAGAATGTTCTAAGGTCTCTTCCTAAAAGGTTTGCCTACAAGGCAACTGCCATTGAAGAATCAAAAGTGCTTTCAGAAATGAAACTTGATGAATTAATTGGGTCTCTCCAAACCTTTGAGATGAATCTTGAAGAAACAAAGAAAGAAAAACTGAAAGAGGCTAGTTACAAAAAAGAGAAAAATAGGGAGATTGCTTTTCAAGCTGAAACTTCTGATGAATTAACTAGTGATGCAGGAAAAGAAATTCAGGAATCTTTCGCACAGCTCACCAAGAATTTCAACAAGATCTTCAAGCAGGGAAATAAAGGAGGAAATTTTCCCAGGCCTGGAAAAAATTCTGGAACTCAAAGAAAGCAATATGATGGTGGTAAAGGCATTAAGTGTAGAGAATGTGGAGGTTTTGGACACATTCAAGCTGAATGTGCGAATACCTTGAAGAAGAATGGAAAATCATTCACCACATCATGGAGTGATGATGAACCAGAAGATGATGAAGAAGAAGACAACATGAGCAATCAAGTTGCCTTCACTGTGATAAAAGAAGAGGTTGGTTGTAATCAAACGCACCCCAGTGCTACTTCTGGTGTTACAACACCGAGCAGGTATAACTCTAACTTTCCTTTTACTGAAACGTGTCTAAATTCTGTACTTCCTGCAGAAAAGAATAATTCCGACACTGAAAGCTCAGAGGATGACTCCGATCTAGATGAAGAGTCAAGAAATGAGGAGCTTAGAAGAATTTATCAAAAGATGCTTGATAAATGCGAATTTGTCAGCAAGATAAATGTAACTCTGGAAAAGAAGGTTGTATCCTTATCACGAAAAAAGAGACACTCAAGGGAGAAGTTGTCAAGCTTGAAAGACTTGCCACGAGATAGAAAAGAAGAACTTGCCAAAGTAAAGAAAGAACTCAATGAGATGACAAATTCTCAAAAAATCGAACACCGGAAAGGGGAGATTAGATGAAATTCTTTCTCAAGGAAAATACCAAAGAAGATCGCGGTATTGGTTTTGGTTTTAATGCTAACAAAAACTATGCTAAAAAGGATAAAAATTCTAAGATTGCTTTTGTTAAAGAATGAACATCATTCACCATAATGGAAAAAGAAGCAATGATTTTGTTCCTATATGTCACTATTGCAACCGGCCCCGCCATAAGACCTAAGTGTTATCGTCTTGAAAACAATATAGGCAAGGCAGTGTGCAAACTCAAGTGTTCCAACATCAAAAAGAAACACTCCTCGTTTAAAATTGATTTATCAAACAAACCCAAGAAAATCTGGGTTAGGAAGGATGAATTCTCTTGCTATGTTGTACACACGCTTTAAAAGCTAATATGATCAATCATGGTACTTTGATGAAGGTTGCTCTCGTCATATGACCGAGAGTTGGAAAAAGCTGATTGATTTTGAAAAACATGAAAATGGATTGGTCACTTTTGGTGATGGTGCTAAAGGCAAAGTTTTGGGAAAATGAACTTGAATGTGTCCGTATTCCTTCTCTCAAAAATGTTTTGTATGTTGAAGGACTAAAAGCCAATCTTATCAAGATCGATCGACTTTGTGATGATGATTTGTGTGTCAAATTTGATAAGAATTTTTGTAATATCTTTGATAATTCGACAATTGTATTATGAAGGAAACAGTCCTCCGCGAATCAAGTTATTTGTTGCGAGTGTTACAACACCAAGTGTCATAACACTAACTCGACTGGTTTAGTGATGTTAATTTGACAGTGATATCAATGATTTAAAGAGCACTCCTGGAGGATGTGTCTACCTTGGTAACAATTTGGTTTCATTGTACAAAAGAAGGAACAAAGTTGTGTATCCCTATTCACTATCGAGTCCGAATATACAAATTTTTAGGGAGATTTTGTTCTCAAATGTTGTGGATGAGACAAGTGTTGATCGACTATGGGGTTGAAGAGAAAACTCTTATCGCATCGTGATAATTCAAGTGCCATAAATATTTTTAAAAACCCGATGCAACACTCCGTAACTAAACACATCGATATTCGGCACCATTTTATTAGAGACTTGGTTGAGAATAAAATTGTTACCATTGATTTTGTTACCACCGAGAATCAAATTGCCGATATTTTCACCAAAGCCCTAGACTTCCAAAGGTTTAATTGCCCAAACAGTCTCTCAAAGGTGTCTCAGACTCTAAAGCAAGTGTAGATTTCAAAGGTGTTGCAACACCATGTGCATCATTTCTCCTTCTTGATGTGTTGCAACCTCTTTTTGATCTTAATTCTTGTGCATTAGACATTTTGCATTTTTAAGATCATTTCATTGGCTTTTCTGCTTTTATTCTTTGAACCCTATTGAGTACTCCTTTGATGAATTTTCTCGCTAAAAACAATTGTGGGTCAAATTGCAAAATGAATGATTTTTCCTCAGTGAAAGATGTATTTATTTTTGGGCCTTTGACGGAAAAAGTTGCCCTTACATTGTGTGTGAAAGCTATTCAATTGTGAACCATTCTCTGCTTCTTTTATATGCTTGAATCTTGTTATGATCTTCTCGAGAAAGAGCTACCCATGTTTTTGGAGCGAAAGCTACCGACCGCTAATTGTTTTTCTCGCGATTCCTTTCACTCAAAAGATTTATTAAATGGGAAAAGGATTTTGATCCATTGACTTTGTATGGTGGTGTTCTTGAAAAAGGTGGTACAACACTGGTTACCGCACCAAAATGCCTCGAGGCCTTTTATTCTGTCGGCCGAAATAAACTCATCATTCTAGACATTCCTTAGGATCATTTTTTGGGCTTGTTGAAAATATCATCCTTATTGATTCGATGTGGTGTATTATTGTGGAAATGATTTTTTCCTTAAATTTGTCTTTTGTAAAAGGAATTGATCTTCAGTGCTTGTTTTGGATTAATTGCACACCTTGAATTATGGGACTTTTCCAAAAATATTTGAATTTCAAATTTGCAGTTGGAAGCTTTTCTTGGAAACTCCCATAGTCGCCATTTGTATCACTCCAATTTTGGCGGTTCTTTCTCTCATCAATTTTGGTAAGGACTACATACAAATTCTTGAAGGAGATTGTTTTGACCAAACAATAGCCAAAGTTTGGTTGGCTTCTTTTGTCTTTTTTTGGTCAAAAAGGGGGAGAGAAGAGACTCAAGTGAGGTGAGACCCAAGTAAGGGGGAGCAAACTGAGTCAAGTGAGATGGTGAGATGAGACCCAAGTAAGAAGTTAATGATGATCTTGATGACTTGGCGGATGCACCATTCTTCTTGAAGACATTCTCGAGGGGGAGTCTCAATCGAGAAGATGAAGATGATATCAAGAAGGCGACTCGAGGGGGAGTCAAAGGAGACTAATGGCTCGATTGAGATTGCAACATTTCTCGAACCGTATTTTTGTTCAAATGATAGTGTTGGATGAATTTGGGTTTTGTTTGCCTCCTTTTCTCGAATCAAAAAGTGCTAACTTGCGGGTTTCTATTATTGATTTCTTATGTCACATCCTACATATATATCCTGTTTAGTGTTGTTTTGACCAAAAGTGCCAAAGGGGAGATTGTTAGTGTTATTGAAGTTGGCAAATTTGGTCCGTCTAAGACAAAGGCATATTCTAGTGTTGTAACACCGTAATGCAACACTAGCTCACGAGAATCGGGGCGGATTTTATGCCGGATTCTCGGGTGTGTTTTTGACAAGATCTTTATATTGTGAATGTTCTTTGATATTATTGGATAAACTTTATCTTAATTGATTCACCATTTATTATTTGTCAATTATTCCTTTTAAATCACTTTCCTCAGTGTAATTGATTCTTACCCACAAGGAAATGATTTTTCTTTCTGATTTCCTTCCTTTTGCAAGAAATCGTCCTCTTGAAATAAGGGATTGGATTTTTGTTTTGATTGCTATAAAGAGAGGAGTCAGACCTTTGAAGAAGCTATCGAGAAAATACATATTGAGCTTATTGTTCTTCTTCAAGAAATATTTGTGTTATAATCTAGTCTTCGGGAGAAGACGGTGAAGATCTACGGTGTGGATCGACTCGACCGCTCAAGGGATTTGAAGTTGGAGGGACTCCGACAAGGTTGGAGTTTTTGGAAGAATCGATCAAGAATATTAGTTTTATACGAGTGTTGGTGTATAAGATAAAGAGGGAGTCTTTATGCTTTACGTAAATCCAGTCGTATTTGTAATAACTATTTGTTTCTAATATTGGATTGTTTCTTCTCTGGGCGTGGCCTCGTGCATTAAGATTGAGGAATCTAAGCACGTAAAAAATCCCCGTGTTATTTTTTTTATTCCGCTGTGTACTTGTGTTGTTTGGTCCAGTGTTACAACATTAACATACAACACCATAAGAATCTGAATTGTTTAAAGTCACAAGGCATCAGATTCTATCAATTACACCACAAAATCTTCACCCCAATCCTCGTCGCCCCGTTCGAAACATTCATCATCTTCTTCGACACGACCGCGATTCCTAATCCGTGCTCGACATTTTGATTATTTTTAACATCACAAAAATTACATTCTCCAACAACACAACTACTGAATTTTCTATTGATGAACTTGTTGCAAGAGATCACAACTATTACCTAATCCAAAATTTGCTCATAACAGAACATCAAAAATCAAGAAAAGGCATAAAACGACACTCAGTTTCTAAAACTAAAGAAACTTTACAAAAATCTAAAATCAATTCATCTGTCAAAATCCTAAAATCAAATTTCTATCATCTTCCCCTAAATCAGCGGATACCGATGCTTTTTCCCAATCTTCGCTCAAATCAAACGCAAAATCATCTCCAGAAGAGGCGGCGCTGCCACTAACCACGGCGGAGCCACCGCCACTAGCAACGAACAAGTCGTCAAAATCGCGATAGAATTGAGAGAGATGAGAAGGACTGGTCGGAGCACTAAAATAGTATTCGCCGAAGCGCTTAGGCGTCAACGGCGCGGTGACATGGTGCGGCGAAGACATGGCGCTTCTGAAATCAAAATCTAAATTGTGGGAAGGTATGGAAACATAAGAAATTGGAGGAGGGTAAAAATCTGATAAGAAAAGTAACGGGGTGGGTATATTTGGGAAGTTTAGGATCGGATGGAGTAGATTAGTGATAGAGTGGTATTTTTGTCTTTTTTTTAAAAATCAGGATATTTTATGTAATTTCCTCTTAAGATTTGCTCCTGCGTTGTGAAAATTATTTACGCAACGGGCTGAGTATTTGCTCCTATCAGGACCGAAAGTGTCTAAAGGCCCAAAACACCCCTGGCCCGATATAGAGCCGCATTGTGGAGTTGTTGGGCCACCGATGTTTTTCTACTACTGGGTTGGTCCGTGCGATTAGCATATGCTAAACGGCCCTAAACCAAACAAAATAATCTCCTGTCACCGCGCGCAACTTGTTCTCTCATGCGCACCGTAGGATCGAATCACAATCAAGGCTCATAAGCTCGAGTTCTAATGTTCTACAACTCCACTTAAACCCTCGGAACAAAAATTCCAGAAAAGATTTTATTTTTCTGTAAAGAAAGGGAACCATCTCATATTTATCTGCTCTCCTCTATATCCCCTCCTACAAGGTATTCATCTGTTTGTGTATATGTATGTATATGCGCGTATATTCTCTGATTTTTGGTTAATAGATAATTATATTATTCCGTGAAGGGTTTATCGAGCTATCAAATCAACCACAATCAGCTTTTTAGGAATAAATTAGTTTATAATCTCTCAGACCGTGTTCTCTCTTTGATTCACTTACTGCAGTAGTATTCCTGAATGGCGGGAGGTG
The DNA here is from genome assembly GCA_016081115.2 of Rehmannia glutinosa. Lineage (NCBI taxonomy): Eukaryota > Viridiplantae > Streptophyta > Magnoliopsida > Lamiales > Orobanchaceae > Rehmannia > Rehmannia glutinosa. The sequence goes on along the minus strand of JABTTQ020000438.1, from coordinate 147,557 downwards.
CTTCAGCTTCTGGTGCAGCGGGGAATGCTGTGAGAATCGTGGTCGCCGGCGACGCAAAGACGGGGAAGTCGAGTCTAATAGTTACTGCCGCCGCGGAGAACTTTCCGAGCAGTGTCCCTCCGGTTCTGCAACCGACCAGGCTGCCCGAGGACTTGTACCCGGACCGTGTACCTGTCACCATTATTGATACTCCTTCGAGGTCCTTGAACAGTTCCTTTATGTCTGTACATGGGTTTTTTGATTGGAACTCAATTAAATAGGCAAACTTGGGTTGTTTTTAGTTCGTAGGATTTTGAATGTGGCATTCCAATTTTGGGCCACTAGTCGAGTATGTGTCTGGTGTGCCTAGTTTGTACCTGTTATGACTCCTTTTTGTTCCTCCAATCTTTGAGCTCTGCATCTGTTCACGGTCTATACATTTGTATACGTATTCGGATGTTTCTGTGTGTAGTGGGGTGAAAAACTAAATTATGAACAGATGTGACTGCGTGGTGGAAAAACGAGAATTGCGGAAGTATGTAACTGAAATAGTTTTTTGATATCCAGCCTTATGAACACACCCACCGAAGTAATGTGTATAGTTTTATGTGGTTATGGATTTAGTTTTGCATGAGTGTTTTCTTTCCTGTAGTGTACTTGATACATTGAGTTCTATAATTCTATTAAGAAAATGTGATTCACATGTTCGCAAACTGCATGGTTTTTACTGTTTATACAGCTTTGGCTTTTCTTGTGGTTACCACATATTAATTACATTATTATCTTTTTAAGTTGAAATTTGATAAAATGTCGTCGATCTTTTTTATTGCAGTCCTGAGAATGGAAGCAGGCTTATTGAAGAACTGAGGAGAGCTGATGCCGTTGTTCTTACTTATGCATGTGATAGATCTGAAACCCTTGATAGATTAAGTACTTATTGGCTTCCTGAACTTCGACGATTAGAGGTGTTTACTGAAAACCTTGAACTGTTGATTGGACAGAAGTTCTGTCACTGTTTTCTTCAGCTTGGATGATTTACGACTCTAGTTCTTGTTTAGTGTTTCAGATTGCTTTTTAAATGCTGGATTGAATAAGCTCCTTGCTAGTTATCTTAAAAAAAATTATTATTATATTTTATCCTTTTGTAATTTGGCTTATACGTGTTGGCAGGTTAGAGTCCCTGTTATTGTGGTGGGTTGCATGCTAGATAAGAGAGGTGATCAACAGCCTGTTAGTCTGGAGCAAGTTATGTCACCAATAATGCAACAATTCCGGGAGATTGAAACTTGTATTGAATGTTCTGCAGTAAATCATATTCAGGTTAAGTCTACTTCATTTTCTAATATCTGAAAATCAGTACAAAGGTCATTTTTTTTTGGTTACATTTTATTTTGGCATCTTTGAGACTGTCAAAAGCATTAAATTTTCCATGTGTAATGAAGATAGTAGACTTATGCTTTTTCTCAAGCAACCGCAACTTTACTACATATATGGCTGCATTTTAATATATTTCTGTTACTTCCACTTTTTCCTTATTGATACAAGAAATGTTACTAACTTGAAATGTATTGAATAAATGTTTTCATGTCATGTCATAAGTTTTATGGCTCTATATGCTGGTTATAAATGGTTAACATTTGGCTGATCTAAAACACTTATTTATTTTTGTAATTATTTGTTTGCATCCTTTAAAATTAAGACTAGTTTTTAATGTGTTTTGTTTTTTGTTTTTTTGGCAGATTCCTGAGGTTTTCTACTATGCACAAAAAGCTGTGCTTCATCCGACTGCTCCATTATTCGATCAGGAGCAACAAGTTCTCAAACCTCGGTGTGTGAGGGCTTTAAAAAGGATATTTATTCTCTGCGATCATGACAGGGATGGTGCCCTCAGCGACGCAGAGTTAAATGACTTTCAGGTCAGTTTCTTCTGATGATCATCATCATCATCATCATCATCATCATCAGTTTCTTCTGATCCCGTTTAAAAAAGTTTGCTAATCTCTAAATGTAATCTAATGATATGGGATTAGTAACTTTACATATGTCCTGTATTAGCTTATTTTGATGACCGTCAATCTGACATGATTTAGTAATAAATATGCAGGTCAAGTGTTTCAATGCCCCACTACAACCATCTGAAATAGTGGGTGTTAAAAGGGTTGTGCAAGAGAAATTGCGGGAAGGTGTTGATGATCGTGGTCTTACATTGACAGGCTTTCTGTTTCTCCATGCACTTTTTATTGAGAAGGGGCGTTTGGAGACAACATGGACTGTGCTTAGGAAATTTGGATATAACAATGAAATTAGACTTCGTGATGATCAGTTGCCACCTCCAGTAAAGAAATTTCCTGACCAGGTAACTTTTCCTTTGGATAGAGAACTAGTATGTACAATCTGAAAAAGGTTTTTGTTTGGAAAATCCTTTCTTGATTAGCTTAACCTATTTCAGCTGTTGCTTTGAATGCTGCTTTAGCTTGCTATTTTTTAACATCAGAATGTCTAAACTTTTGTCATATTCCTGTTGTGTGGGCGTCACTTAAGGACTGATATCTATGTTGGTTTCTTATAGAGGATATGCAATTATCACCATTTGGGTTTTCTTCTTTCCTTTATACACCTGTTATGTGCTAGTATTTCTTGGACTTCAATTTTAGGTTTAGGTTGTGTTTTCTGTACTGTTAAAGCCTGTTCTGCTGCAAGAGGAAGCTTTAAGGTGCTGCTTAGTATATATAATATGTGGTGTAAATGTTTATAGGGCCTCATGGAGACTGAGTAGTTCGGTTTTGTATTGTACTATTATCTTAAACTGAAATGAGCTGCCTGTATAAAATGATAATGATCTATCTTTTAGAAGTAGTTAACTCCATTTACCACAAGTACAGCAAGTCCCAGGCACCTCCTTTGAGTTTTAGAGAAATTTCAATCACCCCCTTGGCTTTGTTAGTTGTCTTATTTTTTATGAATGAAAATTTGTGCCGTTCTTTCAAAGACATGTTTTTTTTCCTCCTTGATTTCTTTTCCTTTGACCTCAACACTTCTTTCTAAAGATGAATATAATGAATAAAATAACACAAGTTCCGAAAAATAAATGAAATCTTTGAAAGACGTGGACATGTAAGATATGCGACACTTGCAAGAAAAAAACAGGCAAGTCTAAGATTTGAAAGTTTATCAAAGTGTTTCAGATTTGAAAGTTTATCATTCAGTGATGAGAAGATTGTTAAGAGTTTATGATTTATCAAAGTGTTTCAGATCAGTCAAAGAGGCCATTAATGCTTTTGAGGGAGTGAGGTTTTTTGAATCATTAGGGGTGTGTCTGAGACAAAGACAAAACTTTGTGTAGATCCCATTTACTAAGCTTGTTATACATAAGAATTATCCATTTGCGTTGAGATACAAAATTACCTTTGAGGACTAACTTACAAATTAAGTACCTAGAACTTCTTAGTTATGCAAAATAAAACAAATAAGAACCTGCTATGTTCTTCGCATAAATTTTCAGAATTTTGCTGCACTACTACCCTGTCTTGTCTTGCCATACTCTTCCTATACATTTTTATTATATACTGTGCTTTGTCACGTCATACGTTTAATAATCTTGCAAATATCCACTCACTAATTGATAAAATTATGAACAAGTGGCTGTTCGTGAATAGTTATCTGGTTTACATTAACCCATGAAATGTATACGACTAGACCAGGAGAGTGCTTGTTGAAGTTCATTTCACGATTTCTTCTGATGACTGTGGATTTCTTTCTGATTCCTAGTTTTAGACCCAGCTAACAGCCTTTTGATGTTGTATATCCGAGTTATTTTGTTTCTTAATCAATAATTTTTCTGTTCTTGTGGAGACACTATCTTTTATTTAAATCTTAACTCTTAATTCTCATTTGTGTAGAGTGTGGAGCTAACTAATGAAGCTGTGGAGTTTCTCAAAAAAATCTTCATCACCTATGACGTTGATTGTGTACGTAAAGTCTCTTCCTTTAGATTTTGTTAGATGTATCTGCATATGTCATCTACTTAAAATTTGATACGCTGTTCTTATATCAGTAGATTCACTCAGGTATTCGCTCATGTGAGCCTCCTTTGTTGATTAATAATTTGAAAATTTCTTGTTGAACACTCTTTGTTATTGTATCATCCGTCAATTAGCTATTCCTATCATTATGGAGATTTCATAAGGCAGGAGATCAAATTTCAATGTTGCTAGACTCCTAAGGGGGGAAATGACCATGGATTGATTAATACTATGAATGGGTAGGGCCTGTAATTGGTTTCTTTGGTAATATTTTCAGCTACTTTAACTCTGCATGATACACTTTTGGTTTTATGTTTTCTGGTGCTTGTTTTCTTATTGAATTTTTGTCCTGTGAAGTCTCAAAATGTTGATTAATGGTTTAAATAATCTTTAGGATGGAGCTCTTCGATCGGCTGAGCTTGAAGATTTGTTTTCGACAGCACCTGAAAAGTAATATGTTGCACTGTTTTTTGTTTTTTTTTTTTGTTTCAACCAATAGAATCCCTTCTTAATATCAACAGGTGTTTCGGCACATATTATAAATTCAGTTTGTTAATTCTGGTGGGCATAATGAGCTTCAAGAAGGCCATTTTAGATCTATTTGCACTATGAGACTTTGTGGTTTCCGACTTAGGAGGTGGGCTTGTAGAAGTATGTGTAGTATGTATCTCTTGGCTGTTGCAACAGACTAGACGGAATTCCAATTACTGTTGGAACATTGTCCTTCGAAATTGAACTCGTGCATACTTTTCTCCATACTGTGCCAATCTTGAATCATGTTTATCATTTTTTTTTATTTTTCTTTTACCAAATAGAATACAATTTTCATTGGTAATGGATCTTCTGTTGGAAATATAATTCAGATGCTCTAAAGAAGTTGGACACAGCTCGTTTGCCCTTGGCAAATCATTTTGAAATTCTAGGTCATGGAATGTCACTTTGATGCCTCCATTTCTTGAATTAGATATGTCTTTCCTTGTGGTTTAGATTTTAGAAAGCAGATTCTGGTTTACAATTGAAGTATTTTCTCCTTGTTTTCTCAATAGTTTTGCATCTAACAGAATAATGCATCTTCTTAAGTAAATTGTTCTGTATGTTGGATATAGTGAGCATGCTCTAAGCAATTATTGAAGCTTATAAACAAATAAAAGTAGCTCTAGTATGATTCACTGGCCCAACTGATACACACTCAGTTTAAGTTTAAAGCTATTGAAAGTTTCTTTGATTTTCGCCTGTAAATTTCACTTTGTTATTTTAAGAAGTCATCTTTATGGCTTTTCACTGATGTTGCATGACTTTTGGAATTTAGCCCTTTTAATGAAGCTCCATACGTGGAAGCTGCGGAAAAGACTGCTCTTGGAGGGCTATCACTTGATGGGTTTTTATCACTGGTATGTTCTGTTGTGTTTGTTCTACCATTGCAGATGAAGTTAATAATAACTCGTGATTCATTAAGTCTGAAAAATTGTGAACTGCTTGTTGCTGTTATAAGCGTTCTTTCCGTTTTAATCTTGTCAGTGAAGTACAAACTTAGATGACTTTCTTAAACTATATTCTGTATGTTCCTCATTCTTCCTCTCTGTTATTGTGTCTCTCAAACCCCACTGAACCTTAACTGCATCTTTATATGTGCACATGAATAAATAATGAAAACAACACATCCTCTCCCCCCACCCCCCTCCACCCCCAAAAGGTGTGAAAGAAAAAAGAAAACCTACAGACTGAAAATAAATGTGAAAAAAGAAATATAATTCTGGATTCTTCTAAGGCAATAATAAATGGCACCAAGTCCCTTGAAGCTTTCCAATTTTGGCACTTTATCATTGGGTTTACAAAATATCCACGACTCACCCAGATTTATGTGCTGCTTATTCAGCCTATTTGCTCAATTGTTTTACCTAATATCACTGATTTGCATGGATCTGCAAAGGATAACAAGTAGATTTTTCTGGCTAGTTGCAAGGGTAGAGAATCTGTGTTTCCCTCTACAGTCTTTACTTTTTATGGAGTCTCTTTACAGGAGTGAGGTGTTATTAGGGGTCAACCATTAATAGTTTAATTAATACCAGAAAATTGAAAAATGCAATCAAATCAACCTTCTAAACAATTGACTAGTGATCTGCTCAGGAGCCTCCCCCCGGATGTATGGATAAAAATATGGCCTATTTTTCCTGTTCCTTTCTGATCTTGATGTGATCTACAAAAATTGTTATCGGCAGATGTTGGGATGCTGATATTTCCTTTCATTGATATTTTTACCCGTGGTCGGTTGACAAATTTAATGAATCACAAACTTGTATATGGCTGGGGTAACCTGCATATGAGGTTGGCATTGAAGTTGTCCACTGCTATATGCAGTTTAATAATCACACTATATTTTTACTATCTGACATCCTTTGTATTATACCTACTGTAGTCCACACTTTGCTTTTGGCATATAATCCTAATTGAACATAAGCATTTTAAGTCTAAGACCATTTTGCCAACTAAAATATCTTGTTATGCCCATAATTTTCCTTGACAATTAATATATTGCAGTGGGCCCTTATGACGCTTCTGGATCCAATTCGTAGTGTGGAGACCCTTATATACATAGGTTATGGTGGTGATCCTTCATCTGCTACACGTGTAACTCGGAGAAGACGTTTAGATCGTAAGAAGCAGCAATCAGAAAGAACCGTCTATCAGTGTTTTGTTTTTGGACCAAAAGAATCTGGGAAATCTGCTTTATTAAATTCTTATATTGGAAGGTATCTTTTGATTCTACACAAGAAAATGCTTTCAAGTGGGATTTGATTTCCTATAGTTAGTCAGATGTTTTCGTTTCTTATGCAACTCTTCTCATGCATTTCATAGGCCTTTCCCTGAAGAATATATTCCCACAATTGGTGACCGATATGCTGTTAATGTCGTTGATCAACCCTCAGTAAGTGCCCTCTGATGATTGTTTACCATGTCAAAAAAATAAACTGGCTAGCTTGCAGGAACATGTGTTCTGCATGAGTTGACTGACGTGTATATCCAAACAAATGTTTATGGAATTTTCAAGAAACTAGCTCACATAACTGTGTTGGATGAAATCTTTTACGAATTGTTTCATGTATATTTGTATCTGTGGATCTGAGAATTTCCAATCCACGTCACAAGGAACAGATTTCCAGGGGGTGGGGCAGTTTGTGGGGAGGAGGGGGAGAAGACGTGGTGCCTATGAACTAATAATGTGTTTTGTATAATTGATAGCGATAGGATAGCCATCATCTGGTGCTATCATCCTACATGAGTTTTTCAGATGAGATTTGAATATGAGCAAATGCAGAGAAACAATAGTTGCTGGATGACAGATCCAAGTTTTCATTAAACAGGAAATGACAGAAGGAAAAGGATTAACTGATCGTTAAAAAATTGAGACTGTTGAAGAAAAGCATTAAAGTTTACTGAAAATATTATGCTATATTCCTGATAGTTTCTGGATCCTTAGTTGCCTTGTGGGATATTGTGTTCTCAGATCCTCAGATAGCATAAGAAAAAGTTTGCTCTACGCATCTCTTTCGTTGAATAAATACAGATTTTTATCCTGAATTAATGTCTTGGGTGTTGCTTTTGTCTGAGTCTTATTTGTTTATGGAAACATGCTTTGAACAATGTATTATACTTTACGTTGACAGGGAACTAAAAGACTCTTGTATTGAAGCTGATGCTAACAAACAAAAACTTTTAGTATGTGCTCCTAAATGCACGTTGCTTTTGATCCCAAATGATGCCCTGAATGATGCTTAGGGCTATGAGTCCTATCTGTTGGTAGAAATACATGGATATTTGAAAAAGTATTGTGTGGCATCTTCACAGGGACTTAGGAAGACTCTTGTGTTGCGAGAAATTCCTGAGGAAGGAGTGAAAGAGTTACTATCTAAGAAGGATGCTTTGGCTGCATGTGATGTGGCAGTGTTTGTTCATGACAGGTAGCTGATACACTTCTCTTTAATTATTATCTCAATTGCCTCGAACAGAATGCTATCAATGACTGTTCTTTTGTGTCACAGTAAATCCTTAAATTAAGCTATTATTAATAATAAAGGATTGTTGTAGAGTAGAAAATGCGGATTTAGGACTTGATATGATAAGAAGACTACAAGTGAGGTGTTTTTTCCCTCTCTCTCTCTCTCTCTCTCTCTCTCTCTCTCTCTCTCTCTCTCTCTCTCTCTCTCTCTCTCTCTCTCTCTCTCTCTCTCTCTCTCAGTTGACCCAGTTATGTTGGAATGCAGTGTGACACAATCCACCCAATTATATTGAAATGCTTAATGACAAGTAGCAATTATGTTGAAACACTTGTTAACAATTAAGGATTTGGGTTATTGCTAGCCTTCACAATGGAGTTTGCTGGTATCCAATTATGCTGTAAAAGAATTTTCCAATTTTATCTTGGCTGTGGTTCCAGAATACATTGACCTCTAACTTCTCACTAACCTCCTAAAGCTCAATGCTCTTCATTTGGTCATTTACCAGCTCAACTTAGTAGACGTCTTTTACTCCCTTTTGGCTCAAGTTATCTGTGAAATGTTACCAGAGTATACACATGTGGGTTCGTGACCCCTTTATATGGAAGAAATGCACAAACACATTAAAATAAGCTCTTTCCTGATCTTTCTCCGTGAAACTGGTCTCCGTCAACAGTCTGCTTTGTGCTACTGTTTCTGCATAACTATCACCACGGCTACCTCCCTTTCTACATTCCACAAACGTAAAAGCATTTTAAACAGAAGAATCATCCTAAATGAATATAAGAATTGCAGAAGAAATTTTTGGAATCCTACATAAATTACTCTTGAGTTGCATGAGTATCACCACAGATGCTACCTCCCTTTCCTTTTTACATCTACAAACGTAAAAGCATTAAACAGAAGAATCATCCTAAATGAAAAAGAGCATTGCAGAAGAATTATTTGGAATCCTATATAAATTACCCTTATGTTGCAAAAGCATTTACAGAATTTCTGTGCAGTTCCCTTGCCAAGACCCTCTTGTTGTCTTGCTATGATTTGCTATTGTATGTCCAATCTACATGATTTCATGCATTGTCTAACAAGAATACCCTTACGGACACTGTTGTAGAAAAAGGAAGAGGGGGTCAGAGACACGAGGCAAAAATGATATTTTGCTGCTGTTTGGTTGCATAATATTGTATCAGCCAGTGCCACATGTGTGGCTGTTTCCTAATCTATTCACAATTCTTTATATTGAGTCACTTTTTTGTGAGATTCAAAATCGGTTGTGGAAGAATAATTGATAAGTTTTATAAAAGGTACAATAGACGTCTTGTATACTTCTTTAGCAACTTGAGTTAACTATTTTCGCAAAGCGATAACTAATGTGAATTAGTTAATAGTTGAACCTGTTGTGCTAGTATTTCGTTTCTGGACCCCCCCACCCTGTGGGCCTGGGGCTCTGACAAATGGTATCAGAGGGGGTACTATCTATGCAGGATGTCTAGTCGGATGTATGTTGGAGGTGGTTTTGGATTGTCAAGGAATGCGACAAGGACTTTGCATGTCTGAGGGGTGATTGTGATATTCCACATCTGTTGTGGGAGAATATTGATAATGGTTTGTAAGAGGGTACAAAAGAGTATAGACTCCTTTAGCAACTTGGTTAACCATTTTCGCAAAGGAAGGATGAATATGAAATAGTTGTGGGGTATCGTTTTTGGACCTCCATCCCATTGGCCTGGGGCGCGACACTTTTATTTATCTATTACAATTTTGTCCATATATCAGTACATGCAGTTGTTAGCCATTTATCTTGATTTTTTATTTCTAATTAGCATAAGTTCTTGCTGTTCCAGTTCTCGTGAACCTTCCTGGCAGAAAGCAACAGATATGCTCGTGGATGTTGCCAGTCAAGGGGAAGCTACTGGTTATGAGGTCCCTTGTCTCATAGTTGCTGCTAAAGACGATCTTGACCCTTATTTGACTGAGATTCAGGATTCAACAAGGGTAAAAATCCTCTACAGTGATATCTTCAGAGTCTCTTAACTCCCCCCACCTTCCCCCCGGGTCTCTCTGTGTGTGTTTATTGGTAGTCTGTACGCTATGCATGAATGATGAATCAGGAACTTCGAATGGCTTCAGCTTTTCTATTTTGAAGCATAGCGAGAAAAAACTGATGAAGCTTGCACGAATGAATTCCCAATCACTTTTGTAGAATTTAGAAATCTAGCTTAGGAGTTTATAAAGCTGGACGCCATCTCGAGCAAAGGCTTAGCTGTTAGGTTTTGAGGTCCACACGTATATAAGCTCGTCCATTTTTGTTCCTTCAATTGTATCATGGGTCTGTATATCACGTGAACCTTCACACTACGTAAGCAAAATGTTGCAGCTACAGAACGTTTGAAGCTCTAGCATTTGTTTATGTTGTGTTTGAAATTATTAAGAATGAATGACCATATGTGTTTGTACATCACCTTATAAATATTGAGTTAACAATTTCCCTAGAACTAAGTCTCCATTCTACCAAGGACTACTGAAATACATTATGCTATATACTTTGTTTCAAACCCCTCCCATGTCAACCAAACAGCCGTATTCAATATCTAGCTGTAGTAAAATTGACTGTGCATATGCTAGTTCCTTGTGCACAATAAGATATGTTTGATTTGCTTAGTCAAGTTTTTAGTTTGAAAAGCTGATGCTGCTGTTAATTTAACAGGTAAGCCAGGATATGGGAATAGAGGCTCCTATACCTCTCAGCACAAAGCTTGGAGATTTCAGTAACATATTTCATAGGATTGTGAGGGGCGGCCGAACACCCTCATTTAAGCATTCCTGAGACATCAGCCGGGAAAAGCCGTAAGCAGTATCACCGACTCATTAATCGCTCCCTCGTGTTTATATCAGGTATCGTACTGTCTAACATTATGTTCCTTTTCTTTAAAATAATTTTAAAAAAATGATTTAAAATTGGTCTAATTAAAATAAAAAAAATATCCAGTTATGTTTTAAAATTTCAAATATCCCCTTGACATTTCTTTCTATTTCGCAAATAGCACCTATTGAGTGGGGTATTTGCAAAACAAATATGAACCCCAAGGGGGTGTATGTAATAGCTCAAGGGGTCTTTGTAATTTTGAAAGATAATTGAATTTTTCTGCAATCAGGTTGAGTCAGAGTGTAGTTTTCGTAATTCACCCTTTCTTATTACTACTATTTGGAAAGCCATAATGCTTTATCTTGGATGTACCATTATGTACACTTGCATACTTCTAATGTAACGTGGAATCTGATATCCATGGTACAGTTGGAGCTGCAGTAACCGTGGTTGGATTGGCTGCTTACCGTGTTTATGCTGCAAGAAGAAATTCTTCCAGTTAGGTTCAAAAACATATCCCGTTTTCTTCATTTTTGTGGCCGCCTTTTTATTCGTGTGGTGAGTTGTGAGGGTGGCAAAGGTGGTTTCATCGGTTGCATATGGTGAAAATGGCTTTGTAGGAAAACATAACATATGATTTTCTCATAAGTGTTGCGAAAGTTTTCCGATGATCACTCTTTTCCCCCTGTTGGACAATCCCGTAGATGGGGCAGTTTTCGTGAGACGTAAAAAACCTGGACGGTAGATTGCATTTGATGATTCCATTTGCATGATGTAATAGAAATTCATTTTCTTCTTAGCAGAATACATTTGTGATGGTGCATTTTTCCATCTGCCACTTTTCGTCGTCTTTGAATCATGTCGATGGGTAGTGTTTAATAATACTATGATCCTAACGACAGTGTTATCAGCTTTGAAATCATGGGCGTGTTACAAGGCTGATTATCAGCTTTGTTTTGGAAGTTGGTTTGGGGCCCGTGATACAACTTTGGTCGCTGTCCAATTGATATAGTGTCACACCATCACCCTTGGTATTATACAATCCACACTTGCCCATGTATGCACATTAACAATTCTGCCCTTTAAATGACACCCCATTTTACTTCTTCCATTTGTTTCGAAGTAGCATTTTAGATGTTTGGCATATTATCAACACAATCCTTCACGCCAGACAATAATTTTTATCTTAATCTTATATCCCAACCACCAAATTATATAATCACGGTTGGGGAACTTGATGTGTCAAGATAAATTAGTTAGTCCAAGTTTATCAAGTATTTGGGATCTTTGTCTACAGCTCGTGGTACTAATCTCACCCATTTCTTTGTCCCATTCTTGGTTCATGGTCCATGCCATAAGAGGTGCTATTATATAATCCCATCCAACTAAAATCATCTTGTAAATTCATTGACAAATTTGTCCCTCATATGCGAGGGTGTTATGTTTCTATTCTTCATTTGGGTAATTTGGTCATTTTAGAAATTTATCCAATTTTATCATCGATGTTAAACAAAATGTTATCCTACTAAAATAATCACACATCACAATCATACTTTCCAAACATGATATATATAACTTAATTATATTATCCAATCCTAACTTATCCAAATTATTTTATCAATCTAATTAACAATCTCAAACGAGTCCAATGAACAGGGTGATCCCCTCCAAAATTTAATCTAATCTCATTAACAAAAACAAACAAGCCCTTTCGAAAAAGCAAAAACAAGCCCTTTGGAAAAAGCAAACAAGCCCTTTGGAAAAAGCCCCCGTGTGTTGCATGAAATGATGATTTTTGGGGCACTATGCACTTTGACAAATTATATGATTCTTGTCTGTATCTTTATGAGTTTCTCAACTGATGATTCTTTTCCTCATTCTACGATCATTTGGTAGATTCAATGTGAAAATGTTGTGGAACCTATTTTTCTTGGAAGAAAATTTATTTAAAATAATAGTTAGATATTTTCCTTAAAGATAAAAGATAGTTTTTTTTTTTTTTTTTTTGAGAAAAGATAAAAGATTGTTAGATATGGCCCTTAAGAAGCTTTTGGTACTATGCTGCCATATTGTCTTTATAGTTGCTTTTGTTTTTCCCTTTTCCTTTATGCTAGATTAATTGTGCTCCTAACCGCAATTTACGGATCATAATTACTGGTCACAACTTTGTTTTGTAAAGAACGGTTCAAGTGCAGATCATTTAATAAATAAATAAATAAACTGGACTGGCTTTCTATTGAAGGGTTTACATTTTCAAAATAATTTGGAGTCGAGTATTTTGAATATATTTTATTGCTATTGGTAGCATTTGAACTGGAAACAATGAACAAGATACAATGAGCTAAGCGAACATCATTAAATAAGAAGAGTTTTTGACTATTTTCAGTTTTCAAATATATTTAAATAGAATAATCGATATTTGTATTCAATTAGTTTTTTGGTATCTTGATGAACGAATGATATGATCAATTGTTTTTTCAAGAAAAATAAAAATTAAAAAGGAGCCCATAATCAGGTAAAATTTCATCTGAACGTTGCAACGTCTGCACATGAGAATGAATTTTGACCACAAAAAATATTGGATCGGTAAGATAATGGTGTGTAAGATATTAAACTAAATCTATGCATATATAAATTTTATTTTCAATTATAATGTTTGCATGTACGTATATACCGATATATATACGTATAATAAAAGTACATACACTTTTTGTTTATAAAAATAGCATTTAAAAATACACCAGTAAAAACTAAAAACTTCTACGCCGTTGATAATATTAGGGATGGCCAAATGGAACCAAAACCGGATTCCAAATTGGGTTCCAAACCAGAACCGAGTCGTTGTCAATGGTTCCGGGAACCATTGACCGGTCAGCGGTTCCAAAATCAGAATCGGAACCATGTAGACCGATTCCGTTCCGGTTCCTTAGCCTCAAAAACCATGGAACCGGCGGTTTTAACCACCGGGGTTAGAACCGTCTGTGGAACCGTGGTGGAACCGGCAGTTAAAACCACCGGTTTAAGATTAAAACCAACGATTAAAAAATAAAAAAATTATACAAAGATAAATAAATGGTTCCGATTAAAATCGTAACCTAATCCTGGAGAACAGGAGTTCCAAACCTAAACCGAATCGAACCAGGAGATAACGATTCCGGTTCTTTCAAAATGAGAAATCGGAACCGATATTTTTGGAACTGGAACCGGCGGTTCTGGAACCGTGGTCACCCCTAATTAATATATTAGGTCGAGGCCCCTAAACGGGGGGAGGCTTGTACGATGGGCTATTAACATTTATTCCACCATTTCTTTTAGTACTATTTCCACCACAATTGCATCCTCCAACTTGGGGTATTGAGTCCTCCCACGTGGAGCTTTTAGGTTTCTCTCTGGAGAATTTCAGGTCCCTCTTGGGGGCAAAGTGTTTTGCTTGGTTTTCAAAAAAATTCAAAAATTCGAATCTTCCATCTACCATCTTTAATGTTGTTCTTCATCTTTAATGCTTACTTTTTGTTCTTCTCTTGTATTATTCAGTTTCTGTTTCTCTTTGTCGGGCATTAGGGCACATTCTTTTTGTCTTTGTAGGACCTCTTTCTTATACATCTCTGCACTTGTTTCTTAACTTTTTTGCTTATCTTTTTGCTTGTCTTTTGTGTTTTTGTTTCTTGTTTTCTCTACAGGAACTCTAATCTTTTTTCTTATTCTGGATTTTTGAGATTGGAATGGCCTCATCACCTGAAGACATTGCGTCTGTGCTCCAAAAGTTCTCTCTCTTGGATAAGGAAAAAGAAGGTATTAATCTCGATGAGAAAGATGTCATTTTCAGTGTGGATGAGTATGAAAGGAGTTTGTTTGGATGTATCTTTGGTTAAAAAAAAATAATTTCAGTGGATTGAAGTGAACTATCCTCTATTTGGCCGATTAGGGTTTCTTTTCTTGGAAGAGATCCTGGGAATAATTTATTTCGATTTCTTTTCAAAACTAATTCGGACAAAAAGAAAGTTCTTGGTGGGAAGGTTTGGAACTATGACAGATCGATATCTCATTTTGAAAGAATGGAATGATAAAATTGATTTAGGCTCTGATAGGTTTACTCATGTTGATCTCACGGGTTCAAATATGGAACTTGCCCTCCCATTAGCTCTGTCTTGATTCGGTATTAAGATTGTGGAGATCTTTTCTTGATCTACGATGTGGTTATTCCAGAGATGAGTAATCATAAAAGGCAGTGTGTAAAAATTTTAGTTTCTATTGATCTTACTAAGCCTCTGCTTAGAGGAACTTTGTAACACCCTTACCCATATAACATGTATTCATATAGCACAAAACTATAGTTCGTAGGCAGCACAGCTGCATTGCACATGATATTAGCATGATAGTTATCAACTTTAACCCTTTTCGCACGAGCGGAAGCATTTACTCAAAAAGATTTAACAACCGCTTATTTACACATGTACACTTTTCTATATTGCAGGACATTAACGACCATGCCTTTTTATATACAGATCAAAATAGACCTTTAAAATTCCGTTACACCTCACGGAGCAACTTTTATCTACATCAACTAAAAATTGGCAACATTGCATTTGGTGAGTTGCAAGCTCAGCAAAGATAATCTAATAACAAGTTATTTAACATCACACAAGGACATTATCACAATCATTTCACATCATTTAATCATATCATTTCATAAACATATCAATGCCCGTGTTTAATCATATTCTTTTACTGTTATGAGCCAGCTAATACCAAGAATATATCGTGATCACGAAGATGGTCATGGCACTCTGTAATTCTTAATTCACGTAGAGTTCAGTGAACTCGGGGTGGCCAGACGCAGTATTACTGTAATCCGAATTTCGGATAATCGTAATTATGTAACACATGATTCAAGGTCAATAAGCGGCCATAACAGAATCCATTAATCTCTGATGAATGCATTTTCTGTAATCACATATTTCATTTCCATATCAATAACATCGGTAGAGATCGCATATCTCATTTCCATATCAATAACATCAATGGAGATCACATATCTCAATTCATTTTCAATCTCATCACATAGATTTCACGTATCTCAATTTCATCACCGTATCACCACAAAGAATCATACAATTCACATTAGAGTGCAATTACAAGCTTCTAATCACCATAGCCAAACAAGTAAGCAATTCATTCAACACATCAATTATATAATCACACAAGTCAAATAACAAGCTAAAAGACTATACTCACAAGTGGTGTCCTTGCTTCGATGTTTTTGCTAATCGTCTTTATGTGCTCCTTATTAGGATTTTGACCTATTAGCATATAAAAATGCATAACCAACTTTAAAATCATAGGTTTAACTCTAACAACGATATAATATGTATGATATTAATAACATGTTCTTATAAGATAATAACATGTTCTTATAAGATAATCTGTTTCATATCTTAACTCAAAAAATATATGTATCTCAATATAATTTATTATCTCTTCCTACCTCTACAAGGATATATCTATATATATATATAGATGCTTATAAAAATAATTCTCTCATTTATTTCCGATTCACTTGTTTCTACAATCTATTTATTTATTCATTCATGTCCTAATCGATAATAAAAAATGGAGTTAATGAGAAATTAGTTCAGAACCTCAATTTCTTTAAGTGTTTGACCCTTTAATCCGTAAAATTAGATGACATTATCATAATTTCAATTCTTATATAGCCACAAATAACAGTACCCAAGTCTAAGCTTATTAATCCATGAACTATGAACTAATATCAAACCATATAATGAAAACTAACTAATCTGGAGCTAGTTTAAACTAATGATTACCTCTAGTTGAATTAGGAATTTGCTTCACAAAGTCATGAACAGGTGTGTGTTGTATTAATTCTCATTCTTTTCTTTATTATTTTTTTATATATAAATTTCAGTCTATCTATTCTCATCCAGATTTGCATTAAGTAATATATACTACCAAATATCTTATAATTAACTTTAATTAGTATGCATTTAGTATAAGTGAACTGAGTTTGAATTTCTTATATTCCGTCCACAACAAATCCAATATCATCATTTGACTAACCATGAATCATGGTGATAAAACTGGATAAATGAAAAGATAATTTAGAAAGTGACCTACCAGTAGTACTATACAAGTCACGCTACCCTCGTCCCTCTTTTAATTTTTTTTCTTTTTTTCACTTCTTTTCTTTCGCTATTTCACCGGTCATGCACTTTGTATTTTATGTTCCTCTCCACTCGAATATGTGTGAAATTTCAAATAGTATGTTTGTGCAAATTTTGTGAAGTTTAGGATTTGTGTTGCCTTCATCTATAATTTACACGTGTTCATGATACCTCTTTTTAAGTGGTGGCGTTCTCATCATCTCCAAGTACAAATTGTGTGTGTATTTTTGTGATAAACATAAGTAAATTTAGTAACTAAGATATTATTATAAATATATTCAAAGGCACCGTGAACAAGTATATATATATATATATATATTGATATATTCATTGTTGCAAGATGAGGCGGTGGAAAAATGTTGTCCATATCCCTTTATAATATATTTATCACTAAGAGTTTACCTTTCCATTTTATAATCAAATTAATTTGAGTGGCCTTTAATATATACTTAAAGTGATATGTATATGTATATATTTGACACACACACGTAGGTACATATATATATACACACACCACACCTTATCACACCAACACATAGTTAATTAGGATAAAGATAAATATATACACATTTATATATATATATATCGTGTGGGTGTTGTATATATATTTTATATTTAAACAATTTAAATAAGAGTCCTTCAATTAATTTGTGATTATAATTCTAGTCCTCTTTAATTAATATAATAATAATATGCTTCTAGGCCATTCATATATTATTATTATTATCTAACAAAATTATCATTCTCGTAATAAAATATCAAGTAAAACTTTGTATAAACTTAATATTGATTCTTCTTAATGCATAACACTAATCTATTAATTAACTTCAAACTATAAGAAAAACCATTGTCAATTTTTAATTATAAGATTACCACATTTAATTATGCTTATGAATGATTTAGTCATGATAATTGAAAATGCAAAGTTTTTGGGTTATGACAATATTCTCCCCCTTAAAAATTTCGTCCTCGAAATTTGTACCTGCATTAGTGAATAACCACGGATATTGTTCCTTCATGTGTTGTTCTGTTTCCCATGTAGCTTCTTGTCTAGAATGATTCTTCCACAATACTTTTACCAGTGGAATCACTCTATTTCTAAGTTGTTTTTCTTTGTACCCCAATATTTCAACTGCTTATTCAATATAACTCAAATTATCCGCAATTTCAACTAGTTCATCAGGAATAACATGTGAGAAGTCTGATCTATATAGACGAAGCATACTAACATGCAACATATTATGAATCTGGGACAATTTAGGTGGCAAGACAAGCCTATAAGCTAATGGTCCAATTTTTTTTTTTTTTTTTTTTTTTGTATTTCATATGGGCCGATATAATGGGGACTTAGTTTACCTTTCTTTCCAAATCTGAGAATACCCTTCCAAGGGGACACGAAGAAATACTTTCTCGCAAACTTTATATCCAATCCCCGTCTATGCTGATCAATATAACTTTTTTGCCTATCTTGGACTGCTTTAACTTACTTTAAACTAATTTTCACTTTTTCCTATCATATCCTGAACCAAATTTGTACATTCCAATAATTGTATTTCCTCTTTTTCCCAAAATACGGGACACCTGCATTTCCCAACATATAATGTTTCATAAGGCATCATACCGATGCAGCGATGCTGCTATGATGTTGATTATTCTATGCAAATTCCATCAACACAATGTATTCATCCCAAGAACCTTTAAATTCCAGAACACAACATGACGCATATCCTTGAGTGTTTGAATAGTTCTATCTGACTGCCCATCTGTCTGTGGATGAAATATTGTACTAAAATATAATATAGTACCTAATGCTTGTTGTAAGCAACCCCAAAAATCTTGACATAAAATGAGGATCGAGATCTGAAACAATAGACAGGGGTATACATGTAGTTTAACAATCTCATTCACATATCTTTTTGCTAGATTTTCCAGAGTAGAACCCCATCTAAATGGTAAAAAGTGAACTGGCTTTGTTAGCCGATCAATAATAACCCAAATTGCATCATTTTCCCTATGACTCGATATGTTTTAGCGTCATAGGTTCATCTATTAGAATATGATTTTTTTCCCCAATGTTTATTGCCTTTGGCATAACCATATTCTTCTTTAAACTACATAAATCTATTGTGATCCTCTCAACCATATATAGTTTGTAACCATATAACATCATGCAAATAATTCATTACATGTCCTTCAAACTTTCTAAAACCTTGAACTATCCTAATAATAAACTCATAGATTTCGTTTCTATGAAAACACCAATTGTAATTATTCATCTTATTAACCTCAAAATTATAAAAGATCTTCTAGATATCTCGATAAGATCATTGGGTCTCTATAAAAATCTATAAATGATATTCTAAAATGAGCCCATTAGATTTTTATATATATCTATATATATACGTGTGTACTATATTATAATCTTCGAACTCTAACACAATCTCATTAGTGCCCCTGTAAACTTAAGTTGTCTGGATGCAATCTCCTATTACCAGATACATATAACTTCCTTTAGATTGCAACGCTTTTTATACTATTAAATAAAACCAAATATGAAACGACATGATCATTATCCAAAACACAATCATACACTATCATGTTATCTAGATTCATATGTGGTCTTCTAGTGAGTTATCAAAAACCTATGTAAATTTCCCCATGTGACTTCCATCTCAGTTGAACCCATTGTTATCATTGTCCTAGAAATTTAATTGGACAAGATCTATTAAACCAAAATATCATCTTATATCTAAGTCGGATTCACGCAAAGCTCATATTAGACTATCCATAATTAATGACAACTATCTTCATTCAATTATATACACCATCACTATATACTTTGTCTAAAATGACTATGGAGAACAACCTAAAAGAAATTTTAGAATACCCAATATCATCATTTACCCAAGAGAGTTTCTTCTTTCAATCACCTTTTGGTCCATTCTTTTGCAATATAACCCCACAATCTGATTATATTTACACGGACACCTTTTATCAGTTTACTTGTCACAAATTCATATTGTACTATATAACCAAAATATCACAAGTTTATCCTACTAATAGTCCTTCTTTTTCAATCCTCACAGTTTTGGCATCTTTTTAAATATCAACTAATTTCCCATGTTATTCAGAGTACACCTAGATATCATCTATGAATACCATCATAAACAAATTCATATAAGATCTTCTAGCATCCTTATACATTCTGTTTAAAACCAATCAAGGTATTAATCAGTCAATGTACATGAAGAAACTTAAAAGAGAATTCAAACCACAAAATCGTGTGTCTATTACATTGGCTAAGTAACAATCATAACCTTTATTCATCATTTTGAATGTTGTAGACACATATACAGAGAAAAAAAAAATTCTTTCTCTTTAAACACTATCTGCGTCGAACCGTAAAGTTCCAACACTATTTCTTTAGTAAAGTAATCTAGTTTAGCACGGTGTTCGCTTAACTAATCCATACCCATGATCACATCGAAATCCCATAACGACATAACAAGCAATATATCTTGTAATCCTAAATCCCAAATCATAATTTTACAATCATCATATACAATATGTACAATAACCACATTCCCTGTTGAGGTTTGAACAAGTAAATCATAGCCCTATGTGTCTGGTTTATTACCCAAATGTGATGCTAATAATTGTGACACATTGTGTTTCTCCTAGATCAAATAAAACATAAGTATTTATTCTAGAAATAGAGAGATTGGTAGTAACCACGGTTGGTGCATCTTTAGCTTCTTCTTGTGTCATAGAAAAAAACTTGAGATGGACCTTGTTGTCTGTTCGCTTGACTTTCTTCTATACTAGCACCTCTCCCTATACCAAGTCTCCCTCGGCTTTTACCACTATTAGCATTAAAACCACTAAATTTAGTTTGCTCAACACTGAGTTCTTCGCATGGCCTTGTGCAATTTCTTGCTATATGTTCAGGTTCGACACATCTAAAATATTTTCCTGTAAGCAATATACATTCTCCATAATGATTTTTACCACAATGAACACAAGTGGGAACTGATGGTGTAGCACCCTTAAAACTACCACTTTTTGAATTACTTGGAAAGCTCCTCCGTGCGGTAGCGATAAATTTCTTCCTACTTCTAAATCTTCCAGTTCCATCACCCTATCTTTTCTTATTATACTTGGAAGTTTTCTTTTGATTTAACTTCCAATTTCTAAGCACGTGCAACTTTCAACTTACTATAGGACTCCAAATCTATAGGTGTAATACAGTTTCGAATAGCAAATCACAGTTCAGATTCAAATCTAGTACATTTCTTCTTTTCTATGGCTACCGTATATGGGGCGTAATGGGAAAACTGATTAAGCATCAATTCATACTCAAAACTACCATATATGGGGCGTAATGGGAAAACGATTAAGCATCAATTCATACTCAACAACCGATCGACTTCCTGTTTAAGTTCAAGAAACCCTTTTTTTCCTTTTCGATCCCTATAAGCCTCTAGCAAGTATGTATCATGAATTTCCCTTAGAAAATCACCCCAGTTCGATATAGGTGGCTGAACAGTACTATAAGGTATAGTCTCCCACCAATCATAAGTGTTTTCCTGAAGAAGTAACACTATATAATCAAATGTTTCTTCAGGAGCGTATTTCATCAAGTTCGAAATCTTTTCGTTTCGTTTCATCCATGTTTACGCCTCCTTTGGGTCAATAGTATCGACAATCAACAACTCTCTTTTTTCTAAGTTTATTATACTTTCCTTTGTGTGGTTCGGGGAATTTTCGGTGGGTATTGTGGATACAAAAATGAGCAAGTAATCCATGTACATCATGTGCGGTGAATGAAATGAGTATGACTCTGGCTCGGCTGTTCCTTCCTCTCTATGAAAACTTTGCTCATCATTATCTACATGAATGATAATGCACATGTAATGCCATGGTCTATAGAACCCCTACCCGGGCTCTGATACCAAACTAACATGTAACACCCTTACCCATATAACACGTATTCATATAGCATAAAACTTTAGTTCGTAGGCAGCACAGTTGCATTGCACATGATATTAACATGATAGTTATCAACTTTAACCCTTTTCGCACGAGGGGAAGCATTTACTCAAAAAGATTTAACAACGCTTATTTACACACATACACTTTTCTATATTGCAGGACATTAACGACCATGCCTTTTTATATACAAATCAAAACAAACTCCTATATGAAATGCAAATGATGAGCTGAGGAAGAAGGATGGGAATCCAGCTGGCCGGCCTTTGATCCATGCTTTAAAATTCCGTTACACCTCACGGAGCAACTTTTATCTACATCAACTAAAAATTGGCAACATTGCATTTGGTGAGTTGCAAGTTCAGCAAGTATAATCCAATAACAAGTTATTTAACATCACACAAGCATATTATCACAATCATTCCACATCATTTAATCATATCATTTCATAAACATATCAATGCCCGTGCTTAATCATATTCTTTTACTGTTATGGGTCAGCTAATACCAAGAATATATCGTGATCATGAAGATGGCCATGGCACTCTGTAATTCTTAATTCACGTAGAGTTCAATGAACTCGGGGTGGCCGTACGGTACTCCGTAATCCAGAATTTCTGGATAACTGTAATTTTGTAACACATGATTCAAGGTCATTAGCGGCCATAAAAGAATCCATTAATCTCGATGAATGCATTTTCTCAGTAATCACATATTTTCTTTCCGTATCAATAACATAAGTAGAGATCGTGATATCTCATTTCCATATCAATAACATCAATGGAGATCACATATCTCAATTCATTTTCAATCTCATCACATAGAGATCACGTAACTCAATTTCATCATCAGATCACCACAAAGAATCATACAATTCACAATAGAGTGCAATTACAAGCTTCTAATCACCATAGCCAAACAAGTAAGCAATTCATTCGAACACATCAATTATATAATCACACAAGTTAAATAACAAGCTAAAGATTATACTTACAAGTGGTGTCCTTGCTTCGATGATTTTGCCTAATCGGCTTTATGTGCTCCCTTATTAGGATTTTGACCTATTAGCATATAAAAATGCATAACCTACTTTAAAATCATAGGTTTAACTCTAACAACAATATAATATGTATGATATTAATAACATGTTCTTATAAGATAATACTGTTTCATATCTTAACCCAGTAAAATATATATATCTCAATATAATTTATTATCTCTTCCTACCTCTACAAGGATATATCTATATATATATATATGCTTATAAAAATAATTCTCTCATTTATTTCCGATTCACTTGTTTCTACAATCTATTTATTTATTCATTCATGTCCTAATCGATAATCAAAAAGGGAGTTAATGAGAAATTAGTTCGAATCTCAATTTCTTTAAGAGTTTGACCTTTAATCCGAAAAATTAGATGACATGATCATAATTTCAATTCTTATATAGCCACAAATAATAACATCCCAGTCTCGAGCTTATTAATCCATGAACTATGAACTAATATCAAACCATATAATGAAAACTAACTAATCTGGAGCTAGTTTAAACTAATGATTACCTCTAGTTGAATTAGGAATTTACTTCACAAAGTCATGAATAGGTGTGTGTTGTATTAATTTTCGTTCTTTTCTTTATTATTTTTTTTATATATAAATTTCAATCTATCTATTCTCATCCGTTGCATTAAGTAATATATACTACCAAATATCTTATAATTAACTTTAATTAGTATGCATTTAGTATAAGTGAACTGAGTTTGAATTTCTTATATTCCGTCCACAACAAATCCAATATCATCATTTGACTAACCATGAATCATGGTGATAAAACTGGATAAATGAAAAGATAATTTAGGAAGTGACCTACCAGTAGTACTATACAAGTCACGCTACCCTCATCCCTCTTTTAATTTCTCTTCTTTTTCTTCACTTCTTTCCTTTCGCTATTTTACCGGTCATGAACTTTGTATTTTGTGTTCCTCTCCACTCGAATATGTGTGAAATTCCAGCCGTATGTGTGTGCAAATTTTGTGAAGTTTAGGATTTGTGTTGTCTTCATCTATAATTTACACGTGTTCATGATACCTCTTTTTAAGTGGTGGCGTTCTCATCATCTCCAAGTACAAATTGTGTGTGCATTTTTGTGATAAACATAAGTAAATTTCGTAACTAAGATATTATTATAAATATATTCAAAGGCACCGTGAACAAGTATATATATATAGAGATTGGATCAAATGGGACACCCCTCCTTATTTGAGACAGTGGGGATTTATTATAGCCATTGGATTGATATTTTGTATGGCTCAGATTAATCCCTTTATTTTAGGCAAGTAGTTAATACAGGATTTTTAGGGTGGTCAAATAGGTAATTTATCTTATTTTCGGATTTTTAATTAGGGGCAAATCTGTCTTTTTATTTGAGTGTAGAAGGTAAGTTTTAATTTTCCTTTTTCAGTTCCTGATTTTAAGGGGCTTCAAATCTTACCAAATCAAACCCAATAACCCAAAAAAAAAAACGTCAGTGCCGCAAATGTGGTGCTGGAGCTATACCATCTTCGTTTGTAGGTTTGGAGGCCTTTACTGGAACCTTGGAAGGCTTTGGTTTTGAAGATTATCTCAACGACCCCAGGGATTCTGAGTCGTTTCGTCCGATTGACATGCATCATGGAATGAAAGTGCTTCTTGGGCTGTCGAGAGGACCTCCATGCCCCAGTTTCATGTGAAAACATGAGATTGTGTTTGTATTTCTGAAATTATTCTCAGTACAATCCATATGATCAATATTTGAACATATATGGATAGTCAGAAATCTCAAACAGATCATGTTCCTGTGTTTTTTCGTTACAATACTTCTGTTTGTTTCTTGAAATTGCTAGCTTGCATGAGATATTTGCCAGGGGTCAAAGTGAAGTCCTATGCCATAATTAACTGTAGGTTGCTGGGAAAATTGTTTCCAGCTTTTTTTATTTCCGAATGGTGGTGTGTATTTTTAGTACACTTTTGATGTTTTAAGCTTGTCAATTATGTGTGTATTTTTTTAAATTGGTTGTTTAATGATTTTTATATCTCTGGGAATATAATTTTGTTGTATACTTAGTTTAGTTTTAGTGCTTATTTAATACAGTTTTGTTGTTTTATGCAATACAGTTTTGTGTATGTTTTCAACATATCTTAATTTACATGGTAGTTATATAATACAATTTTAATGTATTTGTCATCACATGTTTGTGTAGTGTTAGAATAATTTTGTTGTATTTGTCATTGCATTTTGTTGAATTGGAATGATAATATTTTTTTTCTTGTTAATTGCAGTTGCTAATTTGTCGAAGACGGCCAGAGGACAACCAAAAAGACATCTTAATATTGGTGGTACAAGTAGTGGGGCGAGGGATGCAAATGTTAAGCCTAAGATGTTGTTTTCGAGATGGGGTTCGAGAGTTTATTATTGTTGAGAATTTTGGATTTTTACGAATGTTCAGATGAATTTCAAGTTTGTTGTTTTTGGGATTGAAATGATTGGTCCTTTAATTCTCAGGGATATGTTATATTTTGGATAATTATTAAATCGAGTGAATTTTCTATAACGTTTATCTGTATATTTATGTCATTTTTGTTGTATAATTTGTTTTACTTTATCTGTATATTTATGTTGTATATGTTGTATAATTTAATTCTATTAAATTTGGCATGCATACAGTAAGCCATTTTAAATTACACACTACTATTAGAGTAAAGACACATTATTATTGAACTAAACATACACTGTAGTTAAATTTGATATACATACAGTACTATTAAAATAAATACACTAGATATTCTTGAACTAAATATACACCTTAATAAAATTTGATATGTATACGCTTAAACATTTTAAAATTACACAATAATATTAAAATAAAGATACGAGATTTTTGAACTAAATATACAAAGAAATAGTGATTTAACTAAATATACACAATTTTTGGAAAGATTTTGTTGCCTGATTTTGTGCATATCATCCCCTAAATTTTAGGAACGTGATTTTAGCAGTTACAATCTAAGATTTAAATAGTCTATTATAACCCTAGTAATTTTAATTATTAATTATTAATCTAATTTCCAGTCATTAAATCTGGACTCTCAATTGGAAAATATCAACGGTATGGATGAATCCCCACCGTCTCATATAAGGGGGTGTCCCATTTGAACCATCCCCTATATATTGATATATTCATTGTTGCAAGATGAGGCGGTGGAAAAATGTTATCCATATCCATTAATAATATATTTATCACTAAGAGTTTATGTTTCCATTTTATAATCATATTAATTTGAGTGGCCTTTGTTAATATATACTTAAGTGATCTGTATATGTATATATTTGACACACACGTAGGTACATATATATATACACACACCACACCTTATCACACCAACACATAGTTAATTAGGATAAAGATAAATATATACACATTATATATATATATATATATATGTGGATCTTTGTATATATGTTTTATATTTAAAAAATTTAAATAAGAGTCCTTCAATTAATTTGTGATTATAATTATAGTCCTCTTTAATATAATAATAATATGCTTCTAGGCCATTCATATATTATTATTATTATCTAACAAAATTATCATTCTCGTAATAAAATATCAAGTAAAACTTTGTATAAACTTAATATCGATTCTTCTTAATGCATAACACTAATCTATTAATTAACTTCAAACTATAAGAAAAACCATTGTCATTTTTCAATTATAAGATTACCGCGTGTAATTATGCTTATGAATGATTTAGTCATGATAATTGAAAATGCAAAGTTTTTGGGTTATGACAAACTTTCATTAAATTGGGAGGAAAATCAGTTTGGGTGGAGTTTAAATATGAGAATTTGATGACTTTTTGTTTCTATTGTGGTCGAGTTGGTCATTTTGAAAAAAATTGTAGTTTTCGAAAAGAAGATATCAACAACAAGTCTTTGAGGGAAGGTCAGTATGGTGCAGTGTTCTAAAACTCGGGCTAGGCGGGCGCCTAGGCGGCGCCTAGGCGCTAGGCGCCACCTAACCGAGGAGAAAACTTGCAAATCGGCCAATAAATCGGGCGGGCGCTCAAGTCGGCGTCTAATCGGTCAAGTCGGCGCTAGTCGGTCAAGTCGGTGCTGGCGCTCAAGTCGCCGCTAGGCGCCGAGATGTGTTCTTTTTTTTAAAAAAAAATTGCTCATCAAAACGACGTCGTTTTGGTTCCTTTTTTAAAAAAAAAATCACTTTTTTTAATAATAAGCCTAATCTTTCAAAAACCCAAACCTCCCGTAAGCTAAAACCTAAAACCCTACCACCCAAATCGCGAATGAGACTTTTTTTTTGTTGAAAGGGTATTCATTTGAATCATTTCAAGTTTAGGAGATCAATCTCAATCCACTATGGAAATGGTATGATTATCTTGATCACTCTTTGAATCTCATTATTAATTTATCATACATGAGTTGTTTTTTTAAATTTTTGATTTTTTTTCTAAAAACTTTTTCTGCAATAAAAATTGTATTTTGCTGATTGGAAAAAAAAAAAGAATATGTGAGAGCCATCAATGGTTAAAATATACAATACATATGGATTATGATTATTTCCTATCCAATATTTTTACTTTTTTAGTTTATATGATCATATTTTCTAATGGTTTACTTTTGTTAATAAGGTTTTAATTTTAATAAAAATAAAAAACCATATAATTATGCCTTAATTCTAGGCCCCGCCAAGGCGCCGCTTAGTCCCCGCCTAGGCGCTCTAGGCCCTAGGCTCTTGTCTGGCGCCTGACAACCGCCTAGCGAGTTTTAGAACACTGGTATGGTGACTAGATTAGAGGAGATTCCTTTGGACTCGGGGCAAGATTTGAGAAGTGTTTTGGGAACAAAGAGTTTCACACGCCAAGCCCCGAGTTGGGTGCTACAAGGGCTAGTCTCATCCAGAAAAATGTGGGCAGCCCTATCCCTGATCCCCCGGTTGCGCAACATTTTGTCTCTCCTAATGAAGCATCCACATCCAAGTGTATTCCTAATGTTGGAGGTTGTGGTCCTATGAAGGTGGACTTATTTCCCCGAGATCTCTGAGATTCCTATAGAAGAAATATCTCAAAATGTTTTGTGAGATAGTGCTTTAAATGGGGACTTTCAAATCGTTCTCCATGCAAGGACTCGTAGGCGGAGCCTATTTCGAGAACCATGTCCTTATGGATCTTGTCAATATTCCCCGTGATGGAGGACTCTTCTTTGGGTGCTCTAAAGGACATCTCTAATATTCCGCTTCTACTTGTGAGGAAATGGGTTCTCCTAAAAGCTCATTTAGCAAGAAGAAATGGGCTAGAATGCTTGCGAAAACTTTAAGTGGTAAAGAATCAAAGGAACCAGTTGAAAATATTAAACGAGAATAAAAAAGAAGAGAACTTTGCGATTAATTGATGAAGAGTGTGAAAAGGATAATTTGTAGGTTTATGGTCTGCCATGCACCAAAAAATCTAAAATTCATTCCGAAAAAGTCCAGAAGATGGAGAAGGCCAGCCTGGAGTGGCCCTAAAGTGAATTATGAGAGCTATGGTGTGGAATTGTAGAGGTTTGGGAGGACCCTCTACGCTTTTCCATCTTAAGTAGTCTTGGCGACTCCATCACCTTGATTTACTTTTTCTTAGTGAAACGAAAAAAAAAATCTTATTTTGTGAAAATTGTATGTAAAAATCTAGGTTGTAAGGATATATGACATTGCATTAATCCTGTTGGATTGAGTGGAGGGCTTTTTCTATGTTGAAATCAGTCTATTGTTGTCTCTCAATTTTTTTCTAATCAATTCTGCCGGAGGTTGAGTTTCTTAAGGAAGGGGATGGTACAAAATATTGGGCTATCTTTGTCTATGTGAGCACTGATCTGATTAGGGAATCTCAATGGGAGTTCTTGTGTCATGCTAAAAGGAAATGGGGTAATTGTTGGATTGTTGGTGGAGACTTTAATGACCTTTGTTGCCACAATGATATGAAAGGGGGTATTAGAAGGTCTGAAGCTAGTTTCAGAGTTTTCAACAATTTCATTAGAGAGATGGATATGATTGAAATACCCTTGTTAGACTGTGAATTCACCTGGGCTAATAACCATGCTGATGAGGGGTTAATTGAGGAAAAACTAGACAAATTCTTTGCTTATAGTGATTGGATTATTTCTTTCCCCTTTGCCAAATTGACTCATGAGTTCAAGTCATCCTCTAATCATGTTCTCCTTGTTTTGAATGTTGTACTGAAGCCAAAAAAACCAAAAAAAGATTCATTTTCGACAAAAAGATGGATTCTGAAGTTGGTGTGAATGAGGTTGTTGCTCAAGCCTGCTCTAAGCCTGTGGTTGGCTCTTCTTTGTTTCAAGTGCAGTCTAAATTAAAAATAGCAGGATTATTGCACTTTTGAAATGGAGTTCCAATTTAAAATCAAATTCTGCAATTACAATCCATCAATGCACTATTGAGATGAATCAGAAAATGAGTTTATGTGGCAATAGGAATTGGGATAGATAGGTTGCTTTGAAAGACAAGCTTGATTGTGGTTACAAGAAATAAGAGCTATTTTGGAAACAAAAATCTGGAAATTGCTGGCTCAAAGAAGGTGATAGGAACACCAAGCTTTTTCATGCCATAACTCTCTAGAGAAGAAAGAAAAACAATATTCTCAAGATGGTTAGGAGTGATAACTCTATTTGTGAGACATATGAAGAGATTAGTAATCTCTGATTTTTATGCCAATCTCTTCACCTCTGATGGCTGTTCTGGAGGTTCTCAGGCTTTGATGGGCATTCCAATCTCTATCTCTGAGGATACTAATAAATATTTGACTCTCCCTGTGGAAGACTTGGAAATAAAGCATGCTCTCTTTGATATGGAACCTTGCAAGGCCCCTAACCTTGATGGTATGTCTCCCCTCTGTTTTTAGCATTTTTGGAAGCTCATTAGTCTTGTTGTCTGTGCTGCTGTTAAAGATTTTTTTAAGTTTGGCAAAATTCTGAAAATTACAAACCACACCCTTATCTCTCTTATCCCCAAGTGCAAGAATCATTCTTCTATTTCTCATTATAGGCCCATTAGTCTTTGCTCACATTCTTATAAAATTATTTCAAAAAATTTGGCAAACAAAGCTTAAACACGCTTCCAAGATCGATTCTGATAACCTCTGCTTCTCATTTCGATAGGCAACTTATAGATAATGTAGTTATTGCTCATGAATCCATACATTTTCTTAATAGACATAGGTCTGGAAAAAGATGTTTTATGGCAGTTAAACTGGACTTGGCAAAGGCTTTTGATAGAGTTGAGTGGGAGGGTCTTAGATTAGTTATGATTAAAATGGAATTCTCACCTATTTTCATCAATTGGATTATGATTTGCATTTCCTCTTCTTCTTTTTCCTTCAATGTTAATGGTCAACCTAAAGGCTATGTGATTCCTTCCTTCAAGGGGAATAACGCAAGGGGATCCCATTTCACCCTACCTCTTCCTTATTCTCTCTCGAGGTTTTCTCTAATCTCATTATGCAGCTACTCTTTCCAAGGAATTTAGAGGTCTCAAAACCTGCAAAAATGGTCTCATTATCACCCATCTTTTGTTTGCAAATGACTCCCTTGTGTTTTGTGAAGCTTCTGTTGATCAAGCCAGGTTTATTATGGATTTGCTGAATCAATATAAAGCTTTCTGTGGACAACTAGTTAATTGGGACAAATCTAGTGTGTTTTTCAAAAGAACACCTCCTCCCAACTTCAAAATGATATCTATTTTGCTCTCGGAGGAAACCAAAAAATCAATCATGCGAATATCTGGAATGCCCTTTGCCACCGGAAAATCTAAAAAGGAGGTCTTCAAATTTGTGATTGAGGCCGCACAACAAAGACTTAATAATCGGAAAGGTAAACCGCTATCCTTTGCTTTGGTAGATAGGTCTTGATTAAAGTTGTTCTTCATGCTTTACCAGCTTTTTGTATGTCCTGTTTTAAAGTGCCAATTGGAATTTGTAAAGAGCTTGGTCGATTGGTGGCAAGATTTTGGTGGAGCTCTAAAGATGGTAATAAGAGAATGATTCATTGGAAATCCTTTGAATCTTTAACTCTTCCTAAAGATGTTGGAGGTTTGGGCTTTCATGATTTTCAATTATTCAAGGATGCTCTCTTAGCCAAACAATTTTGAAGGATTTTAACAAAGCCTAATCTCCTTGTCAGCAAACTCCTAAAAGCAAAATACTTTCCAAATGGTAATTTGTTTGAAGCCACTGTCAATCAAAATGCTTCTTGGGTCTGGAGATGTTGGTTAGGGCCTAGGCTTGTGCTTGAGAGGGGTTTTAGGTTCTCTGTTAATGATGGAAAATCTATCAGAATTTGGAAAGATCCTTGGTGTAGGTCCCAAGGGGTGTGAAGAAAGGTTTAGAAAGGGGGGTTAAATAACCTTACCAAATTTTCGATTTTAGTCCTTTTAAAATAATTCAACAGAGTTGACTCAAACAGTTGTGTCCTTGATGGACAGCTAAGTTACCCACTCAACAGACTCGATAGAGTCATGATAATATAACTCTATTTTGCTCAAGCCAAATACTTAACTTGGTGATTGGTTTTTAACAAAAGACTTAACACCATTTGTTCGAATTAGCTTGTTTTAAACACTTGATTTTTGCACTAGGTTATTTGTTTGTTGGATAGCAAATATAATACTGACAGCAGATATAATGTAAATATGCAGGAAAGTAAGTTTGCTGAAAGTAAATGATACAAATATTTTATAGAGGTTCGAAGATGGGGTAATTCTTCTAATCCTCTATTCTCTAACTCCTGGAGGAATCCACTATGTAACAGATCGGTTTACAAAGTGGTGAACAGGTTTGGAGACGACGCTTGATCACACAAATGCTTCTCTTGCGACTCACTTCTTCACAGGCAACTTTGCCTTGCAACTTCAGTTTACTTCTCAAGTTCTTGGATTTGATCACGAAGCCCTCCAACAAACTTGATAATGGTTCGACCTTGAACCTTTCTACAATCCTGACTTGGAAAGTAGACCCCTTTGGTTTCTTAAAAAGTTTCCTCTTCAACATATTTGAAGTTGTCTTTTCTTCACAACTTGTGTTGGATCGATTTCCTTCGAGTTTCAGGCTTGAGGAATTGCTTGAATGTCTTTGAGAATATTGCAGGTTAAATGCTTGAATATTGCTTGCTTGTTAGTGGTTCAGGTAACCTCTTCTCAATAAATTCCTCAGCCTTTTATAGTACACATTTTATATTTTGCCCGTTGAAGAGATAGGCTAATTTCAAATATCACTTTGTGTTCGTTTGCTTGTTTTGTCTTGGTCTGCAGTCATTGATGTTAACCTTTCCTCGTTTGCTTGTTTTATTGATCATAGCATTCTTGTGTTTTACACAGCTGTTTACATTTAGTATCATAACAATCTAAATATATACATGTCAATACACATTATATCTAAGCTAAGATACATAAAGAGTGAAAATTACAGGGAAATTCACTAAGCTTATTACAGAAGACTTACATAAATGTATTTTCAACAAAAATACATGAAGGGGTTCGCAGCAACACTTCAACGCCTTTGTTGCTTCTTTCCTCTCTCTTCTTCAGCTCTTCTTCTGTCTGAATCAACTCTTTTCCTCTTTCTTTCCTCTTCTTCTTCAGCCTTCTTCCTTTTCTTTTCTTCTTCTTCCCTTTTCTTCTTCTCAAATGCTCGCTTTGCAACAGGGTCATCCCTTCGTTGCCTTTCTTCCCATTCGTAAGATGCTCTGGCATTTTCTTCTGCCATCCTCTTCTTTGCTTCTTCAATTTTTCGAGCGACTTCTAAGTTTGAAAGATGGTCATGGCCAGCCGAGTAGGTGATTCCCCTTTTCTCAGGGTCCACAAAAGTGACATCTTTCGGCCTTGGCCGAGATTGAGAACTCCTTTCAGTGCCACTTTGTCTTCCCTTTCTTGACTCTGCTCTTCTTCCTCTAAGAGTATATTGTACATGAGCCTTAGATTTTTCAAAATTTGAGTGATTATGGCACTCTGCTGCTTCTCAGCCTTGTTGCACACCTCCATGCCTTTTCCCAAGATAACTCCCGAGGCTTGAGTCAAGGTCATTCCTTCAAGTATCCTTGACTTCCAATGTTTGAAATTCGTCCATAGATGCGGGCTCGATCCTACATCCGACATTACTTCTTTGGGGGGTTCTATCATGACATTTTCTAGTCCAGTTGGGAGACCACCATGTTGTTTCAAGAGTTCTTCGACTCGTGCTGAAGTATCCTCAGCTACCTTTTCAAATGCAGCTTCGATGACCTTTCTCTTGTCTTTCATGGCCACGACAACTTTTTCAATTGGTAAGCTCAGGGGTAGCTTGCTGAGAATATCAGCTCTGACTTGACTTAGCTGAGGGGTTTCAGCAAACATCAATTTTAAGTCCTTTGAACTTCCTTTCCCCTCACCTGTATCGCCTCCTTTCTTCAATTTCTCTTCCTTCAATCCCTTGGGGGACTCCTCTCCCTCCTTTTTGGCATCATCACCAAAGGAGAGAGGTATCCCAGGGAACAAAACCACCGAGGATAAAGTCCAGTCGGCTGATGGTTAGATTGTGCTTGGAGTCTGCTGCATCATACGATATTCAAAATTATGAGCGTGTGGCCTTAGACTCGGCTGATACGGTCTTCATTTCAGCCATTAGAAGATTGAATTTGTCATTCATGCTATTCTCGAGTTTGGCAATCTCATTTTTGTGGAAATGTTGTAGCAGCTCCATATCCGACTTATGGGACTGGTTAATCCTCTCGATGTAATCCTTCATCCTCTGCCTCTACGTGGAGTTATCTGCACTCCATACGAGCATCCTTCTATATAGAGCTTTGAAGTAGCGAACTTGTTCTATTCGCATAACAGTCTGATGTTAAGTCCATTCCCTTAGTCTCATCACTATGCCTCTCAGATCGGCTGTGAGAGTGGCATCTTGATTGTCCATACGTAAGTTTAGAAAGGCCTGATGACGTTCCATTTTCTCAATCTCTTCGCAAATTTTCTTGAAGACTTCACGGAACTCAGTTGCGGGCCACTCTTCGTCAAAATTAAAGTCTGCTGGAACGATCGTGTCTGTAGGAATGACTGGTTCTTCCCTTACTGTGTATCTCCTTTCTTCAACAGCTGTTTCTTCTTCCAATTCAGGCAGATCCTTAGATAAGGGGAACATATCTTGAAATGCATCATCGCGC
The DNA here is from genome assembly GCA_016081115.2 of Rehmannia glutinosa. Lineage (NCBI taxonomy): Eukaryota > Viridiplantae > Streptophyta > Magnoliopsida > Lamiales > Orobanchaceae > Rehmannia > Rehmannia glutinosa. The sequence goes on along the minus strand of JABTTQ020000438.1, from coordinate 113,281 downwards.
ACGTATGGAAGGACTGGTTCTTCCCTTACTGTTGGGCCTCGACTGTGGTAGCTTCATTGGCAGGTGTCATAGCTATGGGAGCATGTGACTGAGCTGTAGGAGTCGTTACTGCTGCAGCTGTGGGAGCCTGCGCAGATGACTCAATTCCAGATGGGGCATTTGAGATGGTTTGCCCAGCTCACTGAGCCTCAGCTATCTTAATAGTTTCCTCGGTCTCAGTGGGTTTTTCCAATTGAGTAATCTTGTCCTCAGCTGTATCATCAGCTTCATCGGAGGATGATGACACTTGTGGAGTTGGCTCATCATCAAAATTGAACCTCATCCGAGCAGTATTTTCATTAGCTTGGCTCTGAGATTTTAGAACATCGGCAGCTGGGTCCACTACAGGATCTTCAAACAGGGTGGACTCAGCTTCATCCTCTGACCCTAGAAATGATGTGTCAATATTTTCTTCGGAGTCATGAAGGGCACCAATAACTTCTTTCGTGGCTACACCTTCAAATAGAGGGATGTTCTTGTTTCTATCATCTTTACCAAGGGAAGTCTCAACCTCCCTTTGTCATTCAATACCCCCAGCAGTCTCCACTGCTGCAAGGCATTCTTCAATTCCCTTCGACAGTCTCAACTGTCTTAGGGTCTTCTACCCTCCCTTCGACAGACTCGGTGTCTTAAGGTCTTGGACAGTAGCATCCATAGGAGTCTCAACCCATTGGATTGCACTATCAGAGCCCAGAGTGTGAACTCACCAGCCTTTGCCTCAGCTGCGGCAGCAGCGTCGTTAGCCTTCAATACAGCTGACATCTCAGCTGAAACAAATTAATTGTTTGAGTGTCGTTAATGTTACTATGTTCTTATGTAATTTCCTTCTCAACTTAGCCTCCTAACTACATAGGTGTGTCTCCCACAGCTTCCTCCAACCCAGCTGTGGTGGAGAGAGTTTCCCCCTCAGCTGGCGCACACCGAGTGACTGATAGTGGGGTCACTCTGAGACGCGGCTTTTCCTCTCGAGTGTACAATGCGCAGGGGGGCATGTGTTAACACCTTCATCAAAGGTTGGCTTGGTTTAGGTGCCCAAATTCCCAGCTTCATCGCTAGTTCCCTTGGATCCATCTTCTGATTGTACGGGGGACGTGGCTACAGTAATGTCCGTGGCAATTTGTTGTGCCACTCCCAAGGGATGATTCTGCAGAAGAGTTTGAGATGACTCTCTTGGACCCTCCAGCAGACTTAGCTCGTGCGTGGCTCTGGATTCTTTCAAAGACTGTTGCATTTCCAACCTCTGAGCTGCAACAACGAGTTCCATGTCTTCATCACTGTCAGTAGACTCATGTATATGCTCATAAGTCCCAGTATGTTGACAGATCTTGGATTTCTCCAAGGTTCTTGCTTCCTCGCCGTTTTCTCCTTCTCATCTTCCTTAAGAATATGGAGGATGTCCAGACAGTTTGCTTCATTTAGTGCGGATCTAACATCATTAACACCAAGGAATCTAAGAAGCTCTTCTTCTTCCTCAATAAATTTCAGGGCGAGTGAACTGCATCCTTGAGTGATCCAGCTTCCATGCCCTCCATTCTCTCAAACGCCTTTGAATATCAGGGTAAACCGGGGAGTACATTATCAAATCATCATCATCATCACCTTCATCTCCAGTTTCCTGAATGGGAGCTAAGAGACCTTGCTCCTCCTCAGACTCAGCAGCGTCTGTCCGAGGAGGTGAGACAACTTTTTCAATTTCGGGCTCAGTTGTCTCTGCTGCTTCACTTTCCTCAGCTGTTTTCCTCATAGCTGGGTCTTTGGCGGATCTCTGCTGATCATCATCAGCAGACTTCTCCAATACATCAACAACTTCCGAGACTCGCTTCTTCTTGATCATCGGTAGTCTCGTTTCTTTCTCCTACGGTGAGTGTCGGATTCAGCTGTCTTTTTGGCTGCATACTTCTTTGTCAGCCGTCTTCTTTTGGATGGGAGCAGGGGAACCTCTGGTTCAACGTTTTTGAGGTTCCTCAAATGTAATGGCTTTCGCAGCTGCCTTCCTTGCTTTGGCAGTGCGCTTTTTCTTCACGATAGGGGAGATAATATGGGGTTCTTCCTCTATCTCGGTTGTTGGGGCAGGAGTCTTGGATGCACGGGCAGGTGACTTAGTTGCATGGGCAGGAGCTTTGGACTTGGATACGGGAGCAGAGGCTTTCTTTGTTTTGGCTGCGGGTACAGGGGCAGGCTTGGATACCACAATTTTCTTCTTGGATGGAGGGGTCTCAGTTGTGTCTTCGGGATCAACTGGTTCCCCCTCACTGGTATCCGCCTTTCTAGCATGGGCTTTCCTCTGGGCAACAAAGAGGTTTGCCCTGAACATCTTCTTATTTACATGGAAGGGTTTGCCATGGCGGAGAGCAATACCCTTCACTTACATTAGATGGCCAATGACCAGGCCATAACCTAATGACCATCCAAAGGACCCATCCTCCTTGTAGGTCCTGTTCAACACATTTTGGCGCGAGTCCGTTGTAAACAAACAAACTCAGCCATTTACTGCTTATCTTGCATGATCGCAGCCATCACGATCGCCTTAGTTTTAGACAAAATTGATTAAAGCTTCCAAATTTCATGTCAACGCACTTTGAGACGACATCCATCAGCTTGTGATAGTCGTCCTTCAAGGAATCTTTCTTTGTTGTATAGACCACTTTCGCAACACACTCGGGCTTGACAACTTCTTTCCAAGCCGCAGCTAAGTCGACATCCCGCTTTCGTAGATGTTCTTCAAACCTTCCGCGGGCAACAAACGGTGCTCAGCAAGGTCTTTGCCATTGAGTTCGATGACCTTATTGTGGACTGAAGACTTGATTTCATCGTCCTGCACCTTAGCGTTCACATAGAACATAGCGACCTCTTCAAGGTACGTATGAGTGAACACCATCGTCAGAAAGTCCTTCAGCCGGACTTCTAACTTTTCAGCTATGTTCTTGACCAGGGCATCATCTACGCCTGTTTGATCATCCCGTCAAAATCCACGAAGTGCCGAGTATGGATTTGCTTTGAGAGCTTCATGAAATCATGTTTTGGAGCCATTTTCAGAAGTTTTTACTGATTAAAACATGAGAAAACTTGCTTGAAAGAACTAGGGTTCACACAAGGTTTCAGAGAGAATACTTCTTCTTTCTGGAGAATGAATAGTTCGCGTGAGGAGAGAGAGAAAGACGAGTTTCGTATATAAGAACGTGAAAGGACATATTTCGGATTTTGAAATTTTTGATCGAGATCAACAAATAAGATTAGAGCTTCAAAACCGTATTTAATTCCCGCATTAAATGCGTGACATTTATATCCAATCATATGGTTTCTTGTCGCGACTTTTCTTTGTATCGTCATTATTATTACCGACGTCATCCTTAAAAAAATTTTGCTCAATTAAACGACTGTGTTTTTGTCACTTAGCTCATAAATGATTCAACTTATATCCAAAGTGACTCAACTCTATTTCTCTCTTCTCATGAAGTAACTTAGCTGTCAGCTAACTCGATACAGCTGACTTCCCGATAAGACTGTTTCACTTGGCTGAAATGTGAAACTTGTTTTACTTCCACTTTCTCATCTTCTATCTCTGCTAATTGAGTGTTCTGAGTATCAACTCAGCTCAATTAACCCTAACTCATTCTTGAGCTCTTCTAATCTTGATTCACATAAAGGCTTTGTGAATATATCAGCTAACTGCTTATCAGTTGAGATGTATTCCAAGGTGATGTCTTTCTTTTCAACATGATCTCTTATAAAATGATATCTGACATCAATGTGTTTTGTTCTTGAATGCAACACTGGATTTTGAGTGATTGCAATAGCACTAGTGTTATCACACATAATTGGAATCTCTTTTTCTTCAATCTCATAATCTCTAAGTTGTTGTCTCATCCATAAGACTTGGGCACAACAGCTGCCCACAGCGATGTGTTCTGCTTCAGTTGTGGATGTGGCTATTGAATTTTGTTTCTTGCTGAACCAAGAAACCAATCTATTTTCGAGCATTTGACATGTACTTGAAGTACTTTGTAGTAGATGTATTCTCTTAGTTGCAGTCATGTGGCTCTCCTTTGGTGCAGATTGAAATCTTGCACATACACCTACTACAAAGGTGATGTCTGGCCTGCTAGCTGTTAAATAGAGCAAAGATCCAATTAGGGCTCTATATCTGGTTTGATCAACAACTTTACCATCTGTATCCATGTCCATCTTGACTGAAGTATTCATTGGAATTTTCACAGAAGACTTCTCTTTCATACCAAATTTCTTCATTAAATCTCTGGTATATTTTGTTTGGCTTATGAAGGTCCCATCTTTCAACTGTTTGACTTGAAGTCCTAGGAAGAAAGTCAGCTCTCCCTGCTCATCTCAAATTTTCCTAGCATGAGTTTTGAGAACTTGTCACACAGCTCTTTATTTGTGGAACCAAAAATGATCTCAACCACATGTTAGATAAATGTTTTTATCATGATTTTGATGATTTTGTTCAAATGTGTTTTTAAACTAAAACAATGTCCCTAAATGTTGTCTAAATACTTTCGATCGATTTAAAATATTTTTACTATTTTTCGGAGTATTTTTTGAAGTTTATTTTCGATAAAAAATTGGACAACACATTTGTTTCAGGCTCGACCGGTCGCCCTATAGGGCAACCCGTGCACTGAGTTGAGTTTTGAAACAGAAAAGGGGCGTAGAAAAATTGAGGAGAGCGGCCGGTCGACCGACTGGTGGTCGACCGGTGAGGGCCGTCGACCCTGGCAACCGGCTGGAGTCCTCTTTTGGTTGATCTTCTCTGTTTCGTATTTTTATCAACCCCAATCGGTCAACATCAAGGGCGGCCGGTCGCACTTCCCTCCGACCGGTCCCCTGTGTAAAAATTGCGTAAATTCAATTTCAATCTTATCTCTCGCGTGATCGGTCGCACTTCGTTTTATCAAGAAACTATCCGTTGCATTTTTCGGACAACTTTTCCCTTTTTGTGGGATTGATTTCTAACAAGACTATATTGATGATTTTAAATGGTTTCTTTTGCAAATCACTCCCCAAGGAGGAGCCTATGTCTCGGAAATCAAAGCCAAGACCTCTCCTATAAATAGAGGCTTCATTCAAGCAACAAGATACAACACTCCACACAAGCAAAGAGCAATCAAGCAAACACTTTCATATATCTTGTTGTATTAGCCTTAGCACTTTCACTTGCACAAATTTGAGGTCTAGGCTTTCAATTCTTGATTACACTTGTACTTATATTGTATCAATCATTATTGAGTTGTAATCTTGATTTTGGTCATCATTCAACACAAGACATCCTTGTGAGTATTCTTGTGGTAAGAATACACTTGGGTGATCTAGGTGATAGGTGTTTGAAGGTTGTGGTAATCTTAAAATGTGTTGTAAGAGGGTTGTGGTAATCCTCAAGGTGGTGTAAGAGGGTTGTGGTAATCCTCAAAGTGTTGTATTAATTTTTGGTAAATTAATAAAATCTTTTTTTCTTTTTTGAAATCCATCCCGGATATACTGGGGTGGTAGAGGATTAGGCCCTAGGTGGGTTGAACCTCTATAAATCGAAGTGTGTTGTTTAAATTCCGCACTTAGCATTTCATCTTTGCTTGAGTTTTTTTCAAAAAGAGGGCAAAATCTGAAAAACCGAGATAATCTATTCACCCCCTCTAGATTATCGTAGCCACTTGGACTAACAAGTGGTATCAAAGCCAAACTCTTTGGCTAGCTCGTTCCGAGTAAAGAGGAAAGATCCATGGCTACAAATGATGCTCATCTCACCACCGGCGCCTCCACCAACAAGCCACCACTATTCGACGCCAACAACTACGCATTTTGGAAAGACCGTATGGAGTGCTTCCTACAAGGGTGCGGGTTCGACATTTGGAATGTGGTCATTGAAGGAGTTGATCAACCAACCAAGAAATCGGAGGATGGCACCTCGGCTCCTAAACCTTTCAAGGAGTTCGATGAAAACGACAAAAATGTTTTCTCTCTAAATGGTAAGGCCTTAAATATTTTGCATTGTTCTCTTCCGCCACCGTACAATCGCATAAGAGGCATAAGGTCGGCACATGAGGTTTGGGAAAAATTGGAGACAATCTATGAAGGGACCAAGAAGGTCAAGCAAGAAGAAAGACCATGCTTGTTAAAGACTTTGAAAACTTTAACATGCATGATGGTGAAAGCATCTCCAAGATGGTGGAAAGGCTTGACAATATTGTCAATCCTCTTGTGGCCCTCGGTAAAGTCATCTCCGAAGAAGACAAGGTGACTAAGGTATTGAATGTTCTTCCCGGCTCATGGTCCGAAAAAGTAACGGCAATCACGGAGGCACAAAATCTTGAGACACTCAAGTTTGACGAGCTTATTGGAAATCTCCTCATCAATGAAGTCTATCTCAAGGAGAGGAAAAATTCCAAGCCATCCATAAATCAATCGGGTATGCAAATTATTCCTAAAGGTCTTGCTTCTTCTTCTAATAATGCATACTATGATAATGATGATGATGATGATGAGACGGTCGCACTTGTTAGAAAATTTGCAAAATTTGTGAATAAAAATAAAGCAAGAAAACCAAGAGATAATGCTTGCTTTAAATGTGGAAAACCCGGGCACTTCATTGCCGATTGCCCAAAGCTCGATGAAGAGGAGCAAAAGAAAAGGAAGCCTTTCACGAAAAAGAAGACTCTAAATGCGGAGGTCAAAACGTGGGATGAACTACTCGAAACAACCGACGAGGAAGGAGAGACCGAACATGGTCTCATGGCCATAGACGATGAAAATAATGAGGTACGCTCTAATTCTTCTACTTCTTCCATAGTTGATGATTTGCAATGTGATTTTGATGAATTGCAAATTGAGTTTCAAAATTTAATTGTCAAATACAAAAATTTGAAAAAGGAGCATAAGGAGCTTAAGGTTGAAAAAGAAAAATTATTTACCTCTTATGAATCTCTAGACTAAGCTCATACTCTTACTCTTACTAGAGTTCACTCTCTTGAAACCGAAAAGGAATTGCTCACAAAAGATATTGAATGTTTGAAAAATGATGTGCATCGTTTCAACATAAGCACGGACAAAGTCACAAAAATTTTAGATGCACAAAGAGGTGATCATTCCAAATTGGGACTTGGTTATAAGCCATTTCAAAGTGTTTTTAAGAAAAATACCCAAGGTCCGACTTTTGTACGAGCTAGTAATTCTAATACTCCTACTTGTTTTTATTGTGGCAAAGTTGGACATTATGCTAATAATTGCAAATTGAGAAATAGCTCTAGACATGTTTGGAGACCCAAAGGTCTCAAGACTAACCCCCATGGACCCCAAAATTATAGGGTACCTAAAAGAAATTCTTTTGTAGGTAATAGGGGCTATAACAACAATGGAAGATTCAAAATGGCTCGTGGACAGCGGATGTTCACGCCATATGACCGGGAGGAGAGAACTTTTTACCAACATCAAGCTCCAAGAAGAGGGTATGGCCATGTTCGGCAATGGCAAAGGAAGAATTCTTGGAAATGGAGAAATTGGTAACTCTTCTTTCTCTCTTAGTAATGTTCTTTTAGTAGAAGGGCTTAAGTTCAATTTGATAAGGGTTAGCCAACTTTGTGATTCAAGTTATGATGTTTCCTTCAATAAAGAAAAATGCCTTATACTTAAAATGGTGAAATTATTTGTGAAGCAAATAGAAAAGGCAATCTTTACAAAATTTGTACAAGTGATTTGGTTAGTCAAAATGTTTCTTGTTTAGTTGCCAATAATGATTTAACTAGTTTATGGCATAGGCGACTTGGACATGTTGGATACAAGAATTTGAAAATATTTACAAAAACCAACATGTGAAAGGACTACCCAAATTGAATTTTGAAAATCTTGGCTTATGTGACACTTGTCAAAAGAACAAATTAGTTAAAAGTAGTTTTAAGCCCAAAAATGAAATTTCCACAACCAAACCCCTACAATTGCTTCACCTTGATTTGTATGGGGATATTGGTACGACAAGTCTAAGTGGAAAACATTACACTTTCGTTATTGTCGATGATTTTTCTAGATATACTTGGGCTCTTTTTCTTACCAATAAAAGCGATGCCGTTAATGAGTTTGTTAAGTTGTGTAGACTTATTGAGAATGAAAAGGAAGACACTATTAAGTCTATTCGACGATCGAGGTGGAGAATTTGATGGTGAATTTAGAGTCTTTTGTGAAACTAAGGGATATGCTCATAATTTTTCGGCTCCAAGGACTCCTCAACAAAATGGAGTAGCCGAAAGGAAAAATCAGACACTACAAGAGATGAGTCGGTCCATGCTCAATGAATTTTCACTTCCAAAATATTTTTGGGCGAAGCGTAAGTACTGCTTGCTATGTTATTAATCGAGTTTATATTCGTCCTAAAATGAATAAAACTCCATATGAGCTTTGGAAAGGTAGAACTCCAAATATTAGTTATTTCAAGATATTTGGTTGTAAATGCTTTATTTTGAATACCAAGGATCAATTGGACAAACTTGATCCTAAGGCCGATGAAGGGATATTTATGGGATATTCAACAAAAAGCAAAGCATATCGGGTTTACAATAAGACTAGTGGAGTTGTTGAAGAATCCATCCATGTCAAATTCAATGAAGCTTCGGGTGTTGAAAGAATACCCAATGATGAAAGTGATGAAGAGGATATTATTGAACCAATTGTTCAAGTTGATGATCAACCGTCTACATCAAATGATCAACCGTCCACTTCAAATGGTCCTCAAGAAGATAGAGGTGATACTTTGGATCTTCCCGTTGCATTGAAATATAAGGGAGATCACCCAAAAGATCTTATTATTGGTGATCCCATTGACAAAGTGATGACCGAGAAAGCTCTTATCTCTCAAAAGGAGCCTAAAATGCTAAGGAGGCTATTGAGGATGAGGATTGGTTCCTAGAGATGCAAGAGGAGTTGAATCAATTTGAAAGAAATGATGTATGGGAATTGGTACCTTGTCCTCCATCTCAAACTATTATTGGTACAAAATGGGTATTCCGGAACAAACTTGATGATCAAGGCAACATTGTTCGAAATAAGGCAAGGTTAGTAGCTCAAGGGTATTGTCAAGAAGAAGGTATTGACTATGATGAAATTTTTGCACCCGTAGCACGTTTAGAGGCTATTCGTATTTTACTTGCCTATTCTTGTTTTAAAAATTTCAAACTTTACAAAAATGGATGTTAAATCCACTTTCTTAAATAGTATTATTCAAGAAGAAGTCTATGTAAAACAACCTCCGGGGTTTGAAAATTTTTCTAGGCCTAATGATGTTTATAAACTTAAAAAGGCCTTGTATGGTTTAAAGCAAGCACCACATGCATGGTATGATAGACTTAGCTCTTTTCTCTTGCAAAATGGTTTTATAAGGGGTAAAGTTGATACAACTCTCTTTTTCGAAAAAGGCCAAGATTGCTTACTTGTGCAAATTTATGTTGATGATATTATTTTTTGTGCTACTAATGATTCCTTGTGCAATAAATTCTCTAAGTTGATGCAAGGTGAATTTGAGATGAGTATGATGGGGGAGCTCAACTTCTTTCTTGGACTCCAAATTAAGCAATGTCAAGAAGGCATATACATTTTGCAATCAAAATATACAAAAGAACTCTTGAAAAAGTTCGGCATTGAAGAAGGAAGAACCGTCTCTACTCCCATGGCAACAAATGTCAAAATTGACAAAGATGAAAAAGGCAAGTCCGTGGATGAATCAAAGTATCGAGGTATGATTGGTAGTTTACTTTATTTAACCGCTAGTAGACCGGACATTCTTCATGATGTATGCCTATGTGCTCGTTTTCAAAGTAATCCCAAAGAATCTCATATGAGTGCCGTTAAAAGGATTTTTCGATATTTGAAAGACACTATTCAATATGGTATATTTTATCCAAAGAACGAGAATTTTTCTCTTAAAGGTTATAGTGATTCGGATTATGCGAGAAATATTGATGATCGGAAAAGTACTTCCGGATCATGTCAATTTTTAGGCGATTGCCTAGTTTCTTGGTTTTCAAAGAAGCAAAACGTGTTTCTCTTTCAACGGCGGCCGAATATATTTCCGCCCGCGTTTTGTTGTACTCAACTTCTTTGGATGAAACAAACCTTAGCATTACAAATGCTCTTTTGAAAACGCCTATCTTTTGTGATAATATATCCGCTATAAATATTGCTCAAAACCCGGTTCACCATAACCGTACTAAACATATTGAGATTCGACATCATTTTCTAAGGGATTGTGTTTCAAAACGAAAAATTGAGATATCTTTTGTACCATCTCAAGATCAATTAGCGGACATTTTTAGAAAACCGCTATCTTCCGAAACTTTTGTGTCCATACGAGCTCGGTTAGGCATAATGCATATTGAATAAGGTTTACGTTTACATTTTGCACGTTTTTAAAACTTAGGGGCGAAAAATCGGATTTTTGGTTGGAAATTCGGATTTTGAAAAACTTGACAAAACAGTGGGCTGAAGAGGTTGAGGGCAACCGGTCGCTCTGAACGTCGATCGGTCGCCCTCAACCACGACCGATCGCCCTGAGCTATATTTTGGATTAAAATCGTTCTGTCTTCAGCATTCGACATTTTAACTTATTCTTGCCATTTCTCGTCCCCTTTGCCAAATTCACACAAATTTCACTCAAAATTGATTTTCATGCATTCAATTCATGTCTTGGACCTTATATAGCATGTTTATCATCATCATTGCTCATCTTTACCGATCGAATGGTAAGAATTTTCCTTTCTTTGCTCAATTGGGTTGAACCCTTGAGCTTGTGGCTATCTTGTATATTTTTTGATGAAATTATATTATGATCATGATGAGCTTGATTGTTATATTGTATTGTATGATGTTTGATGTGAATTGGTGATGAAAATTTTTGGCTTGATTCATTTACAAGGGATCTATACAACTTCTTTTAATTGTTACGCCCACAAGGTGTTCGATGAAATGTCACAATGAATATTTCAACTTCTCCATGATTCTCTTGCTTCCAAAAGTCTTAAATACTTATTGAGATCATGTTTTGGCTGATAAAACGAGCATATGAACTCTTCATGATATATTTCTCCCATTTTCCTTAGATTTTAAGCCTAAATTGTTCAATGGTTGATAAACCGTCTCTTTGGCGCACTTTGATATAATTGTATGATGTTTTTATCTTCCTAACATTCTTTTTGATGATTCCAAAGGGGGAGAAACAAGAAATTGGCTCGTTAGCTAAAAGAAGCTAATAAAAGCTCGCAATAAAAGCTATAAGCTACGGCTTCCTAAAGCCAAGTATATCTAGTCCATGGCTTGCATTATGGACTCAATTGTAAAATATTATAAGTACTGTGACAGGGGGAGCTTCTTAGCTTATGATGTTTATATGCATCTCTATATAAGCTTGTTATAGCTCGTGCTTCTAGCTTATGCAATATCTCTTGTTGATATGCTCATAGATAGGGGGAGCTTTGTATGGAATGTTTTTTAACGGGTAGTTCACTCGTAAAACCGGAAAATTTTTTTGTTTTCAAAATCGTCCTCGAGAAAATTGTTTTGGTTTGCAATCATCAAAAAGGGGGAGTTTGTTAGATAAATGTTTTTTATCATGATTTTGATGATTTTGTTCAAATGTGTTTTTAAACCAAAAAAATGTCCCTAAATGTTGTCTAAATACTTCCGATCGATTTAAAATGTTTTTACTATTTTTCGGAGTATTTTTTGGAGTTTATTTTCGATAAAAAATTGGACAACACATTTGTTTCAGGCTCGACCGGTCGCCCTATAGGGCAACCCGTACCTGAGTTGAGTTTTGAAATATAAAAAGGGACGTAGAAAAATTGAGGGAGGCGGCCCAGGTCGACCAGGTGGTCGGCCGGTGAGAGGCGACCGTCGACCCAGGGCAACCGTGTACAGGAGTCCCTCTTTTGGTTCGATCTTCTCTGTTTCGTATTTTTATCAACCCCAACCGGTCAACATCAAGGCGACCAGTCGCACTCCTCCGACTGGTCCCCTGTGTAAAATTGCAAAATTCAATTTCAATCTTATCTCTGTCTACCGCACTTCCCTATTTTATCAACAAACTATCATTTGCATTTTTCGAATGACTTTTCCCTATTTTGTGGGATTGATTTCTCACAGCTATATTGATTATTTTAAATGGTTTCTTTTGCAGCAAATCACTCCCCAAGGAAGAGCCTATGTCTGGAAATCAAAGCCAAGACCTCTCCTATAAATAGAGGCTTTATTCAAGCAACAAGATACAACACTCTACACAAGCAAAGAGCAATCAAGCAAACACTTTCATATATCTTGTTGTATTAGCCTTAGCACTTTCACTTGCACAAATTTGAGGTCTAGGCTTTCAATTCTTGATTACACTTGTACTCATATTGTATCAATCATTATTGAGTTGTAATCTTGATTTTGGTCATCATTCAACACAAGACATCCTTGTGAGTATTCTTGTGGTAAGAATACACTTGGGTGATCTAGGTGATAGGTGTTTGAAGGTTGTGGTAATCTTCAAAGGTGTTGTAAGAGGGTTGTGGTAATCCTCAAGGTGTTGTATTAATTTTTGGTAAATTAATAAAATATTTTTTTCTTTTTTGAAATCCATCCCGGATATACTGGGGTGGTAGAGGATTAGGCCCTAGGTGGGTTGAACCTCTATAAATCGAAGTGTGTTGTTTAAATTCTGCACTTAGCATTTCGTCTTTGCTTGAGTTTTTTTTCAAAAAGAGGGCAAAATCTGAAAAACCGAGATAATCTATTCACCCCCTCTCTAGATTATCGTAGCCACTTGACTAACACCACATATATTTGAACAAACAAGTATACTCTCTCCATTTTGAATCTGAAAAGAGTGTTACTCATCAACTTTGCCTTTGGTGAATCCATTGTTAGTTAGAAATTGAGACAATGTATCATACCATGCTCTCGGTGCTTGTTTCAATCCATACAATGCTTTCTTGAGCTTGTAGACCTTATCTCCAATAGTTTTCTACTCAAAACCTGGAGGTTGTTCAATATAGACTTCTTCCTCTAACGATCCATTTAGAAATGCACTCTTCACATCCATTTGATACACAATGAAGTTCTTATGTGCAGCATAAACAAGAAACATCCTTATTGCTTTCAATCTTACAACAGGAGCAAATGTTTCATCAAAATCTATACCCTCTTCTTGGCAATACCCTTTGGATACCAATCTTGCTTTGTTTCTTACAAATGATTCTTCCTCATTCATCTTGTTTAAAAACCCATTTTGTGCCAATGGCGTTTTGATGGGTTGGCCTTTGAACTAATTCTCATACTTTGTTTCTTTCAAACTCGATTGACTCTTCTTGCATGGCCTGAATCCAATGTGTGTCATCCAGTGCTTGAGACACATCTTTAGGCTATATCTGGGAAATAAAACAAGTGAACATAGCTTCATGTTGTGCTCTGGATCTGGTTCTTATGCCATCTCTAAAAAATCCAATGACTGACTCTGGTGGATGGTCTCTCAACCATCTCACATCAGGTTGGAGTAAGTCTACTGGATTCAGCTGTCTCGCAGCTAAGTTGTCCAGCACAACTCTTTCATCTTCATTTAGTTGTAGACTTTCCAGCTGTCTTTGAGATTCAGCTATCTCGTCTTCATCTGGGTTGAGTGCTCTTACTTCAGCTTCAACATAAGGACTCTTCTGCAAAGTTGGTTGATTCAGCTTATCAGCTAACTCTTCAATGTCGTCTCCACTCACATTAGGTTCATCAAAAAACCACATGGATAGACTCTTCTATAATCATAGTTCTCTTATTCAGCACTCTATAGGCTTTACTCTCGGCTGAGTATCCCAAAAAGATACTTTCATCAGCTTTAGCATCGAAAGCCTTCACATTATCTTTGTCATTATTATGGATGAAACATTTGCATCCAAATATCCTGATATATCCAACATTTGGCTTTCTCCCGTCCCGTTTCATAGGAGTCTTGGTCAATTGCTTGTTGATCATGCATCTATTTTGAGTATATCGTGCGGTGTTTATAGCTTGACCCAAAATCTCTTAGGCAACCCATCTTGACTAGCATGGTCCTTGTAGTTTCTTTGAGAGTCATGTTCATTCTTTCGACCACTCCATTCTTTGTGGAGTCCTCGCGGTGACAACTCATGAGCAATACCATTTTCAACACAATCTTGAGTTATTATCCCATTGACAAACTCAGTTCCCATGCCAGATCTTATTTTTATAATAGTTTGGCTCTTCTCATTTTGAACTCTTTTCATCAACTGAGGTAATTTCTGCAAAGTTTCCTTCTTTTTACACATGAAAATTGTCCATGTATATCTTGAATAATCATCCACCACCACTAAGGTGTATTTATTTCTACTTATGGTAGTTGGCTCAACTGGACCAAATAAATCCATATGCAAATGATGTAATATCCTTGTTGAAGATCCTTGAATGAGGATTTTATTTGCTTTCCCATCTGGCATGCATCACATACACTTTCTTTCTTGTACACTGAGTCTGGCAATCCTTCTACAAGATGACTCCTTGCAAGCTTGTTGATTGTCTTAAAATTCATATGACTCAGCTTCTTGTGCCACAACCAACTTGATTCGGCTGTGCTCTTTGCTAACAGACAAGTGCTTGGTGTAGCAGTAGACCAATCTACCACATATATACAGATTCTTCTGTCTTGATCCTTGCAGCACTATTTCATTTGATTCAACATCTTTGATCTGGCACACTCTCATGTTGAATCCCACATTATAGCCTTTGTCACAGAGTTGGCTGATGCTTAACAGGTTGAAGTTGAGGCCTTCAACATAAGCAACATCTGAGATTTCCAATCCATTTTTCTTGATAGATCTTGTGCCTTTGATTTCCCCTGGAGCTTCATTTCCTCCATATATGACTTTTGCACCTCTAATCTCTTTGAATCTTGACAGGTTTCTCTTGTTTCCTGTCATATGTCTGGAACAGCCACTATCCATGTACCATGTTCCTTGGCACTCAGCTGTTCCTTGAACCTGCAATCAAGGAAATCAATTTTTAGGTACCCATACTTGTCTGGGTCCTGAGGGGTTAGTGCTATAAGATTATCCAACCAACCTATAGTCAAATGATTTGACACTAAAAGGTAGCCATCTATCAGTGCCATAATCATAATGCACATTAGCAAATTTCTTGGGGGTTTTAGATTCATACAACTATCTCTTTTATCTGTATGCATGTGTTTATGTTTTAGCAATTGCCTTTTGGGGTAGTTGTGGTATTTCTGAGTTTAGTGCTTGGGTGCGTATGTGTGCTGATAATAGCTCTTTTGCCTTTGGAATGACCTTTGTTGAGGTTTAGGTCTTTGCCATTTTGGCTTGTATTCCATAGGTCTTTGCTGATGTTTCACATTATTCCAATAAACATAGTTTGGATAGTTTCTACCATTCCTATCATATGTATTTCTCTGATGAAAGTTCTGGGGTTTCTGGTAGCTCTGTTTGCTTTTCACAGAGTATTTTCTGTTTGGAGTTTGCTGAGGAACTCGACTGGATTTCTTTTTATCTGTCCTCTCAACATACTCAACTGGTTGTTTTCCTTTCCCTTTGTATCCAAGGCCAATTTGTTTGTGATTGTGCTTTGGAGTGAATGTGGGTGCATCATTTGGTGTTTTAGGTTTTTGGGATGCTTCATTACTTGAAGATCCTTTTTCCAAAATCACTCTTGGAGTTTGACTATGCACAAAGGAATTAAATCCTATGCATGTTTTATCTCCACATTCTTTTTGATTCATAATAAGATCATCCAATGATTTGGATGCCTTTGTAAATGAGGCGATCACATTTTTAAGATCTTCTATAGCAGCTAACTCTGTTGTGATCTTTGCATTTTCAGCCTTCAGCTTAGTGTTCTCATCCGCTATATGACTCAGAGTACTCAGCTCTTTAGTCAGCTGTGAATTTTAGCTTTTAAGCTGGTTGTTTTCCTCATTTAGAATAGTGTGTGAGGATTTTATGTGTTCAAAATCTTTCATCATTTTGTTTAATGAATCATAAAGATCAGTGGGTGATAAAGTGTGTGTATTACAGTCACTATCACTTGAATCTGAATGAGATGAGTTAGAGTGTATCTCACCTTCTTGATCTGGTTGATCTTGTTCTTTGGCCATAAAGCAGATCATAGCCTCTTCCTCAGAATCACTTGAGTAGTCTGCTTCACTACTTTCTCGAGTCTGCTTTCTTTTGGACTTGACTGTCTCGTGCGATCTCGAGCTAACATAGCTTTTCTCTTTTCCTATCTTCTTTCCCTTAAGACTTTTCTTTCTTCCTCATTCATATACTTGTTGACTAGTGGATAGGAACAGTCAACTGCAAAGTGTCCTGGCTGTCTGCAATTCCAACACAGGTTCTCAGCTCTCTGATCAGCTCTGTCTGCTCTTGGATTATCAGCTCTCTGATAGTCAACCCTTTGATGCTCAGCTCTCTTGGGAGGTCTATCGTCTCTTGACTTGGAAGGTGTTGAATGTCTTTTGGAGGTTTCACCCTTGTTTCTTTTATAGATCTTACTAAAGAACTTGTTGAATCTTTTAACCATCAGGGCAATCTCCTCTTGGTCTATGGCTTCCTTTGGCTCAACTTTTTTCCCTTCACTGGCATTAGAGCAGATGTCTTGGGCACAACTGTCTCCTCTTGCTCTTTTCTTCTCGGCTCAAATTAAATTAGGCTTTGAGGTTTGAGAATAGCTCATGGTTAGATGTTCTTGAGAGGTCCATAGAATGTCTCGGGGCCATAACCTTCATTTCTCATTCAGCTAGGAGCCTTCTTAAGATCTTCATACACATTTCCTTTTGTGTATATTCTTTCCCAAGAGCTGAAAGCTCATTTGTAATCTCAGTAAATCTTGCATCCAGCTGATCCAGAGTTTCACCTGCAAGCATTTTTAAATTTTCAAATTTTTGTACAGCAACAATTAATTTATTTTCCTTAATTTGTTCTGATCCTTCACAAATTAAAGTCAGCTTTTCCCAAATCTCTTTTGCAGATTTGCATGATTTGACTTTATTGAACATGGCTTTGTCCAATGTTTTGTAGAGAATGTCCTTCGCCACATTGTCCAGGTTGTATCTCTTTCTATCCTCATTAGTCCACCCAGTCCTTGGTTTTTCAACCATGGTTGGTCTTGCTTCAAAGAAACGACTTTCTTCTCCTTCAACTCACAAATGCTCTTAACTACCGTGTTCACTTTGAGTATTTACAGTGGTCCATCCTCTATCACAAGCCATATTTCATCATGTAATGCAGATAGATGATCCTGCATATGAATTTTCCAATCATCAAATTCTTCAATAGTGAACATAGGAATGCGTTAGATTTGCTTCCATGATAATAACTTTCCTTAAAAGTGAAAGACTTTGAAACACAAGTGTTTAAAAACTTTTTGAAAAGATAGAGATCTAGTTCAGTAACCAGTGCGGAAGGCTCAATGAACCAACCACTCTGATAACACTTGTAGGTCCCAAGGGGTGTGAAGTAAGGTTTAGAAGGGGGAGGGGGGTTTGAATAAACCTTACCAAATTTTCGATTTTAGTCCTTTTAAAATAATTCAACAGACTTGACTCAAACAGTTGTGTCCTTGATGGACAACTAAGTTGGCTTTTCAGCTAAGTTACCCACTAAACAGACTCGATAGAGCTGTTGATAGTATAACTCGGCTGCTCAAGCCAAATACTTAACTTGGTTGATTGGTTTTTAACAGCGGAAGACTTAACACCCTTTGTTCAGAATTAGCTTGTTATAAACACTTGATTTTTGCAGTAGGTTATTTATCGGTTGGATAGCAAATATAATACGACAAATGATATAATGTAAATATGCAGGAAAGTAAGTTTGCTGAAAGTAAATGACACTAATATTTTATAGAGGTTCGAAGATGGGGTAATTCTTCTAATCCTCTCTTCTCCAACTCCTAGAGGAATCCACTATGTAACATATCAGTTTACAAAGCGGTGAACAGTTTGGAGACAGCCTTATCACACAGCTGGCTTCTCTTGCGACTCAGCTTCTTCACAGGACAGCTGTCTTGCTACTTCATCTTACTTCTCAAGTTCTGGATTTGATCACGAAGCCCTCCAACAAACTTGATAATGGTTCGACCTTGAACCTTTCTACAATCCTGACTTGGAAAGTAGACCCCTTTGGTTTCTTCAAAAGTTTTCTCTTCAACAGATTTGAAGTTGTCTTTCCTTCACAATTTGTGTTGGGTCGATTTCCTTTGAGTTTCAGGCTTGAGGAATTGCTTGAATGTCTATGAGAATATTGCAGATTAAATGCTTGAATATTGCTTGCTTGTTCGTGGTTCAGGTAACCTCTTCTCAATAACTTCCTCAACCTTTTATAGTGCACATTTAATATTTTGCCCGTTGAAGAGATAGGCTAATTTCAAATATCACTTTGTGTTCGTTGGCTTGTTTTGTCTTGGTCTGCAGTCCTTGATGTTGACCTTTCTTCGTATTAAATGTCTTTGCAGCATTGCAGGTGCCTGACACAAGGTGCAGTGTTTCCCATTGGTTCATTCCTTTTGCATAATTTTGGGACTAACACTTTAGACCTGACAACTTTGACATATTACTATATTAAGTAACATTCTTGACTTTAATCAACGGATATAAGTTAGTTGTCTTGACTAGACTGTTGTCTATACCCCAGGTGACTTGAGTCAGCTTCAAATCATTGGATAACTCAACTGTCACTTCAACTTGAGACTTGACTTCTTGAGTTATCTTGATGACACTTCTTACAGTTGTTCCCCAGTGACTCTCCTTCAGTCGAGTCATTGACTTCCTTCATGGCATTACTCAGCTGACACACAGTAGAGTCTTCACATAGTCCGCAGTTGATTTCTTGTATTCCTTGGCATAGCTGACTTGGCTCACTCTTTTCAGCCCTATCTATTACAATGCAAATTATAAGGCAAATGGGGTGCCAATTTCCTAGTTTAAGTTTTACATGGTATCATCTGAATCTAACAAATAAATTTCCTAACACTTGGATTCCTGATGATATTTCTTTCAAACCAAGTTCTGCTTCTCATTGTTCTACTGCTCCTGTTCTTGTTTGTGATCTTTTCTCTCATTGTGGCAGCCAATGGGATGAGAGAAAGATTGATAAAATTTTCAATTCTGATGATGCAAAAAAGATCCAAAACATTGTTATTCAATACCCTGATGAAAAAAATAGATTTGTTTGGCATTTTGAAAAAAAAAAGAAGACTTTTCTGTTCACTCTACTTACTCTGTTCTTATTCAAGAAAAGATTAGGAAATTCAAACCAGCAGAAAGCAGTTCTCTGTCTCTTTCCTCAGTCGAATTTTGGAAAAGGAGCTGGAAACTCAAGGTTAGGGAGAACATTAAACACTTCATTTGGAGATGCTGCACTGAAAGCATTCCTACCTCTGATGCTCTTATTAAAAAAGGTTGTTCGATTGATCCCATTTGTATTATGTGTGGCACTTCTTAAGAGACTTTAGACCATGTTTTCTTTCATTGCCATAGAGCCTGGACTGTTTGGAAATTGGCTCCGGTGCATTGGGATGGGTTGGAAGAGAAAACCTCATGCTTGTTCATTGGTGAAAAGATATCTGCAGTATTAATAACAGGATTGTTTCTGAACATAGGATTCAGTTGTCTACTTACATCATATGGTGGCTTTGGAAATCAAGGAACCTTTGGATGTTTGAAAAAATTTGGATGCCTGAAGATCGTATTTTGCAGGTTGCTAAAACTGAATGGATGAAATTTCTTAATATTTAGTTGGTTCATTCTTTCTCTTTGTTGCTAGGGTTTTGAAGTAGGGTGGTCCTCTACCAGTACTAGCTATTATGCTCCCTTCGCTGCTTGTTCTTTGCTCTCCAAGGGTCAACATGGGTGTTACATCATCTAGTGTTGAACTGGATTGGTCTCTTGCAAGCTTGCAGTTGGATTTTTTTCTTGTTTTATAATTTTTTTTATGTTGAGGGTATTTTTGATGGTACTTTGTTCGCGTTAGAATAGCCAATTTCAGCAGGTCTCAGATTGTGGGATTGTCCCTCCTGAGTTTGTTTTAGATCTATCTTGGATTGATCTCTTGTTCTGAGATGCATCAGTTCTTTTCTGGTTCCTTTTGGAATTTGGGTTAGTTAACCCTTGGATGTACATTTGTTTGAGTATTAATATTATTTATGATGTTTCGTTAAAAGAAAGCATAGGGTATGAAACATGGGTATGAAGCATTCAATGCACGTTAACATACTTATGTTTGAACGTCTGAATTGAAGTTCAACGACCAAACCTTCCTTATAGATAAATGTTAATCAAACACTTATGAGATATTCTATTTTACTTTCTCTATTCTACACTCTAATTCATATATTGGATAAAAGACACGTGTACAATTGTGACATTATCTTGTACACATATCATTCAGCTGGTATAATAGAATAGTTAGTGGAACAAAAAATCTATTTCCTTTATAAATAGGCTTAAAATTATATTATAAGGCTATAATAATTTTATTTTTCTAGTTTCCCTTTTTATTTAATTTTTTATTTTGTATTAGATTTTTGTAGTAATATATTGTATATATTATTACGTATTAAATTATTGTGTAATATATAATAGAATATAATAATATTTTTATTCTACATGTGTGACCCGCCCCAACCCGTGATGGGTCAACCTATCACGTGACCCATGACAGGTCGACCCACACCACCTCGTGGGCTAGGTTGGCCCAGTCTAAGCCCATCGGGCTTTTCAAAAAATTCAGCCCGGGATAGGCTAACTTCGGCCCATGGGCCAATCAGGCTGAGACAAATTGGCCCAATTTTTTTGGGTCTAAAAAATTATGGCCCACCAACCCGGTGACCTAAACCTCGAAAGCGATCGCTTAGCCCACTTCCGCAGATCGCATTTTGTTAGCTCTAGGTCGAAGGGGCTAATCTGGGTCATCAAGTACCCGTCCACCCCATTGTCACCATTACTAATAACAAAAAAAGATATGAGGTTTTTGTAAATTAAAAAAAAAGAAAAAAAAACTTAGGGAGTGCTTGCTTATGAGTGGATTTTCATCTCTTCCACTTTTTGGACAAATTTTTGCATAAAAGTGTGTTTGTCTGTGAAAATTTTCAGAAAATACATTATTCACTTTTCTTACTTTCTAATTCATCAATCACATTTATTTATAATTTAAACAAACAAAATATCACATCAACTACCATCATTATATAATCATATCACAAATACACTATTCACTCTCTCTTATTTTTCAAATCACCAATCACATCTAATCACTATTATACTAAAAAAACCATCACATCAACAATCATTATCACATTTTCATCTCATATACAATCATATATACTCTCAAAATTCATTCTCATTTTTTAAAATAAACTTTTTCACAATATTCTCTCCAAAAGTAAACATGAGCAGAACGAAAGATCAAGCAATCACTCCCTTAAAGTTTGATTTCATCTTACATTTTCATTCTTCATAAGCAAAAAAATTCCAAAACCCCTTAACATTTGTACAAATATTACAGTTATCCTCTTAAATATAAGACAAAATTAAATCTTAAGGGATTTCTTGTTATTTTCAAAAACTTCATTTTTTTTTCAACTAGCCCAAAGCTCGGGGTTGTTGTAATTATCCCTAAACATTAATGTTTTAGTAGTGAGAGAAAAATAAGATCTCTTCAATGTTTTGACCGTTTAGGGTGTGAAATATGATTAAGATTTTAGTAATTTGCTTTCAAATAAGTAGAATAAATAAGTATTAATTTGAACTTTGAATTAAATTTGTAGAACGTTTAACATTGATTAGAATTAATTGAGTTGAATGAGATTTAAATTAAGATTAATAAAAGTTGAGTTGGGCAACTTGATATCTTAGTACGTACTCGATCATTTATTAATTAATTTGTTGAGTTGAAGTAGAATTTGAAATTTTTATTAAATGAGAAAAATACTCAAGCTTGAGTACTATACTTAACAAATTGAGTTTAAATACGTTTTTAGTAACCAATTTGAGTTGTTTTTTCTTTTTCATTTCGCAGTGAATTTATTGAACTTTCTATTTTAATTCAAAAGTTTATAACACAACTTTTAATTTTACATAGCATCTCTATCGTGATACCATATACTACCAATGTATGATACACTTTGTGCATATATCAATGACAAATGTCTACTTTAGGAGAATGATGAATTTTTTTTTAGGAAAGGAGAAGAAGAATTGAAGCACGTAATATTAAGAAATCAAAAATTAATTAGTTATAATAGGTTATTTTTAATTTAAACCATGACATATCTAATAACAAGTAATTGATTGAAAGGTTGACTGGTGCATAAATTTTCGACTCTTGAATTTAGAACACCTTAATTTGTAAATATTATAAGAAGCTTCGTTCGCACATTCCAATATTCCAAGAATTTGGGCATTGCAAACAACTATTTTTCTCAAAGATTTCTTCTTCTAATCACTCTTTTTATTTACGAAAACATAATTTAATTAGTTTGTTAAAGTTGTTGGCACTCCAAGGACTATTAAATGACTAAATAAGATTTACTTAACAAATTGTTGGCACTCCAAGGAGTATTATTCTAATATTTACTATTTAGCACTCCAAGTTTAAAATATTTCCCCTTTCCAAAAGTTTATTATATTTCTCAATATCTATTTGCTTGTTATAATGCTCTAAGATAGATTCAAGCCGTACACAATTAGTTCCGCAGTCTACTAAATTTTATTTTCTCTACTATTCTTCTACTACCAGTTGAGTTAAACAAAGAAACCTCGTGAGTTTCGATTCCATCTTATTTCAAGTCAAATTTAAAGAGCTTTAATTAGATCTGAACTGAAGTCATTTTGATTATATTCTAATTACCCTTATGATCTTGGTTACATATTTTTATATTGACATTGATGCTTATGAAAATATAACATGATTTTTTGTAACTCCCTAGTCCATATGTATAAAGAATTTAGAAGAATCATAACTCACACGTATTCTGATTTATAATTCTAATTTGGGTTCTTTTATTCTATTTTGAATTTTTTTGTTTTTTGAGGGAAACTTCTATTTTGAATTATGATGCCCTCTAAGTTGACGTAATTCACAATTAAATATATATTGAAACAATATTTCATAAAATTGGTAACATTTACATGACACAAAATTGAAATAGAGAATTTAATCTTCTTTATACTAATTCACAAAGACAAGACGCTTGTAATCAGGATCGTTGTAGGAGCATAACCAACACAATAAATTATGTCTAGCCCAACTATTATTCCCTCTTAATAAAAACATTTAATATTTTTTTTTTGGTGGTCCAATCTAATTTGGGTTGTCTTGCAAGAACCAGAGAAAGACCTCTGATTAGAAGCGATCACTAGCCCGGGGGCCGGTGGAATGACCGAACAATAATATTGTAAGCCTGAAAAGAGTCGAGTCTATTTGGCCCGAAATCTCGACCGACCCAACCGGCATGACTTTTCAAGCGTCTTTTCATAGGTTGGGTCGGACTTGGACCTAAAAAATGTCTCCCCAACTTGGCCCGATTTTTCTTTTTGGCCCGGTAGGCTAGTACTGGCCCAGTCCGGCTCATTTGACAACCGTAAAAGACTATTATACAAAATACTGCAAAATTAAAGCAAGTCACCCAAGCAGACATAAATGAGTTTCAAAGATTTTGAACAAATCTCAAGAAGTACGCGTAGCCATTGACTTTGAAAACTGTGATTAAAGTCTAATTTAAAAGTGGGAGTGTCTAAATCAAATAGTTTTTTTTTTTTTTTGAGGGGACTAAATCAAATAGTTAAAATGCTAATTATCATACAAAAATTTCAACGTCAAAAACGTTGTTCATCACCGGCTGCGGACTTCCCATTGTGCGAAATATCCCAAATAAACCAAACAACAAAGAATAATAGAAATTATAAAAATAAGACATTTGGAAACGTTAAAATGACGGCAAATTGTACCTAACAATCGTGACAACACAACCACCTCTGAACCTCTGTCTTCCAGCTCCCAAGCCACACCCCCACCACCTTTAAGGCATTGTTTGGATATATATAGGCCCGACCAAATGGAACCGGAACCGGAAGAGGAACCGGAACCGGAACCGTGGTCAACGGTTCTTGGAACCGTTGACTGGTTCGGTTCGAACCGTGAAGGAACCGTCTTTTATCGGTTCCTTCCGGTTCCTCCTTTGGAAGAACCGTGGAACCGCCGGTTCCACGGTTCCGCGATTCAGCCCAAGGTTCGGTTCCCACGGTTCCAAACTTCCGGTTCCACGGTTCCTGTTCTACGGTTCCAACAAATATAATAAACTTTATAATGAATATAGTTTAAATTTTAAGGGTGAAAACGAGTCAACAAGAAATACAACCTACATCTACTACAAGAAATAATAGTAAAAATGTAAGCAAACTATGTGGGCTTTGATTCCACTATATACAAAGAGAAAACATAGACAACTTAATGATAATTATTCATATTAATTATTAATATTAAGTTTAATCCCATTTTTGTTCCTTTTTTTTTGTTCTATATAATTTAAAGTCTTCAAATAATCTAAGATAATATTCTAATTTTGGTATTGAATTTTAATGTGTTATATTTATACAAAAAATATTAATTTTATTTTTTTAAAAAATAAAAACAAAAAAGAAGACGGTTCCACGGTTCCCGGCATAAATGGAACCGCTGGTTCCCACGGTTTCTGCTTGAACCGAAACCGCGATCGAACCGTCTTGGAACCGCTTTGTTCAAGGTTAGGTTCGGTTCAAATAAAATGGAACCTAACCGGATTCGAACCGAATCGCGGTTCGGAATCGCCGAGCGAACCAGAACCGGCAGTGATTCCGGAACCGTGGAAATTTAGATATATATGCCATGTGACAACTTCGGATTTTTTTTTTTTTTAATTTGTGTACAAATGAATTAAGTTTCAACGTTAAGCAATATTTTATGTCTTCTATCTATTAATTATTAAATGTTCTTATTTTTTAAATTGAAATTTTATTTCCCAAAACCAAATTATGTTTCTATCGTCACAGGGATGTGCACGAGCTCGTAATGTTGGACTTGGATGTTATCTTGCTAATAAGGATGTCAACTTTCCCGGCGAGCAAATGAATTTATATTTCAACCACATAACTATTTATAATGACAATTCTATAGATAAATTGGAAATATTTTATTTTGTAGCTTTTATTTAAAACTTTGTAAATAAAAAATTTAATCTAAAACTCTTGTTTCACTTTCATGTTTATCTTGTATTTCATATCAGAGGCTATAATATAATTTAAGTATTAATTGTTGTGGTCTAGATTAGTTGATTTCACCTTGAGTCTATTTGGACATATTGAGGATTGACTATCCGCCAGAAAATAACTGATAGATCTGAATCCAACTTGCAAACCAACAAATAAGCAATTAGTGACACGAGAATCGTTTCAACGCTCAAGTCAGTTATTGAGTTAGAGAATAATTTTTCAAAAAATAAATGAGGTATCTTTAAATGGTGTGAATTATATGTATTTATATTCGAACATTGAAAAGTATAGTCCAGTGTAATATGATATATAAAAAATTTGAGTTCCATGAAGTGAACTTAGGTCGAGTAGTCCGACCCCCTCATGATGTTAGCTTATTGAGCCATATGAACCATAACGAATCGTTACTAAATGTTATTATAAGTTGAATATATATTTATGAAATGAAATACGAGATAAAATATTAAAAAAAAATACAAATTTATTAAAACAAGATTTTCGGACGGAGAAAACATCAAACACGACACATGGACAAAAAGGTCACAAGTCACACGCTTTCCCTTTTCTACAACTACAGTACTACTATTTGTTTTTTTAGTCTTCTTTTAAAAACACAAGTTTTTGAAGTAGCGGCCAGGCAACCGACGACTGTTCTAGTAAACATACTAATTAAATGCTTTTCCATAAATAAGATAATTAAAAACCTTAACACTTGAAATTAACCAACCCAAATATAACTAATCTACGAAACCACCAAACAAGGATTTTTGGCGTAGACTTGAAGTTGAGTTTTAAGTCTAGTAAGCGACTCGTTCAAAAATCATCCTCGATTTCCTCTGTTTTTCTGCTCTCTAGCTCTAAATCAGCGTTTTGGGCTGTGGTACCACAAGGTAAGCATCGTTGTACGTTTATGTTTGCTTTAATGCTGCCGTTTTTTTTTTTTTTTTTTGTGGTTACGGATTATAGTCAAGAGTTGTTGGTGTCTTTTGTTGCTGATTGATATTCAGTGTAATGCATTCCGATCTGTGTAGTTCTATTTTGTCTTTTCTGTTCAAGTATGTAGAGTATGCACCCGTATACGAATCCGTAGACGTATACGCGTGTTTTTGAAGTGGGTGGTATGCGGTCGTCAACTGCTGGTGGTGTGAGGAGGGGAGTTATGCGGTCTCAGGTAGGTGTTTTGAGTTGATTTTGTGTTTAGTAACTTGGAAATTTTGAATTATGTGGTGATTTTGAGTTCGATAGAGCGAGTTTTGGTGGTTCTGAAACATTTTGTGAGTTTTTATTTTTTTTGAAAAGAGGGGAAATAATGTGGTCGGAATAATTTGATTATTTGAGTTGTTAAGTGAGTTATGGTTTCATAGTCATTTTTATGGGATTTTTGGGCGGACTTTGCAAGTATGATTAGATGTGTTTGAGACTGAGATCTGCGGTTGGATTTTTGGAGTATTTCAGTCATAGATATTTAGAGTTCTTGAAATAATCTCGTAAGGTTGTGCCCAAAATATGGTTTATTACTCTTATGATCTGTGTGCAAGTTGGCATTTTTTGTTAGTTTATTTTGGTGACCAGTGATTAAAGTAATGCTTGTTGATGCATACTTATAGAAATGCATTGCGTGAAGTTTTCATTTTGAGTTTTGACTTTTAGTGGCTCTGAACTTATATTTGGGGTATAGCAGAGAGGTCCGAAGGTCTCCTATCTTGATGTTCATGATATTATCAAAATCTGAAGTTTTTTCTTTTGTTGTTTCTTTGTGGATAAGTAATGAATTTTGTGGACGAAAAACAATATAAAATAAATGAAGGATCTGATTTGTGTCGGTTTCCCCTTTTTTGGATTTCCAATTAAATTTATTTAATTTGTGGGTTTGAATTGTTGATCTCGTTCCTTTTTTTGGATTTCTTGTACGAGATCAACTAGTTCGTATTCTGACCCATCTCTTCATGTTCATATTGACTTCATTAATTGTTTGCCATTCCAGATACCATTTTCTATGTTCATATTCACTTTGTGTATTATTTTCTATTGCAGATACTTTCATGATATCTAGGTCTGTATGAGTGGACATGTGCCATTAATGAGCGGAAATGAAGAAATGGTATGGTGGTGTTTTAACCACATCTTTCTTGATGTTGTTTGTTCTTGGATATTATGTAATTAAAAATCCGGTCAATGAAAGCTACTTCACAAGTCCTCTGAACTTCACTGGGACAAATCCTCTTGAGTGGATAAATGCTGGTGCTCCACCTGCACTTCCGAATCCAGAAAATACTTCTCAAGTGATTTCTGCCGATGCTATCGTAGCTGATTTCTTTGCTCAAAGAAACTTGTCAAAAGAAGAACAAAGTTCATTGCACACATGGAACCATTTGAAATACTTGGTTACACATGCTCAGGGCTTGCCTAATGCTGTTGAAGCTATTAAGGAAGCTGGTGTTGCATGGAAAAACCTGATTACCTCTGTTGAACAAGAAAAACTTCAAAGTAATGGAAGTTTATCCAAGAGAGGGAAAGATAAACAGTGTCCTCATTTCCTCAGTAAAATGAATGCCTCAGAACTTGATGATAATGGCTTTAAGTTGCGGGTTCCTTGTGGCTTGACTCAGGGTTCTTCAATCACATTTATCGGCATTCCTAATGGCCTTCTTGGTAACTTCCGAGTTGACCTGACTGGTGAACCACTTCCAGGGGAGCCAGATCCTCCTATTATTTTGCACTATAATGTTAGACTACATGGCGATAAAATAACTGAGAATCCTGTAATTGTTCAAAACACCTGGACCATTGCACATGACTGGGGTGAAGAGGAGCGCTGCCCATCTCCTGAACGAGAAAAAAATAAAAAAGGTACAAGCCTTTCTGTTTCCCTATCCATTAGAATATGCAGAATTGCAGATTCAATAACATGTTCTGTATATTAGACGTTGAACTTCCTAGTTATGTTGGGTTGTCATCATGGACAAAGCCACATGAAGGCCAAGGGGGTCAATGGCCTCCCCTGAAATTTTGGAAAAACCCAGGGATATTTTGGTAGTTCACCTTATAACCTCAAGCAAAAAACAGAGATTACGTAAAATAGGAAAAAAAGGTTGTTCTTAAACACACAAGGCCTTCAAGTCTTTCATTCTTCTTTTTATCTTCCCATCGTGAACCTTCAAAAATCTTTAAGTATTGAACTCTTGATCATTTTTTACCCTTTCTCAAAATTTTGTACATTTTCTTTTGTCCTACCATAGTCTTGAGCTCGATATTTGGCATTATTCTCTTGTGTCTCTATTTGTCTCTTTTGGGATTTGTGGTTCATCGTCAAGAAGGCATAGAATCGGAAGGATACCTAATCTTCATCGTTATCGAGTTGAGCTATTTTATTCTATGATTAATTAATCTTCATCATTATCAAAATTGGTACTTATTTATAGTTTTATTTTTAGAGTTGATGTATTGTATTTCATTTTTATATTATTGTTAGTCCCCCCCCTACACAAAATTCCTGGCTTCGTCACTGGTTGTCATATATATATATAATATATACATATATTTATCTTAGTTTTTGTTCATGAGCTGCTTTAATCTAGATGTTTCTTCTGTTACGTGATTACTGAACCAAACTATATGGTCTTTTTTAGTTGATGAAACTTGGTTTGCCTCTGAATTGGGTTCACTTTCAGAATTATTCTACCTGCCTGATATTTCTCTGCCGAACATCATTGTACCAGGATATAATGTATTTAGCTAAGCCCTATTTGATTATATTTTTCATGTTTATGTCAAGTAGGCAGACTAATAGCTGATCTTTCTTCTTAGGTTCACCGAGGGGATGTTCCATCCTATGTGTACCTATCTTATGGATTTTAGTAATTTTCTCCCTACAAATTTGTTATTTTATCACCTGGAATGCTTTTCCATTTGTTTTTCCCAAATTAGATGATTTTTTTCTTTTCTCAGTCTCTAACTGTAGGTTATATTTCTGATTTCATCTTCTTTCTTGAGTTGTTTTTCTTTTACTTTATATTCTTGCTTCATTGATGTTTACTTTTGTGTTCATCAATTGTTGTCTGTTGCATGTGTTGGCAACTACTTGCTTATATCAGTGGATGAGCTGGATCAGTGCAATGAGCTTTTAGGTAAAGAGAATAACCAGACTGTCAAAGCTAACCGGCATGGCAATGGATCAACAACGATATCTATGGTGCATGATGGGAAACCAAGAAAGTACTTTCCTTTTAAGCAAAATGATTTGTTTGTTGCTACACTCAGAGTCGGCTCGGAAGGAATCCAAATGACAGTGGATGGAAAGCACATAACTTCATTTGCTTTTCGCGAAGTAATCTCTCTCTGATCCCTTCTCAACCCCTTTCTACAAAACTTACTGAAATTTATGTAGATTTGACTTGCACTAGTCAACTGACATTGATTTATGTATGTTGACTGTCTGCAGACTTTGGAGCCATGGCTTGTCAGTGAAGTACGGATTGCAGGAGATATAAATTTAATTTCTGTTGTGGCCAGTGGTTTGCCAACATCAGAGGACTTAGAACATATAATTGACTTGGAAACTCTTAAAGCTGTTCCAATACCTCCTCGAAGACAGTTGGATCTCTTTATTGGTATTTTCTCCACCGCCAACAATTTCAAACGTAGAATGGCAGTCCGAAGATCCTGGATGCAGTATCCTGAAGTACGATCCGGACAAGTTGCAGTCCGTTTCTTTGTTGGTCTGGTAAGTATTGATAGTAGAATAAAATTTCTTGCTAAAGAGCCACAAATCGACACTTAACATGCTTTCTTGTATTATAGTGCAACTGGTCACGGTGCCCTAAGATCTTACTTGCAAAAGAAAAAAAAGGCTCTTCGGATACTTCTTTGTATGCCTTTTCTGTTGGAGAATGTTCCGGACAAAAAATTCTATTTAGAATGTTGAACATTGTAATTAACTCATTCATTAATGATAATTGAAATACGAACTGCATCTTGTAGCATAAAAACCAGATGGTGAATGAGGAGCTTTGGAATGAGGCACGGACTTATGAAGATATCCAGCTGATGCCTTTTGTTGACTACTACAATCTCATAACATGGAAAACCATAGCCATCTGCATCTTTGGGGTAAAGTTCTCTTACCTTCGTGGCTCATGGAGCATTTCATCAGTACCTCATTGCCTTAATCTCTTCGACAGACTGAGGTTGTTTCCGCTAAGTTTATTATGAAGACGGATGACGATGCATTCGTTCGTGTAGATGAGATATTGAATTCTTTAGGAAGGACCAATGCGACTCACGGTTTGCTCTATGGCCTTATCAATTCAGATTCACAGCCTCACCGAAATCCAGATAGCAAGTGGTTTATTAGTCCCGAGGTATCTTTTTGAACTGATTTTACTATTCCACAGATAGAGTGTGAAAGTGGGTTGACATGTTCATTCTACACAAAATTATATATCCCAAGCAGGAAAAGGGATTGAAGATCCTGCCACAAAAGAAATATTACTATTGGCCACATTGTCGCACACAGCTGCTAAGTGGTAATAGAAAGAACAACTCAGTTTAGAACATTTGACATTTCACTGGGTATTTGACTTCCCCTGCCCATAAAACAACCTAACGCACAAGTAAAGCCTCATACTATGATACGGATTAAAGGATGAGGAGGTAATGTATTAGTACACAGAATGAGTTTTACATAATTTATTATTGTCACCCTCTGCACTTGATAAAATGCCTTTACTTAAGCTTAAGTACTCGTGTCTTATGATGTTAGCCTCTTCCTTTGTCTAAATATATCATAATGAATTAGTGAATTTTCATAGTTTTTCTAAGATGCTGTACCCCATATAGGCCAGGTTGGGATCCTATTGAAGAATATTGGGTAAGGGGACAGAAAAGCGATGGAAAGTGCCTTGTTGAAGATTAAATACTTAATGCTGCTTTTAAGCCTGTTTACGTTGCTAAAATTGGAAATATTGTGTGATTCATAATTTTTCCTATGTAACTCAGGAATGGCCACATGACAAATATCCACCTTGGGCACACGGTCCTGGTTATGTCGTGTCAAATGATATTGCAAAGACTGTTGCCAAAAAACATAGTAAGGGACGCCTAAAGGTAAGACGCGATTATGCTGATATTCGCTGTACATTGAGTTTGTGTGGCTATTATGATGGCACTCGTACATAGTGCTGTTCATTACTACAAGTGAAGAGGATATACTTAGATATCTCAAGCATTAAAAACCACTATTGCAGATATTCAAGCTAGAAGATGTTGCCATGGGAATCTGGATTGACGACATGAAAAAGAACGGATTAGAAGTGAGATACGAGAAGGACGAGAGGATATTCATGGACGGTTGTAAGGATGGCTATGTTGTTGCCCATTACCAAGGCCCCAGAGAGCTGCTTTGTTTGTGGCAAAAGATTCAAGAGAAAAAACGCGCTTTTTGCTGTGGCGATTAACTCATACATCTGTTGGAAGATGCAAAATGATTCTTGATAGGGAAATATTGGGAGGTTGAGTAAGAGGAGATATTGTTGGAGGTTGAGTCTTGATAGGGAAATATTAATTCCACGCTTGTAGAAGAGTTGGCATAGTTGTACAAGTAGGAGATATTAATATGCATGTTGTTAGAGTATAGATTTTAGGAATACTTACTTAGTATGCTGTCCATTTTGGGGCAACAGGCGACAGAGTGATTTGTATCACATGTATAGAGCGATAGAGAGATGTGATCTGTTTTTAGGTGGAGCATTAACAAGTTTCTATCGATTCTGTTGATTGTCGACCAACACCTAATGGTTACCATATTTTTGTGCAGAAAAAGAAATGATAATTGCTTTTACCATTTTGCTATATGTATTTTGTACTAGAAAAGGATGAGCAACACAATATAAGTGCGTGTAGGCATTGTTTATCACACTTCATATTCTCAAATATATCTCGCTGATTTGGACTGGAATCTGAAGTTTGAAGTCAATAAATTTGGAGAGGGACCCGTCATATCTCGTATGGAAACTCTTATTCCCGATGGTGTTTATATATGGTATTTCAATTCTCAATGTAAATGATGTATCTATCCCTAGTGTTTCATCTAGTATTTCAATTCACCATATAAATGTTTGTGTTTAATGGTGTTGTAGAGCTACATCTAATATAGTATATTTGGTATATCATCCACTATTCAATATTCTATTTTTTAAGAGACGAGACATTTGCATTGATCTACTCACCAATTGTGCACTTGACATTTATTTACTCATTAGGCACACACATCTGGTGTAGTATGAATAACACTCGTGTCTAACATGTCATTATCCATGTCTAACATGATGTCATATGTTAACTCAGTAATGTCAATTAGATGAAATAGAAGATTTGAACTGGTCATATATTAAGTCAAACTTTACATTGTGATAGATTATAATTTATTGTACAAACTTAATAATTACACGATATAAGATTACATCCACAAGACTCCAATTCATTCAAAAAAGACCTAAAAACAAACCACACCATAACATTATGCCTATCACCACCACAACACTTATATCTTCCCATTTTCAAACCCAAAAAAAGAAAAGAGTAAAAAATAATTATAATAAACCAAAGTCAATGTCATTAGACCCCACTGATGGATGAAATCCGGGCATGATCCAACGGCCATGAATTCATCAACCACAACAATCCGGATCCAATCCAACGTCTCAGGCAGAAACACAGCCAATGCCATATCTAGTAGTGGGAAACACAAGAAACAAGCCACTGCAAATAATCCCAACCATCAACGGGAAACTCTGCATCACTTCATCCAACTCCGCCGCGTGACCCGGGAACACGCAACCCGTGACCCGATGATCCGACAGCGCAATAGCCACAAACACAAGCGCGGACATCAGCGCGTGCACGAAATCGCTCAACCCAACCTTAAACCTCTCCTCTTTCGGCACCTCCACACCGAGACCCGTCTTGAAAACCGCCAGCCCTTTCGGAGTCACGAACCCGTAGTACAGTTTCCCGTCGGGGCCCCGGAAAGAGTCCGTGAAGTGAAAGAAGAAGCAGGAGAGAGAGCAGAGGCCCAATAGAGAGTAGATCATGTGGGTGCTTACGATGGAGCATTTGCCGTTGCCGTAGACTGATGGGAGGACCATTTCGAAGGTGAGGAGGGTTCCGGTCGGGAGGAAATTGGCGAGCAATGAGGTTTTCGAGAGGGTTTTTGGACGCCGCTCGCCATTGCTCGTCTTTTACGGCCGACGGCGGTTGGGGGCAGAGGAATGATGCCTGGGGGTGGACGGCGGTGGTGGTGGGTCGTGTTGCGGGGAGGTGGTGTAGATTTTAATGCCGATTCCTTCTGATGATTTCGCCATTTTTCTTTTTTGATCGATCTAGACACTGTGGGATAATTGGAATTTTATTGGAGAGATTTGATCAAAAGAGGGAGATGAATAATGGATTGAGAAATATTTTCGGTGGATATGATATATAGAGCAGTTTGTTACGAGAATTATTTTTGAAATTTTAACAGTTAAGGGCCGACCGCGGGAAAGGTTGCCACCGGTTCCAGTGTTTTGAGTTTTCAGGAAATATTACAAAGGCCACAGAGTTTCTGATAATTACATATTTCCTCACATTTTAGTAAAAAAAAATATTTGGTTTATCTTCAAAAAAAATGTTTGGGTACTATTTAGAAATGATTAGAAAGGTTTTTGTTTTAAAAATACATTTATTGTATAGTACAAAATTGAAATATATGATGGTTTTGGACCTTTGGTAAGGAAAAAACATATATATATATGTACATATAATAACTACGAAATATATATATATGTACATATAATAACTACGAAATACGTAGCCAGAGCCTAAACTGTATACCAATAACAAAAGCTAGTCTCCTGTCAGACCATCTAATGGATCTAGATCCGTTAGACGGATCTAAATATCCTACCCATCGCCCAGCCCTGACCCCGATTCGCCAAAAATTAAAAAAAAAAAAAAAAAAAAAAAGAAAAAACCCCAGCGGTTCCCATTCCCATTCAGACATCGCGATTCGAGTCCTAATTTCCCAGCTCCTTCCTCCTTCAACCAGAGCCACCGCGCCGCGAGCCACATCTCCCACAAAAACAACCTCAACAACGACAAATAATTAGCTTTCTTGTTCACAAGCCTTGGACTTATAGCCATGGGTGCAGGTGGGATTAGGCCGTGCAACATCGCTTTCGGAGCCGATCAATTCGATACGAACACGGAAAAAAGGACGAACACAGCTCGAGAGCTTCTTCAATTGGTGGTATTTTTCGTTCACCATCGCCCTCGTGATCGCCCTGACGGGAGTTGTCTACATTCAGACAAACATCAGTTGGGTGATAGGCTTCTCTATCCCGACAGCCTGTCTTGCAATGTCGATCACGATTTTCCTAATCGGACGCCACACCTACGTATACAAGTTTCATTTGGTCATTATTAAAAAGTATTACACATCGCATTTAAATGTATTAGATGTATTTAAAAATGTATTAGACTTTACAACTCCGTAGAAAGTCTCTGTTTTATATTTAAAAGGCACAATTTGAAGAAAAGTATTACACATTGCATCCTAATGTATTGGATGTATTAGAAAAATGTATTATACTATACAACTTCTTAGTAATTCTCTGTTTATATTATTAAATGACATAACTTTGTAGAAAAGTATTACACATTGCATTCCAATGTATTAGATGTATCAAATAAATGTATTTGACTTTACAACTCCGTAGAAAGTCTCTGTTTTATAATTAAAAGGGGACGGCTTTGTAAAAAAGTATTACACGTTGCGTTATAATATATTAGTAAAAACATGTATTAGACTTTACAGCTTCATAGTAATTCTCTGTTTTATAATTAAAAGGGACAACTTCGTGGTAAAACATGTTTTGGACTAATACATTTCAGTATAACAACTAATACAATTGAGAGTAACAAGTAATACAAAATACAAAAAATTACCAACATAAAAACAGGACTAACAACTTAACACCACATAAAAAAATGACACCGGGTCGCGGGTCAGATCCATCTAACGGGCCAGACCCGTTAGACGGTCTGACAAGAGTTTTTGTCCAATGACAATTATCTATCACTACAAATACAAACATAATTCAAATTTCCACTTTTTCTCACTATCAAATGGAAAAGGAAAAAGAGAAAATCCACAAAAAAAAAAGAAAAGAAAAATAAGGCTCTCCTAGTTTCAATTTTCTCCATCTCTTCGTTTTTTCTGCCCTCAGAAAGCCACTATTCATAGTCTGGTATCGCAGCAGAGGCCCTCATGCTTCATGTTTACATTATCAACCGGGATGATTACAAAAACACCACTGAGGTTTAGCCTAATTACGAAGAACTCCAGTTATCTTTCACAATTACAAGTACCTGTAATACAAACATCCTTGTGGTTTGTCTTTACCTAACAAATATTTGAGGGGTGACTTGTAAGAGAGAAACAAATGTGAAATAGGTATTTGTAATTTTGAAAAATACTGGATTAATTTTGTATTAGACTAAACCTCATGGGTGTTTTTGTAAGTATCCCAAATCAGTCATAGTATCCACAGGAAAGTCTTCAATCACATGCAGCAGCACCATGCTAGTTTCTAGTAAAAGAGAGAACAGGAAAACCAAGGTAGCTCATAGATCAATGATGAAAAGTATTTATTATCAGCTTTCAAATACACATTGATGCTACTAGAACATCAAATATCAACAGGTTTCATAAAACCTAAAACATATCTATCGCGGCAAGAAACCATGGAGACCAATGGCAGTTTCAAGGCTTGCATTCGCTCTCCTCGAGCCAAGCCATTGCGATCGTAAACGAAATTTCGTTGATGTTGAGATCTATACAAGTCTTGATAAGCTCTTCCCCAACACGTTTGGCTGCCTCCTAAAATTAAGAAATTGTTGTTCTGTTTACACTACTTTGGATTAATCCAGATAAAATAAACTAGCAAAGAGCAAAAACAACTGGAAAAAAAAAAAACCTGAAAACCAGTTTGAACTTTCACAAAAATAAGAGGCTCTGGCATTTTCTTGCCTTCAAATCTTCATTTTGAATAATTATTCCATTGGAAAAACCTCCTAAAAGTTGAATAGAATACTTACAGCAGTAGTGCAAGACAGATCCTTTCGCATCGATTTCTGCAGAGTGCTTCCATAAAACAAACACTTCTTCTTCTGGTCATCTACCAACATAGCATACAACTGCTTATCCGAACAGAACACTGAAAGCCTTGGTTTTATAGCTGTCCCATTGAACTGGTAAGAAAGATCACGATGTGAATGTCGCAATTACATACACAATTCAAAACAATCACTGATAATTCAAGTTAAAAAATAAATAAATAACCAAATAAACCACTATCTCAAAGTAATAACTCATAACTAAACTTTTATCGAGCATCAAAATATGATATCCATGTCGATATCTCCTGGAAGTGAACATTAGTCAGGGAACTTGGAAGAGTGATCAATTACAAAGCTAATTGCAATAGTTGTGTATTTAATTCGAGTGTGACCAAACAGGGTCTAGACAAGAACTTCTCCTCGAGAACGCATTTCATATTGTTTACCTTTTTCTTAATCTTCTATTCCGAATTTTAGCACTCTCCGTCCTTTGATTGGCTCTTGCTTCAATTACCAATGGCTTCATAACCATATCTGAAGAAAGTTTTAATCATCAAAACTTGCGAAAAAGGATACCCCTTTTCAAGAGTTTAACAAGAAGTTGTGTTTCTGTGCACACACGCTGACACTCTCTCTTCTTCCAAATATATAGATAAAGAAAAATGCTCAGAGAATATAAATACTACTTATATTGCTTACTTGCAGATTTTAGAGGAAGAATGTTAGAGCTATTAAGACCAGTTCCAAAGATCCCACAAGCCTGGAACTTCAATGCAGCAATACAAGAACCAATCGCCATGAATTATTTACCCGTTTCCAACCCAGAAGATTACTGTCAGAGAAACTAAAAGCTGCCATCAAATTATGCTTCGAAATTTCGTTCAGGCATTTAATCAAACATATCAACTCCAAGTATGGGGTATGGGAGAAGCAATGTCCAAAGTGCAAAGTTCAAACCACGTACCCTTAAGCCGCCAAAAGTAAGATTGAAACGAGTGGTTTTATATGTGTGTGTATGTAATTCCTGCTTCAGCTCCGATGGGCGGTGGGATTGATGCATTGCTAAATAAGGGTCACGGAAAATAATAAGTTTGGACCAGTATCTCCCTTTGTGATTTTCTTTTTTGGCTATCGTAATTAATACTTGCCATTTTTTCTTCTTTTTCCCATTTTTGTTGGAGCAAGTCTTCTTGTCGAGACCTCACTGGATCTAATCATGTGAGACGGACCTCCTGGGACTCCGTCTTGAGAATATGAACCATGAAAATAAATTTAAAAATAATAATGAACCATGAAGAAACAAAAATAAACCCTAAAAACATGAACCATGAAGAATAAACCGAAAAACAAAAATAAACCCAAAAAATAAAAAAATAAACCCTCAAAAAAACTAAAAATCCTAAAAAACCAAATCAATTAAAAATAAACCCAAGAAACAAAATAAACCCTAAAAAGCCAAATATAAACCCTAAGAAAAATAAAATTTAAAAAAAAACCTTTAAAACTTTGTGTAAGGGCTCCGTCTCACGGATCTAAATCCGTGAGACCATATCACGCAAGTTTTTGCCTTTTTGTTGACCCTAGCTAGGGATGTCAATGGGTCGGGTATGGGGCATCTAGACCTGAACCTGACCCGTAAGAAAATGTAATACTCACATCCGACCCGACCCGACTCATCTTACACACATACCCGCCCCGACCCACACCCGTGTCTAGCGAGTAAGACCCACCAACTTTATATATTTGGCCAAAATTGTAAGATTTTTACTCATAATAGTACACTCAATACTTATGATATTTATATAATTTTGTAAATATTATGTAAATTATGAAATAAACACCAACATATATAAATCAAGAGTTCCCACCCTCTGTTTCTTCTACTTGGTAAAATGATAAAAAAAAAAGTTGTCTATTGGATAGAATAGAGAGAGCTCGTTGGGGAGCTCTTTGATAATCGAGCATTTCACGCATTCCTCCTAACTTCCCTGCTCAAGCAGCCAGCGCTCAATTTTGTACATGGACAAGATATAGACGCGTTTTCTCAATTTAAACTCAAGAAATGGAATTGTATTCCTTGGTATAGATACTATGATGAGTAAGAAATGGAGATTAAAAATGTGAAGTTCGAAATAAAATTATAAATAACTACAAATAACTTAAAGGTTTCTCTAAAAAAATTGCCATTTTGCATCATCTTCTTCCTTCCTCTTCATCAGATTTTTAGGACTCCTCCTCTAATAGGTCTCACCTTACTTGACTTAGTCTACTCCCGTTTACTCGGGTCTCACCTCACTTGACTTAGTCTGCCCCCTTACTCGGGACTTACCTCAGTTGAGTCTCTTCTCTCCCCCTATTTGACCAAAAAAAAAAGACAAATGAAGTCAACCAAACTTTGGCTATTTTTTTTTGGTCACAACAATCTCCTTAAAGAATTTGTGTGTAGTCTTTACTAAAATTGATGAGAGAATGAACTGTCATAATTGGAGAGATACAAATGGCTACTATGGTAGTTCCAAGAAAAACTCCCAAGTGCAAATTTAAAATTCAAATATTTTTGGGGAAAGTCCCATAAATCAGGGGGTGCATACAGTCCAAAATAAGCATTAATAAAATATATCTTCTATTATAGACAAATTTAAGAAAAAAATCAGTTCCAAAAATAATCCGCCAATTCGAAATAATTAAGAAGATATTTTCCATAAGCCCAAAATATGATCCTGAAGGATGTCTAGGATGATGAGTTTATTTCTGACAAGAATAAAAAAAGGCTTCAGGTATTTTAGTGTTGTAACCCAGTGTTGTGCCATCATTTTCAAAAATACCACCACACAAAGTGAATGGATCAAAATTCTTTTCCCATTTTTAAAATTCTTTTGAGTGAAAGGATCAGCAGTAGAACAATTAGCCAGTCGGTAGCTTTCACTCCAAAACATGGGTAGCTCTTTCTCAGAAGATCACAACATAATTCAAGCATGCAAAAGAGCGGAAAATAGTTCACAACTGAATAGCTTTCACACTCAATGAATATGCAGTTTTTTCCGTCAAAGGCTTTAAAGAAAAATACATCTTTCACATGGAAAAAATCATTATGTTTGCAAATTGATCCACAATTTTTTTTAGTCAATGAAATGATCTTAAAAATACATAATGACTAATGCACAAGAATCAAGATCAAAAGAGGTTGCAACATATCAAGAAAGAGAAATAATTCATATGGTGTTGCAATACTAAAACCCACACTGCCGAGAGAGCACAAACACCCATGGATCAAGTTTCAAGGAATTAAACCTTTGAAAGTCCAGGGCTTTGGCGAAAATATCAGCAATTGGTTTCTCAGTGGTAACAAAATCAATGGTAATAATTTTAGTCTCAAGCAAGTCGCGAATAAAGTGGTGTCGAATATCGATGTGTTCTGTTCTGGAATGTCGCACAGGGTTTTTAGAAATATTTATGGCACTTGAATTATCACGAGTTGCGATATAAGTTTTCTTTTCAACTCCATAGTCAGACAACATTTGTATTATCCACAATATTTGAGAACAAAAACTCCCTAGGGCCATATATTCAAACTCAACAGTGGATAATGATACACAACTTTGTTTCTTAGTGTACCATGAAACTAAATTGTTACCAAGGTAGATACATCCTCCAGTAGTGCTCTTTCGGTCTCGACATCACCCTGTCAAATCAACATCACTAAACCCGATCAAGTTATTGTTAACATTAGATAAATAGAATATACAAGGTTTAGTAGTCCCATTCACACATCCAATGATTCCTATATTCAATTTAGGAACTCCAACTACAATCTCTTATTTTGATCAGATTATGCATGCCACAAAAATTCAAGTGACTCATTCTCTGATGCCATATTCCAGATTCACTCAGAGTAGTGTGATGACACTCAGTGTTGTAACACTGGAGTTGTTCCTGCAATAAATAATAGTTAGCGGAAGACCTATTTCCTTTCAGAATATAATTGCCAGAATTATCAAAGACATTACAAATATTCTTATCAAATTTGACACATAAATCATCATCACACAATTGGCTGATGCTAATATGATTAGCTTTCAAGCCTTCAACATACATGACATTTTTCAAATGGGAAGTCCTACGATATTTAACGCCCCTTTTTCCAAAACCTTTCCTTTAACACCATCACCAAAAGTGACCAGACCATTTTCATTATTTTTAAAATCACTGAGTTTTTGTAGGTCACCGGTCATATAATGAGAGCATCCACTATCGAAACACCAAGAATCAGTAATGTTGGCTTTCAAAGAAGTGTGCACAACAAAGCAAGTTATATCATCCTTTCTAATCCAGACTTTCCTAGGTTTTGTAGACAAATCAATTTTAACCCTAGGAGTGCTCCTTTGCTGGTGTTGTAACATATAAGGTGACACTTTTCCTTGCCTAAAGTTCTTCTATAAGAGAAAACACTTAGGTCTAATATGACCAACACGATTACAATAGTGACAAACGTGTGTTTTTCTTGACAGTAGAAGAAAAGGGGTTATCTTCTTTTACAAAAACAATTTTAGATTTTCGATCATGCTGAGCCGTGTTTTTGTTAGGAGCAAAACCAATACCTGCATGATCTTGATGAACCTTTCTTTGAGATAGGATTTCATCCAGCCTACCTTTCCCGGTATTCAGTTTTTTCACAAAGGCCAAGGTGTCATTAAGTTCCCCTCTTACTTTAGCAAGTTCATCGTTCCTTTTAGTGGCCAAGGTGTCATTAAGTTCCCCTCTTACTTTAGCAAGTTCATCGTTCCTTTTAGTGGCCAGCTTCTCAAGCTTTATTACTTCTCCTTTCAGAGAGTCTTTTTCAGCGGTCAAGTCGATAACTTTCTTCTCTAGTCCTTTGTTCACTTTACATACCATTACCCATTTATCGAACATCTTTCCATATACCATGTTCATAAGAAAAGTGAATAAATGACAATTAAAATGACTGAATCAATTTAGATTACACATCCAAGATTATCAGCAATATTCACATAATAGAAAATATGTCAAATATCATCACAAAATCTGGCATAAAATCCGCCCAATACTTTTGGGGGAAAACCAATACTTTTCATGAGGATTACTAAAAAAACTGCTCAAAAGGGTTACTGATACTTTTTCAGGGGATTACTAATACTTTTCAAGGGAAAAAACTAATACTTTTGAGGGTTGCCTAATATTACTTCACTGTCTAATATTGTTCAAGGAGATTACAAATACTTTTCAGATGTACTACTAATACTTTTCAGGGAAAAAACTAATACTTTTAAAGGCCCCTAATATATAAAAATGCCACCGGCCCGTAAATCATAGGACACCGCCCTCAGAATATTACAAAAATGCCACCGGCGCATGAAGTTACAAATAAACCCGAGTCGGGTTGGATCCGCCTACGGAAAAAACCCGTTAGATGGTCTCTAACCCAAATCTTTGTCATATATATGATTTGGATTCAATGGGTCCTCCCAATTGAGGTGAGTCCATAGGAACCAATTCTAACCATATATTTATATTTTTGGGTGGTCCATATATTTATGGGGGTTTATGCTTATTTTTTTGTTTCAACAACTAAGAAGGGTAGGTGGTCATTTTACAATATAGAATCGCTTATTGAGATTTGATGAGATTTCAATCACGTTCAATTTCTTTCCCCCTTTCACGCGACACGTGCTTTCAGTTTTTTGAGTAACCCATATTCCCTCATATTTCATGTTTTTTTTTCTCCCATCGTATTCTGTTGTTAACTGCTTATGTAATATAATCATATTGCATGTGTAGTATAACCATATTACATGTGCAATTTAATCATATATGTGTTGCATATGTAGTGTATATTTGTTGCTTATGTAGTATAGAATTGTTGCATCTTACTTGTTTATGTAGTTATGTATTTGTGTTGCATAGGTAGCGTCTATTTGATGCTTATGTAGTATGGGCTTGTTGCTTATGACTTATTTATGTAGTTAATGTATCTGAGGTGCATACATAGTGTATATTCGTTGCTTATGTAGTATAGGCTTGTTGCTTATGTAGTATGAGTTTGTTGCTTATGACTTGCTTATGTAGTTAATGTATCTGTTGTGCATACGTAGTGTATATTCATTGCTTGTGTAGTATAGGCTTGTTGCTTATGTAGTATGAGTTTGTTACTTATGACTTATGTAGTTAATGTACTTGTGGTGCATACGTAGTATATATTCGTTTAACTTAGTGAGTGTAGGGTTGTTGTTTATTAATGTTAATAAAATATATGGTAAAGTCAAAATGGGGGCAAATTAGTCCACATAAAAATAGGGAGGTTGACTAAATCTAGTCAATCCCATGAAAATGAGGGAGTTACCCACAATTGGTGGCATCCTTCATTCAACCCACGCCGTGTAGTTGATTTCCAAACAAATTTGATGATATGTTCCTTAACTCCATGTGCTAAATCTTGAAAATCCCATTAAATTTCGGCATTCCCATTGTTTTTTAAAAACATTACTTGATATGGTCAGAATGTTGCTTATATGTGCTTAAATACTTGCTCACACGTATGCAAAATGTTGCTTAGGTTTTACTGTGTTTTAAACTCTCACATTAATAATAGTTTGTTTCAGAAGAACTATCATGTTATGCAAAAAATTAAAAACTTATACTTATATGGACTCTTATTCATTCAATCGTTGATGGTTTTTTCAACCCAGAAATTTGCTTGGGTGATACTAAAATGTTGCTTATGTATGCACGCATACTTACTTGAATGTATGTATTCAAAATTTTATTACGTCCCCATTTGTTCTAACTCAAGATTTGCTTAGCTATGGCTAGACGTTT
This sequence comes from Rehmannia glutinosa, assembly GCA_016081115.2. Lineage (NCBI taxonomy): Eukaryota > Viridiplantae > Streptophyta > Magnoliopsida > Lamiales > Orobanchaceae > Rehmannia > Rehmannia glutinosa. The sequence goes on along the minus strand of JABTTQ020000438.1, from coordinate 69,960 downwards.
GCTTACATGTGCATAACTATACACTTATGTATATTCTAAATGTTGTTTAATTATTTATTTTTCTTGAATCAGTTGGGATTGCACATGTGCCATTGAAATAACATCGGATTCATATCCGAACTGGATACCAGAATGTGACGAAAATATGACTCCAAAAGAGGGAATGAATTTTGATAATATGGACAACGGAATACCATTTTAAAAATAATTCTTAATAAATAAAAAAAGTATGTGTTCGAGAATATGTTGTGACTGCTTATTTATTTGTTTAATACTGCTTATTCACATATTACAAATTGCCTATGTGTGGTTATTGTAATGCTTATTACTATGTACTCAGCTTTATTTGTGACTGTTGTAGTGCTTTTTGAGCAAATAATTTAACATTCTTGCAAAATTTAGTTAACAGTCTCATATGTTCAATTGCTTATTTGTGCGTAAAGTATTGCTTGTGAAAGGATGTTATGGTGCTTAGAAAGCAATTGAATTATGCTTACAAAACCATCAAACCATGAAAATAATTGCTTACAAAGCAATTGAATTTTGCTTACAAGGCAACTGAATTCTGCATACAAAGCAATAGAATTCTGCTTACAGTATCTAAAAACTATGAAAATAAATATGACACTAACTAGAAAACATTCCTATATCAACTAAGCATGACGTCAAAACCAACCATATTTAAAATGACTATAAAATACTACAATATTCAACATTTTGATCAAAAGTATGAAACAACAACATTTTGTTGCGATCCTAACTCTATTTAGCAAACTCCTTCGCCCGTCCCAAAACCGACTTCCTCTGCTCGTTCATTACATCTTTTGTCATTTCCAACAGAAAATCTATCAAAAAAAAAAACACTAGTCATTTATTTAAAGCATTTATTAACAAACAAAAATATTTATAAGCATAAAACCAACCAACATAAGCATAGTATAAGACATGTATAAGCGAGAAAACAAATTATAGATAAGTATAATTATCAACAACAATAAGCAGTTGAAAACATCAATAAGCAATCCCCGAAAAAAACATGACAATGTTAATTACCCCTTAATTTGAGAGCATAATATAAAACATTGATAAGCATAATATAAAACACACATAAGCATAATTATCAACAACAATAAGCAGTTGAAAGCCTAGTTAAGCAATCTCCCTGTCTGCTAACTTTGTTTTTTCAACTAGTAAAATCAGTAAATAAAAAATAACAAAAAACTCACAACAGATCCTAATTATGCATTTAGAAGAACATAGATAAGCATTATTCCGAAAATCAATAAGCATTTGCACATACTTGAACAAAAACATGATCTATTTATAAACCCTATTTCCTAAAATTTTTATCGTGTTGTACAAAAACTAAAACCCAAAATACAACAATTTACGCCGACTAGAAAACAAAGAATTTTAAATACCCAAAACTCAAAACTAAGATCAATACCATATCAATATCCTACAAAATGCAACAGTACATCTAACAACCAACAAAAAATAGAAAACCACAATTATTTATAGTTCTATGTTTTGCAAAACAGCAACAATAAAACATTACAAAAAACAAGAAATATAGTCATTGTCAAATGCTGGAGAAAAATCACGTCACCAAGAAATTCCCGAAAAAAATGATGAAATAATAAGGAAAAATCAATTGCTTCACCTACAATGTTGGCGTCGATTTGTTGTCGCAAGATTTCTTCTGATGGGTTTTTTCACAAAGATGTTGAGAAATCTTTAACACGTATCGATGGAGATGCTCTTTTGGTGGGGTTTTCCACAATGGCTATGGAGATTGGAGTTTTCACGAGATTGGGGTTTTTCTCAGAAAGATGGAGACGTGTGAAAAGATTTGGAAGAGAAAAGATTTGGAAGAGAAAAGCCAAGAGAAAAGATTTGAAAGAGAAGACTTGTGAAAATCATTCCCTAAATTGTAGCAATATGAAAAGCCACTACCAAAAATAACTTTCCCTCTAATAATTGATATAAATTGTGTTTTCCAAAATGTCATTTTCTCCAATAATTAATCATTATAAAATGATCAAAAACTGTTTAATCTAGACCATTTAAAAATTAAATCAACGCTCTAGATTTGGTCTTACATACTCACATAATTTATGTGGACTCACCAGATCCAGATCATATACATACATATATATATATATATATAGGAATAGGATCAAATGAGACCACATAATTAGAGTGAGACAGTGTGGACTAATCCTGTCCACTGATTTAAAATCTTAGTGTAGCACCATTTCTAGCTTACTTGAATATTTATGCAAAATAAGAAATTAAAATAGAAATACTCTGAAGAGTGCTTAAAAATATGGAATAATAAAAATCTTACTTCTTTTGAAAAACTTTGCAGCGGAATAAAAATCACTTGTACTAAAAATAAAACGACATTCGACATTTAATAAATTAAAAAGTCAAAACTTTGAAAATAAAATGATTCCATTGACATGGGTTCCCCGAGTCATCTGCGCCAACCACTCCTTCCTCTCTCCGCCTTCTCATCCGAAAAATTTAACATTCGTGGAATGAGCTAAATGAGCTCAACAAGTAATCTCATGCATGAATGCATGCCTAATGCAATATCTTACATTTAACTTAAAAAGACTTTACGTTTTCTTTAAAAATCTTTGACATTCATACTTTAAACATTGTCTTTCTTTTCATTAAATGTTCTTAAGGCGTGAGCTCACCTGGTAACATATTGTTCTAATCGTGGTCGCAGTGGGCCTTGTTATTTGGAACCCGTGATTTTGCCCGAAGGCCCATTTCCATTCGTTTTGCCCCAAGGCCCATTTCCATTCGTTTTGCCCGAAGGCCCTTTTCCTTGAACATTAACATTAGCCGCAAGCGGCACATGATCGGAACGCCGGTCCCCCGCGCCCATTTCCCACTCACTCGAAAGATCATAGAACAATGTGCACCCATTTATTTGAAAACGTTATACTTTATGACTTGACTTTACTTAATCTTTGGATGCTTGTGAAATGCCATTAACATACATTAACATGAATACATGATGCATGGACCTAAGTGATGCAACTTTTCATTAAATACGAGAATAAACATAAACGCATAGCATAATAATTAAATCACATTAACTTGAACAATTTGAGAACAAAACACCACATTCAACTGATTAGGGAAAACCTTACGTGCAATTAATTAGGAATAATATTACATTCAGTTAGTTAAGGGAAAGCCTACATAATCAACTAGTTAGTGAAAAACCATACATTCAGTTAATAGGAAAATCCATGTGTCCAATTAGTTAGGAAAAAGTACATTTAGTTAATTAGGGATAACCCTATGTTCAACTAATCATTGAAAATCTTATATTCAATTAATCAGGAATAAAACTTATGCTCAACTAATCAGGAAAATATTACGTTCAATTAATTTGTGAACTCTAGAGTCTAGATTCAAATATACTTGGGAAAGAGTCACATGTTCACTTTGTTAGGGAAATACCCTACATTCATTTAATTAAGGGAAAACTCTATATTCAATTAGTTAAGGAAAAATCATAAATCCAATTAATTAAGGAAAAACCCTATATTCGATTAACTAGAAAATAGGTTTGTAATAGAATTTCTTATATCTCAATTAATTTCGTTCCAACAGTACACGAGAATATATCTTATGTATAATTACATTGTAATGGAACAACTTGAGCCTTTTGAGTCTATTTTCGGTTAGAATGTTAATCATGAAACAAGTTTTATAATTAACACAAAAACTCCTATCGACTACGTTCAACGGGTCCGACCTTAGGAACGGATCGACCCGCGGATCCGTGGCATTTCCATAATATTAGCAATGGTGGTTTATTAGTTTTCAGGGAGCACATGTATTATCAGTCCGTCTGAAATGTATTAGTCGTCCTTCTAAAAAGTATTAGCAGTTCTTCTGAAATGTATTATTAGTTTCCTGAAGAGTTTTTTAGTATTTCTCCTTAATATACTCTCGAAATGTATTAGCAATTCCTCAAAAAAGTATTAGTAGTTAATCGAAAAAGTATTAGTAGTTCCTTGAAATAAATTAAAATTTTCTCACTAAATGTATTAAAAGTCCTTCTGAAAAGTATTAGTCGTCCTTCTAAAAAATAGTAGTACTTCTGAAATGTATTAGTAGTTCCCTAAAGAGTTTTTAGTATTTTTCTCATGAATATACTCCCGAAATGTATTAGTTGTCCTTCAAAAAAGTATTAGCAGTTCTTCTAAAATGTATTAGTTGTTTCCCTAAATATAATTAAATTTTTATCCCAAAATATATTAACAGTCTTTCTGAAAAGTATTAGCCGTCCTTCTAAAAAGTATTAGCAGTTCTTCTAAAATGTATTAGTAGTTCCCTTGAATATAATTAAATTTTTCTCCCAAAATGTATTATCAATCCTTCTAAAAAGTATTAGTCGTCCTTCTAAAATGTATTAGCAGTTCTTCTTAAATGTATTAGTAGTTCCCCTGAAAAATATTGTTTTTTCCCACTGAAATGTTTTTAGTAATTTTCCTAAATAGTATAAGTTTTTCCAATAAAATGTATTAGTAGTTTCAATTTAAAAATATTAGTTGTTACCTTAAAAAGTATTAGTTTATCTCTTGAAAAGTAAGTTAAATGAAATATTCCTTAGCCCATGTTAAATGAAATCTTCCCGAGCCCCATCTATAAAAATCCTTATAAGCAAATGCACGTAAATGGGACAAATCATGAAAAAGCGAACAATTCTCTTCATGTCTTCACCGCACCGGATGCATCTATCACTTACCACCGAGAACCCAAAAACATCAATCATGGCCTCTAGTTTTTTTCACTAGATAAATCATCAAGATAGTCGCAAGGTTTCTCCCCCACACATTCCGACCACTACACTCCGATTACTTCATATGCCTCATCCCAATCGTTACAAATTTCATTTGGAAAAAAAAAAAAAAAACAGGAAAATTCAATTAATTTGAGCTGAAATAATAATCCAATATCATCAATATATAAGGATCCATCGAAGAAACACTCGATACAATTCTCCACCACACGGGTTTTGATGCCTATGAATTGTTTGTGATTCACAACAAACAACTTAATGATAAAAATATGTAAAATAATTTAATGAGAAAAGAATGAGAAGTTGTAGATGTGAATGGGCATAGGCGAGATTTGCATATTTTTTCGACCTTTTTCTAATTGGGTATTGGGTTGGATGTAGGGATCCGTCTAACCACCAAGATCCGTTAGGCCGTCCGATAGGAGACCTTCTATAATTAATGCTATTAACAACTCAAGCCTCCAACAAATTCTTGAAGTTGACACATGAATTCTACTATATTTTAAAATCCAACTAAAAGCAACATACATTAATTTGATGGTGAGTCCATACGTGAGTTTCATGCAGTTACCTAACTCGTATTTTCAGATTTAATATGTATGCATGCATGATTTCGAAAGCATAGGTTCGTTCAGCTGCTCAGATTCACAATCACAGATAAACATCCAATTAAATACATAAGAATCTTTAGAATAGAACACATAAATTCATATATATTGGGCGACAGGCCTTCCTGTTGGATATCATAATAATTGAATCCTAATTCTATATGAAACTAACGAGATTATTTGTCCTGTTCAACTAGGGGTTAAAATTCTTTTTGAATCAATCGCGTTGGGAAGTCACCTATCTTTCTTCTCTTTTCTCCTTTCTTGGCCGACTTCTCTTCTAATTCTGATCGTGCATTATGTGTGTTCTCTGTGTGTGTTTTGCGTGTTTTATATCTGTGTTTTAACCTACTTCTAATTGGGCTAGGTTTAGAGTATATGGGCTTATAATTAACTTACTAACAATATGGGCCGATTTAAAGCTCCAAACAATTAAAGGTCCAATTATTCATATAATGCCCAAATAAAATAAATTCACAATCCATTTAAAAGACTCTTTTATAATCCGTAATTTAACAAATTAACTATGTGTAAAATCATTAATAAATTTCTAATTAACCATTATTATTCTATAAAATAAACAAATAACATGATTAATAAAATTCTTATTAAGGCATAAAAATTCGGGTCGTTACACTTAGATGGTTGAGATTTGGTTGATTTAGTGCCCTCTTTTTTTTTTTTTTTTTTTTTTTTTTTTTTAAATCAAATAAAGACAGGTTGGTCATTTACTTATTAGTAGTTTTCACCCCTAATTGGCAACTCCCCCCAAATCGGTTCTCCCCTCTCTCAGTCGTCATATTATTTCCGAGCAGTTAAACAAATTTTCGCACTTCTCGATCTGATCGTACCGCCAAGACGTGGAATCCAAGGTTGTCATCTTTTTCGATGAGAATTATTGGAGTTCAAGTTTCATTTTCCATTTTTTCTATTGGTAATTGGTTTACCTAATACGATGATTGAATCTTCGTTTACCTAAAACCTCTTTTTCATTCCTTTTAATTTGTTATAATTTTGCTTCTCTGATCTGAACTATACTAATTTTGTTTGATGGGCAAAGTTTTTTCCGTTCAAATTTTTGAAGGGGAAAGAATGTCTGGAGCTTCTGATGATCAAGCGACCAAGGCCTGTAATTCGAAACTCAATCACGAAACTCTCTATATGGAGGTTAATGGAGGTTCTAGGTTTTTTCTAGTTGAAGAAGACGAAGTAATGTTTTGTAGGTTTGATGTATACTTATATTTTTGTATAGGTAAATGTATACGTATATGTTTTTCGATGTATACTTAGATGTGTTTTACTGTGTAATTAGTTAATATTTGATGTATGTACTTATATGTGTTTCGATGATTATTTAGGAGATTTCGATGTATGCTTATATGTGTTTTAATGCTTATTTAGTTAATTTTTACCATATGTTTTTTATATATTCTGCACTTTTTTTTTTTTTTTTGGGTTTTTGTGCTAGAATCGGTGTTTTGTTAATCATGGCTACGTGAACAATGCGTCGAGGGCATTGTATACACAGTCGATTTTATTGTATAGTTAGACTTAGTTTTTTCATATAAGTAGTCGATTTTATTGTATAGTTACACATAGTTTCTTCGTATAGGAAGTCCGATTTTGTTGTACGATTAGATATAGTTTAATGCATACATAACCTGATTTTATTGTATAGTTAGATATAGTTTACTGTATAATAATTTAGTTAATTGATTTGTATTTATTAGTTGTTGATCTTTTAATTATTGTTATTTGGTATACCGTAATTATTGGTCTGCCGAGAATAATCTGTTTCATTGATTCCTTAATTTACAGTCCCCACATGTTTTTGTTTGACAATTGTAATATGCAGTACAAATATGTTAAATACACAGCAAAAAAGTGTTAAATATACTGTAAATATATGTTAAATATACAAGACAATAATGAGCGTGATTTTTTCTTTCTCTCTCTATAACTGATATACTTAATCCACAGTCCCCACATATGTTAATGAGCGTGATTCTCTCTCTATATATAATTGATTCCTTAATTCACGGTCCACACATGTTTTTGTTTGACCACTTTAATATGCGAGAAAAATTATGTTAAACATACAGTAAAATAGTGTTAAGTATACATCAAATATATGATAAGTGCACAACATCTTTGCATGGCGAAAGCACATGCGTGATTTTCTCTCTCCAAATACAATTTTCTCGTGATTTTCTCTCTCCCCACATGATTTTCTCTCTCCTAATAATCGATTCCATATTTGGATGGTCCCTACATGTTTGTTTTGGCAATTATACTCTTATTTTGTCTTAATTAAATGTTTAATGTAATTTTAACCCTATTTATCTTAGCCATTGATATAGATAAATGAAGGTTGAGATAGTCCACATTGTCTCACTATAATATGTGGTCTCATTGTATCCTCTCCATATATATATATATATATATATATATAGGAAGATCAAGTGAGAACATGTCTCAGGTGAGACACAATGGACTAATCTCAACCATCCTCCACTATTAATCAATGAGTATGATTTAATGGATAAAAATATATTAAAATATTAATTTAATCAATATAAGGGTAGTAGGGTAAAATAACATAACAAGTTAGTTACAAAAATAGAATCAAATCTCTATCTCTCTCATATATCTCCCAATTTTCCCAATCTCACGTCTCTCTCTCTCTCTCTCTCATTCCTCCATTATTAACACAAATAAAGAAAACTCGTGAAGAACTTGAAAATTATAGTTCATGAAAATTACGAGAGAAAAAACAAGAAAAATCGGTGCAATATTACGGAGAAATAACGAATAGTTAGTTCAAAACTAAATATGCAACAAAACTCAACTAAATATGCATTATCCGAAAACTATCTATGCAACGTAAAAACTAATATGTAGTACAAAGATATCCAACTATGCAAGATGTCATAAACTATGCAACAAAATCAACTAACTATGTATTATCTAGAAACTATCTATGCATTGTGGAATAACTAAATATGCGAAGACATTATGTAACATCCCATTTTTATAATTTCCAAAAGCAACATCCCAATTTCATAACTAAATATACATTATATTGAACCTATTTATGCGGTGCGAGATAACTACATATGCGAGATGTTATATCAATTATGTCTTGTTTTCATAAAACAAAGTGCCAACAAAATAACTAAATATACATTATTTGATGTCTAATTATGCGAAAGAAAAAGAACCCTAACTATGTTGTAAAATAAAAATATTTGGAAAGAAAACAGTTTCTTAAATTCCGCCACAAAATCCTAAGCAGTGTCAATTTTTCTACCCATAAAATCACTGGGACCACTAATTTGAATTATAAAATTACAATCTTACCCTTAAAATCAAATAAAATCGTGAAATAATTAAAAAAACTGAATTAATCACATCCCTTCATTTTTTAAGATCAATAGGTATGATGAGTCCATCTTTTGTCTCACCTATGGAGGGTGGTCTCATTTGAACCAAATTATATATATATATATATATATATGTGGTAGATGGATATATAGGCCGTAAAGCCCACCGCAAAAATACAGTGTTGGACTTTCCTTATAAATGTTTGAGCATATATTATTAGAGTAGGTCTCTTGTACGACCGTCTTACGGATCCTATTCCGTAAGACGGATCCTGCACCCCCACCTACCCCGAACCCGCACCCGCCCCAGCCCATCCGTGATCCGCCCAGCACACCCACCCCCAGCCCACCCGCGTGTTATTTAAAAAAAAATCCGCTTCAACAGGGAATTGAACCCGCGCCTATGGAGAATTAAGGTAGTATTCTACCACTACACTACTAGTACTTGTTATGCAATTTTAGTATAACCATTTATATAAACCCATTTACAAATATGCCTGGTAAATTAAAAATAAAAAATAAAAACGCCTCTAAATGCAGAGGCTAAGAATCGAACCCAAGTCTATTAAAAAATATGATACATTATCTCAATAAATGGATACTTATAAAAGTGTTACTTTAACTACATCATATTATTTTTTTTCCTCTTTTTTTGTTCCTAGTTTGTAACAGTATTAAGAAATCTGATATTTTATCTCAACAAATGGATACTTTTACTTATAAAAGTGTTACTTTAACTATATCATATTTATTTTTTATTTTTCCTTCTTTCCTTCATTTCTAATTTGTGACTATATTAAAAACATGATACTTTATCTTAAAAATAGATATTTTAACGTATAAAAGTGTTACTTTAATATGTTATATATATATATATATATTGTAATATATTCATAATTTATGACTATATTAAAAATATGTTACTTTATCTCAAAAAATAAATACTTTTACTTATAAAAGTATTACTTTAACTCTATCATATTTATTATTCATCTTTCTTTGTATTTATTATTAAAAATGTGATACTTTAGTTAAAAAAAGCAGATATTTTTACTCTTAAAACATGATATTTTGTCTCAAAAATATATATGTTTACTCATAAAGTCTTCTTTAACTCTGATATATTTATTTTACCGTCAATGTAATGTAATCATAATTTGTGGCTATATTAAAAAAATATGATACTTTATTTAAAATAACCGATACTTTTTCTCATAAAACTGATACTTTAACTGGGAAAAAAACAGAAAAATAGAAGGAAAAAAGAAAAAAAAAACTGCAGGTGGCATTGACCCGCGAACCTGCTCAACAGGATCCGCGAGACCCGCCCGTCCGCGGGGATCGAGGGATTGAGACCCGTAAGACGATCCTACATGAGTTTTTGCCATATTATTATTGGATCTAGCCCATCACCTTTATGCAGATGGCATATATACTCCACTACCACTTTGACAATTTGCATTTTTATAGGTTGAAAGATCCTGTGCACCCAAATTCAAGCAACTCTATCTGTTCAAAGTCTGATATCAATCCTTTGATGCTACTACCAGCATTACATATATTGTACATAATTTTCAAGGGAAAAAAAAAGAGTTCATATTATTTAATTCGCTTCGCAATATTCCGAAATTTTGGTATTTTTGATGAATTAAAATAAAAAATTGACACAAATGGTAATACCCAGGCCCTATTTTCCAGTCTTGATTGCATAATATAAATATCTTTTTTTTTACACACATAATATAAATATCCAATCATGCTTAATATAGTATTTGTCAATAATTTGAAGATCTCATAATTCATAAAGTATAATAGGCCAAACAGTTCCTGGATTTCGGACCAGGCCACTAGATGTGATACGTAATCAAGCATCTCCACATCATCAAAATAAAAACTTTATGGACATTTTGAACATACATTATAAATTAGTATTTTATCCCAATGTGCAAGGATTAACTGGAGAAAATAAATTAATTATCACATTTTACAGTGACTTACAAGCAAATATTCTATTAAATATGATTGGTAGCTAATATTTCAATCATATTCTTGTACAATAATTGTATCAATTGAAATAAATGGGGATTGAAATAATTAAATTTCGACTACATTTAAATTCAAAAAATTTAATTTGACAAGCACAATAGTGCATAAACATGACTGTCTAGAATTCCTTGTTAGGCCAAACTGGCCTAACTACCTTGATTATAGCATTTAACCATTTTACTTTTGTGATTCACTGTTTTTAGTCTTTATGATTTTAATGCCGCACCCACATATGTTACAAGACCATCACATATATATAGTAATGCAAGTCGGTGGGTGATAGTTCTAGTATGTCAGTTTCCCCATTTCTTATGTTTAATTAATTAATTATCTAGAATAATCTAGCCTAGTCTTGCATACGAGATTAATCTGGATCATTCAAGCAACTTGGTGTCTAGATTTTTCATTAAGATAGTTTTTTTAATAAAATGAAAATATATAAAAGAAAGAAAAAGTCCTTAATTATCATCACAAACCGATAGCAAAGGAAAGAAAATGTTAAAATTCGATAAAAAAAGAAAACAACAAAAAAACAACTTAAAAATGCAATTTAAACGAAGGACGTTTATTTCTGAAGATCTTCAAATGACAAAGTTAGTTATTTTTTTTAGCACATGCTCGAAGATCTTCTTGATAGTCTAATGTAGCCTGTGAAATATCGGCCCATGATCCACGAGCCACAATTGCCATAGACTTCAGAGCTTCTGAAGAGTCACATGAGGGAAAGACAAGCGGAGTGGTGGAGGGGTCACCAATCTTTGTCTTTAAAGCTTCTTCTTGTTCCTCCTCCGCCATATCTGACCACCATTTTCGTGCGGCTGCCGCCATCACTTGGAAACTCTCCGACGGAGTAGCAATGTTAAACTCATAGTCATTAATAGGCATACTGCGTGAGACTGCGTCCATAACTCGTTGCAAGCTCTCTTTACCTTTATCATCTAAACTTGCAGCCATAACCATATTATCCGAAGCTACCACTAAATTTTGTTGCAATGGTTGATGAAGAACCATCCTTCGATCAGTATTTATTGCCCCTGCATGATTAGTATCTCCCATGCAATCACCATTACTCTTGTTATGACTTGATCCCTCCCCGCGAGTTTGAACTTACTCCGAATTAATCTTTTCATGAGGAATTTGTTCATACTTATCCCTGAAAATCTCAAAAGGATTATTAATTTGAACATGCAATTAGATATACCCCCTTCCGGAGAACGACCTGCTCAGGTTGTTGTCCGCTTCGACTTGCACCCACTTCAATCCACGACTTTTACCCTTAGTGGTAGTAGCATGGTCTCGGACAGAGCTCGCCACACAGATCAGAAAATGCTTAGCACCATCCACAGTTTTAGATTATGCATTATGCTTCATCGTTTGATTGTTCGCTTGCCTGCAATTAGCGCTCGAATGTCCAACAATTCGACAATGAGAGCAGAACTCTGGCAAATTTTCGTAACTGAGCGACACGAACGAACAATGGCCTATTCGTTCTACCATAATAAATTCCTGCAATGGAGAATTAAAATCCAATTCTACAAGAACTCTTACGAAATGCCCTACTTCTCCCGTAAGGGAACGACCATCTATTTGCATGGTCGTGCCAATAGCACTTGCGACTTTCATAATTAACGCAGTTTTTCATTAAGATAGTGTTCGTGAAGATTTTCAAATTAGTCTTATCTCTTGGAAGGATGGATATCTTATCCCATAGTACGAAGAAAATGTTGGGTATGTGCTCAATGGAGTGGAGATACCTACTTGATAGAAAAAAAAAAAATGTTGATTGTATATTTCAACTAACGAAAATAACCCACAAGAATTACTATGAACGCCCAAGTACTCAATCGAACCTTCGAGAAAAATATCTAGTCTACCTTGGAAAACTCTTCAACTCCTCAGATAAGAAAACGTAGGACAATTCGTCATTCAACTAACCAAAACAGTGTTTGTAAATATGTTTCCAGATCTTTCTACAAACTTCCCATTGGCGCCCATCTTCTCCTTAAAAATCCCCATCTTCCATCTCCTCTGTTCCATCAAAAATCTCTTTATCCATAATTTGCTTATTACAGCTCCCGAATTCCAATCTCTCCTCCTCTTTGTTTGTTTCCTGAGGTCTTTAACTGAAAAATGGCTTCAGAAACATCTTCATCTGAGCCATCATCCTTCCTTGAAACCCTAATAAATTCAAGAAACACAGACGTTTCTCTCTTCTTGCCTTTCATCTTAGGCTTAAACGCCACAAGCCCACCTCAAGAAACAGAAATTCAAGACACCCCACGTGAGTCACGTGACAGGATCGTCCTCATCAACCCCTTAACACAAAACGTGGTAGTAATAGAAAGAAGCAGCAGCAATAGCAGTAACAGCTCATCGTTGGGCTTTGATTCTTTCCTTAATGATTTGTTTTCAGGCAAAACTGGTCGGCCACCTGCCTCAAAAGCATCAATTGATGCTATGGCGAGTGTAGAAATTGTAGGCGGTGAAAACGATGGTGATCAATGTGTTATTTGCTTGGAGGAGTGGGTGAGTGGAGAAAAGGCTAGAGAAATGCCTTGTAAGCATAGGTTTCATGGGGAGTGTATTGAGAAGTGGTTGAAGATTCATGGGTCTTGCCCTGTTTGTAGATATGAAATGCCTGTGGATGAAATTGATGATGATGAGAAGAGGAGAAATGGAGAGGGTGTTGGAGAAAGGAGGAGAGGAATTTGGGTGAGCTTCATGTTTGGTAGGAATACAAGTGGAGAAATTAATCAGACTATTTCTAGTGAGATTAGTGATTCTTTGACAAGGGATCAAGAAATGCAGGGCTAGAAACATATTTGTAGTTTTTTTAAATTTTTTTCTGTATATGAAGCCAAGTGTTTGTTGAAGATTTTATACCAATGAATAAAATTTTTATGTCTTCAGAAGCAAAACTTTATGTTCTCTATCATTCGTTTGATGTTGTGTGCCATACTAATTGGCAGGTGGATTATTGTACTGAATTGTCCTATAGTATTTTTTTTACCAACATCGTTTATGTAGAAATATTCTTGATCTCGGATAAAAATGTAATCTTGGCAATCCTATGTTTGCTGTCATGACTTATGTTCACTAAAATCCTGAATTACATTGAAGGATTGTCATTAGCTTTCCTATTCTTGACTTGAGGAAGTGATTGTATCGGGGCAACCAATAGTTTTAACTCCCAGCCAATACTAATGCTAGAGAAATCATTAAGATCAAGTTTGAGCATGCCTATTTTTTTATAAAGTGGAGCGAAGTTGTATTCTTGGATCCCTATGAAAACTTGAGTATGCAACTGACATAGAGAACTTTGTGGAGATGTTATGAGGTTAAGGTTCCATTAAGCATATGGCGAAGCAATTTTGGTTATATTATCATATTTCTCAGTGGTTTATGTGAATATATTTTGTTGGACTATGACATGTTTGCTGTAATGCTTCAAATAAAGTTATCACCATGAGGGTTAATGGGCTACAACTGAATTTGTTTCCCCTCACGATTATGAGATGGGCGGGAGGAGAAATTTGTCTTATGGACGATGTTATCATGGTTTTATACGCTTACAGCTTTTGAGTGATTGTGATATTATTAAACTAGGATTATAGTGTTTAATCCTAAGGTTGTATAAGATGTGGAAGAACAAATTCTTTGCATTCATTGACTGTGTGGGGCTAATGCACGTGTGGTAAACTGATGTCTGGTTGTTGCAGCTAAAGTATGGGAAAACCGACTGTAATGTCCCTCGTTTCTTCAAATGAAGTGCCTGCTACGTTTAAGGGAACGTTAGAACAGTGCCTGTGAAGTATGAGATATCGCTTTAAGGGATTTATTGTAGCATAAGTTGGTAGTGTTTGTTAGTATTTGGCAGTGTTCTAAAATCCGCTAGGCGCTAGTCGGGAGACAGACTGGTCCGCCTAGGCGGGGTTAGCGGGACCTGAACGGGGTTAGGCGGGACCTAATTGAAAAAATAACTTAGGCGGACAAGGGGGTCTAACGCCTAGGCGGGGACTAATCGGAGCTAGGCGGGGTCTTTTAGAACAGTGGTATTTGGTAAAAAAGCTGTAAAATTGTTTTTTTGTTTGTAAAAGTCAAACCAGAAGCAAAATCAGAAACCTAAAACACTTATCTCATTGCTTTTAGATTCTGATTAAAAAAAGCAGAAGCAGAAGCAGTTGACATTTGTAAAATACTAAAATGTGATTTTTTTTCACCCAAAAGCTGAGAATCACCCTTTTTTGTAGTGATTGTGAACACTCCCATTAGCTGATTGGATTAAAGCTATCATAGAGAGTGTGGAAGCAAGAGTTGGTGCTTTGATTTCTATGTTAAGAGCATAATCGGGCCATCAACAATCCAAAGTTTATTTAAAGTGCAGAACGGTACTGGCCAAGTAAGATACTATCCTTTGTTTACTCTAGTCCAAAAACATACTCATTTACTTTTTAGTTTAATTGAAAACGAGTATCATGTTTTAGCTCGTATAACTGATGAGACAAAGGCAAGTACTTATAGTATTGCTGTATATTTCCCAAATTGTGACTCTGTTTTATTACATACATTGTTTAGGGTATAAAGTGGATACTATTATCTATCAGTAAAGTAACAACATATATGCAACTTTTTACTTGAAAAGTAGCTTATGATTCATGTTTGTCAGCCAATAAATTTACTTCATTTTATACAGCAATTGTGGTATTAGCTCGATATGGAATACACAAAATTCTATAAATAGAAAAGTTGTGCCTCAGAAAGTTAGCCACATAATATGGCATCTAATGACAAGGATACCCCACACTTGGGAGGATTGAGTTTTACTCTCAATTAATTTACATAAGGAATTACCATCATTCTTGGAAACTTATATCATTGACTGAAGCATTTTTAGAAACATTTGAAAATATTCAACTTGAAATATAGTATTTGAAGAAACTGGAACTGAACCTCTTAGGAAGGATTTGGATGAAGAATATGCATAAATATATGATGTACCTTTTAATTAGGATATACTCCCCAAAGTTCATTATAGTCCATGCACAAAACAATATGCATACTTACTATAAGCATTCTATTGGTTGCTAGAACCAATTACTTTTTATATTATACATGCCCAATAAGAACCTATTAATACTGTTTCTAGACACCAAAACTTGAGTTGCAATTCAAGTCGATACCTTTTGGACCTGAATCAAACTCATTCAAATCAATAGTGCTTTTGCTCCTTTTTCTGTTGCTATTTTGATTATCCCATTCAATGTCTTTAGATGGATGCATTTCCATAAGTGGTAGCACGACAGGATTTATTTTCCGTTTATTGCTATGTTTATAGTTCTTGTCAGAGTCATGCTTAATTTCGTCCTTTCTCCCTGAGCTCTCCGACGACGTAAGAGAACTCTCGACTGAATATCGATTATGTTGTAATATTTTGTTCGTTGCATCTTTTAGCATTGAGCCGTCCCTCTCTGTCAGTACTGAGAATGAAGAACTTGGACATCCTGAGTCGACCATCGACACTAACTGAGAAAGCTGAGCTTTTGCTTGTTCGACTTCAATAGAGCAAGAACTGTATCCAGAAAGTGTCTCTTGTGCTTTTTTCAAGACGGATTGTAAGTACTTTCCTTGAGCTTCGATTCTTAGCTGCAAATGTCGCTGCACCTGAAAAATTTTTCGGTTATGCTTTTCTCTATGGGACACTAAATCCCCTGCACTATTCGTGTTTTTACATTTTACCATATAAACTATTTTATGTTACACTTTATCATGTGGCACCTGAAAAAAATTTTCGTTTATGCTTTTTTAACACTAAAAAACCAAGACTATTAGGGATTTTACATTTTACCATAAACTATTTTAAAATACACTTTATCACTACATAAATTTTTTTAAAGTATATGGACAGTTTTAAACCTATAAGAAAAGACTTTTTAAAATTGTCCATATAATCTGTTCAAAATGAAATCTAGCGTAATTTCCTCTTAAAGTAATGGATTATGGATATAATAAGTTTGTATTTTTTTGTTACCTCAATCTGTTCATGAAGTTTCTTCTGCACTTCCATTTGCATTTGTAAAGCTTGAGCCACCTGCAAACTTCTGAAAAACCACAACCTTAAATGAAAATTCCTTCTCTCTCTTGTTTTTTTTTCCGTTTTATAGTAAAATAATCTAATTTTATACAGAAAAATATCTGAAAATTCTTACTCATTAATTTCCTCCTCTGCTCCACCACTAATCATGTCCGTCGATTGACTTCTCCGATTTTCTCCATTCTCTAAATTAAAAAAGATACAGGTTAGTGCATCATTTTTCATCTGTTTCATGATGTTATAATAATTTAATTGATAATTACAAAAACTACCCTGAGGTTTGGGTTAATGACAAAAAAAAAAAAAAACTAAAGAAAAAAGACCTTAGGTTTTAGATTCTACCTTAAATGTTGGGGATAACTGTAATATTTTTACAAATGCAATTATGCAAATGAGCGTTTGAAATGGTTTTGCTTATGAAGGGGTAAAGTGTAATACAAAATCAAATTTCAAGGTGATTTTTGTAATTTTCACAAATCTTCGGATTTTCTTTTTGCAATTACCCCAAACATCAGGGGTAGTTTTTGCAATTATCCCTAATTTAATTCTCTGTACCTTCATGTTTATTTTGGTGGCAGGTTTGAGATTGTTGGCTTCTTCCAAGTCTATATTTCTGCAGCAAAACACACATTCCTATTAAAAACACCCTTCACAAAAGAAACTGAGAAGAAAATAAATGATGCCAGTGTGAAACACAAGAAAATTACCTGTAAATGGCTCTTGAGATGGTACAAGGTAAGCCCATGAATGCCCATAACCCTCATCAAAGATTTTGGTGTAGCCTCTGCATTAAAAAACATATAACTTACTCTGTAAAAACATACATAAAGAATCTAATAATGGACTAAAAAAGAAAGCTTTACACTCAACTCTCTGCACCCCCAAGCTGATTAACCGCATCGACAAATCGTTGATGCAATTCATGAGTCCATTTCAATCTTGGCTTTGCATCACTTGATAAAACCAAGTTCATTTCTTTATTGTGAACATTCTCAACTGCCATTTCTGTTTGTGTAAGAAGAATAGGATGTTTTTTCTAAGGTTGGTTCATAAGAAAGTGTTTTTTTTTTTTTTGCTTGTAAGTCTGAATATTTTGGCAGCCTGTAAATTCTCTTTATAATTGGGGGTTGTTGTTAGTGTGTCCTATGTTCTCACTCCATATCTGGAAACATAAGTGGGGTTATGCTGGGGAGAATATATGCTATGAGCTGTGGCACTTTTATTTTTTTATTTTTCTCCATTTCCCATTTCATATCAAACTTTATTTATTTATGTTTCTATATATTTTTCTTTCTTTGACTTGAAAGTGTGGAGAGAATCTCTGATGCAGGAAAAACAGAGAAAGCAACATACTTCAATTTGGGTCTCAAAAGGAGAGAAAAAGAGAAAAAAAGTGTATGGTTTGTTTTTATCCTCTGCTGTTTTCATACCTCTCACTGTGTGTTATTGTGTGTGATTCCCATATTAGGCAGTCCCCACCATGATGTATAATGGATGCAACTTTTATAAAACCCTTAAGAAGCTTTAATGAGGAAAATTTTTTTAGTCATGATGATGTTTTAATGGGTGTTTCTTTTTGAAGATTGAAAGGGATAAACAAAATGAGTATTTCTTTTTTTTCTTTTCTTTATTTAATTTTTTCACTATTTAATTTCTCAAAATTTCTTTTATAAGGAGGTGTGGATGGATTGGACTGTTCTTTTTGTTTCTTGTAGGGATAAAAGAATCAAAGAATCTAGTATTAGATTTTGGGATAAGCAAACATTGATATTATCAAGGACTATTTTGATAATAAAGGATATGTGATTGGCATTATAATACAAAATTTGACATAATTTTTTATGCAAAATCTTCTCTGATGTTTCATCTTGAAAGTGTCGGTAAACTTATGATGCAAACAAAATGGAATCAGAAATAATAGTAAGAATGAGCTTCTGTTCTGTCAGAGATATTTTTACCTGAAAAGGCAATATGACTCCTCAAGTTTTACCATTTACAGTAAAAATAATTACACAAAAATTTGTATTTGCATTGTCAAACTGATTTAAAGAAGACCCATCTTTTTCTCTTTGCTTAAAGTCCAAGAATTGCATGGATTCATGTGTACAGATTTATATATTATGTAGTCAAGTTGATAGAATGAGATTCAAGCCATTGACCAGGTCTTGTTTTGAATATGAATTATTTAATTTAACTATCAAAATGTGGTTTGCTCGAAATATAAAGAATGAAGTTTATTTTTTTTTTTTTTTTTTTTTTTGTGGTTTGCATTCGAAATATAAAGAATAAAGAGAACAATTATGTTTATCTACTAATAACGATGTAAGAATTTTTATTGAATTTTCTAAGTGTGAGAGAATCTCTTTTTCCATCGATCACAAGCACAAGGAAATGACAAAAGGATCTGTATAATATATATATAAGTCATCCACACAAAAGCAATCCATGAAAAAGGGAGCATACAATCAAAAGAATATATTAAAAAAATTATTTTTTAAAAAAATATTTTGCAATCACCTAGAAACCATCCATAAATTAGTAAGCAATGGAATGGAGCTACCTTTCTTAAGGCACAACATTCAAAGAGAAAAAACTCATTATTGATTATAAAAAAGGGATAATTACAAAAACACCCCTAAGGTAAGGTCTGGGTTAATTATAGAAAAACCCAGAGTTCTTTGAAAATTACAAAAAAATCACTTAAGGTTTGATTTCGTCTTACATTTTTTCCGATATTTTCGAAAATATTTCAAAAACTCCCAAGACATTTGCAAAAATATTACAGTTACCCTCCTTAAATTTAAGATAAAACAAAACTTGAAGGGGTTTTTTGTAATTTTGAAACATGTCTGAGTTTTTTTGTAATTAACCCAAACCTCAGGGGTGTTTTGGTAATTATCCCTAAAAAATTGAAAAGAAAAAAAAGAAGAAAAAATGGAAATAAAAGGAAGCCACAATGGCAAACAACAAATCCTAAAAGTCATTTAGATCAGATCAGTCCCTTTATATTTCTTGGGTTGCGGGCAAAGAGTTGGATCCCCTGGAATCAAAATCCAATGATTGATCATCACTGTGTTTTACATTCACTTGGTGTACTAAATTGCCAAGTAATCTTTGTTGACAACATTATTAGATGCAAAGTAGAAAAAGATAGCTACAAATTAGCTTTAGCTTCTAATTCTTTGTAGCTATAAGATGTCAAGTGGCTGACTGGCTGTTACTGCCTACAACTCCAAAGTGTAATAATTGTAGTTATGGTAAATTACAAAAATAACCCCTATATAAAGTTTAGTCTAATTACTAAAAGATTCATTCATTTTTTAAAATTACAAATTACCCCTTTTTGACTTTTGTGTTTGTTTAGTGAACCCCACAATTGAGAATATAATTTGTAAAATTGAAACAAATATCGTGGGGTAATTGTAGATGTGAAAGGTAATTGGGTTAATTTGTAAGTGGAGTGAATCTTAAGCTGGTTATATTTTATAACTAACCCTTATTACTTCGGACTATAGAACCTGATTTTTCATCATCAACTATGTGGACAAATCTCGTGTAGTTAATTTACCATTAGCATGCTAAATACTTAATTTGTTGGGCTTAGGCTCAACTTACTGCTTCCAATGGGTTTCAAAAGAAGCATGTGACACAGCATGTGATTCAAACTCATGAGTAGAAAGTGAAAAAATTAGCAAATTAGCTTATGATTGGAATGTGCTTCATTTTTAAAGATGTCAAAATGATCGGACCTCTTACTGCCTACAACTCCAAAGTGTAACAATTTAAGCATAAGAAATGGTGTTTGGGTTGAGTTTGGTTAAGTTAAAGAAAATGATAGTCCGATTGAAACGCAACCCGACCCAATTTTTTGTGTTTACCGACGGACTTGTTTAGTGAACCCACCCATTCAATTGTCAGCTTTACCCATCAAACAAATCTATGAGCGATATGCTACACAATATACGAAATTAAAAGTTGTGCCCTTCTCTTGGGGAATTTCTTTTGTGTAGACTATAGTGGTGAGCACTTGAGGTTTAACATATTTGTGTTGCTTATATTTGGGCACGTACTTAGATTTAACTCATATGAACGCGACAGTTTGCAAATGTTACACGATGTATTCCATAAATGACAAGATAATTTATGCTTCTCATAGGGAAAATGCAAAGGGGCGGAACAACATGTGATTCAAACTCATGAGTAGAGTGGGGCCAATTTTTGCGGCTGGACCTCCTAGATTGCAAAGACCTAGAACCGATTTTTTGGCCGCATGGCAAGTACCTAGGCCGGATTGTTTGACGCAGCGTAGGCTGATTTTTTGGCGAAAACGATTTTTTTGCATCGATTTTGTGATGGTCCGATTGAAAAACCGCCAACCCGATTTTTACAATTTGATTTGTATCAAATATAAGATTTATATCAAATACAATGTCAATATTCATCATTAAGATCCCAAAATACATAATTACAACACAACATTGAAAGTTGTGCTTTTTCTTTTTTTACCAAAAATGAGGGGGCCAAATCGAATTAATCCCAAAATTTACATATAAAAAATAAAAATTCAAAAATATTGGGGGGGGCCAGGGCCCCCCTCCCCAACCAAGTAGTTCCGTCCCTGGAAAACAGGGAATATGATGCAGGACATATGTGGCCCAAAAGTTTGAAAATGAAGAAAAAAAAAAAAGGAAGAGTAAATTAAATGAATTATAGCTTTCCTTTAACCAGCTGATGTACTTAAAACTCCTTTCTTTTTATAACTTTTATATATTCCATAGCAAGTAAAGGAGATTCTAGGATGATGCAAAACAACCCCTTGGGAATTTTAATGTCAGTTTACAGAAGGTGCAGTGAATCAAAAGTCATCTAAAAACAATTTAAAGTTGTTTCTCAATCAATTATTATTCTGGTAGGGGACCCCACAAGAGCTAGGGTTATAGAGTGAGATCTCACAAATCTAAAAGCAATGGAAAGATCAAAGATGATGAGAAGAATATCATATGGCCTAAGGAATCAAGAAAAGGTAAATAAAAAGGAACTTGTCAACATCCCCACCAAAAGAATAATAATTTGATATTTATCCAACAGCAAATTTATGGATAGAACATAAATATATATATAGCTCATCTGAAAGTGACGTCAGCATTATGTAACTTATTGGCTGCTTAATAGCACTATTGTACATTGTTACTTGTTACTAAGGATTTATGGAGTTTAGGACTCTTAAAGGTACATGAATCGAACACAATATTATCTGAAAGTGACGTCAGCATTATGTAACTTATTGGCTGCTTAATAGCACTATTGTACATTGTTACTTGTTAGTAAGGATTTATGGAGTTTAGGACTGTTAAAGGTACATGAATCAAACACAATATTATCTGTGAAAAGGATAAGATAGGTAAAGTCTATTTGGATATTTGGCGATTGTATATTATTAAAAATTGTCCTTGAGATTTGGCTAATTATAAAAAACTTCAAGTATTTTTTAAAATTACAAATACCCTAATGAACACTAGAGCTTTCAAAATGTATTCCGACCCACGGGTTGAGGAATTACATGAGTGAAAGACAAAAAGCAGAGTAGTTGAGGAGTCGCCTAGTTTGATCTTTAAAACTTCCAATTTGTCTTCATCAACTTGATTTTCTTCATCCGCCATATCTGACCAATGTTTCCGGGTAGCAACGACCATAGCCTTGAACCCCTCGAAAGGATCATTAGAGTTAAGAGCACAATGTAAATCGACCTACCCCTTTTCATCCAAGTTCATTGTGTTGGGCGCAGCGGAGGCGTGTCGTGGTCCGAGATTTGATTTATCCGGGTACCCGATAAATCACACCAACAAGATAATGGCAAAAAATAAATGACACCAACAGAAAATAAAATGCACACAATGATTTTACGTGGTTCGGCAAAACCCGCCTACGTCCACGAGAGTTTCCGTTTTTTACTAATAAAGAATTTCCCGGTACAAGAAAAATACACCCCTTGAGTTTTATGGACCAAACTCAAGAATAAAAGTCTCTCGTACAACCACTTTACTAGCTATCAAAGAATATTCTCCCCAACCCCTTTGTGTTACCGAGAGAAAAATACCCTGAGTGTTTTTCCACACCTATCACAATTTGACTCACTCAAATTGATCTCCCCAAGTGTGTACACTCATTTTTCTCTACACCCGGTTGGGTGGCCAAACAATTAACCTTGCTTGCATGGTTGTTCCTTCTGCTCTCCCCATCTATTTATAGGGAGAATTGGCATACCACTTGCAAGATCATCAAAGAAATCGGACACAAGATGATTTCTTTTTCCCATGAAAAGTCATCAAAGTTTGGCAACCAAACTTTGAATTGTCAAGAAAGTTAGGTATCTTTCATTTTAATTTGTGGGGCTACCTAACAATACTGATGAAGACAATCCCACAATTACGACTCAAGAAAATAAAGAACCAATGATGATTCATGGAGGTCCAATCACGAGCAAGAGAGCCAAACAAATCAAGCAAGCTTTGATGACTCTTGTTCTTTGAAATTAAAGAAAATGTGCAAGGAGCTCAATGGAAGGCCAAGTAATGAATGTTATTCAAGTTGTTGGGCTAGATTGCATCTAATAAGTTGGCTCAAGCATGAATCAATTGAAGACTTATTTTGGAGCTTATGGGCCATTATTTTCGTCCAACACATGAAGCCCAATAGAAGTTATTTTCCATTTTGCTTAGAATGGTCAATTTTCAGCATTTTGTTAGTCAAAGTGTCTTAGTTAAGTTAATTTGGTCAAGAATGACTATTCAATAAAATAAGTCTAAGAGTCATTTTCCAAGTCTAGTAAAGGTGGTCTAGAGTGTCTCTTCACATCCCACAAGAGTGTCTCTTCAAATTCCATGAAAGCCAAACTTGGGAGAGTCATTTTCTATCTTGTAAGACTAGTAAAAGGGGTCAAGAATGTGTTTTGGGCTTAATTTTGGCTAGAATGTGTTGATATGCATGCATTACATGAGTAAATAGGGTTTTATTCCTGTTTTGTGGAAAAGGATTACGCTTTGCTTGTTTTGTAGGAATTTATTGATAATTGTAGCATTTTGGCAACAATTTGGGGCATTGCGATGAAGAACCGCCAATGATTAATATAATGTACGAAGTTTGGAGTTGAATCAGGAAGAAGTCAGACGAACCGGGCAAGAAATGACAGAAAACGAGCTGATATCAAGTATAACAGGTACGCACGGGCAGGGCGTGCGCCCATAGCACGGCCTGTGCGCCTACTCAAGATCAAGTCTCAAAGTTCGACTACCAGCACGGGCTGGTCGTGCTATATAGCACAACCCGTGCTCCCTTCAGTGGTTTGGACAATTCCTGCGGCACCCAGCACGGGCTGGGAGTGCCCTAGCGCACGGCCCGTGCGCCTCTGCGAGAAAAATAGAGTCTGACTAGTTTTGAACTAGGTTTCGACCCAAACAAAGTACAAATAGAAATGGGGCGGCCACAAACAAAGAGACGCTGATTTTTGCCCTAGAAAGCAGAGAAAAGAGCACTTTTCCACCGGAGAATTGGGGAGATCGATCAAGACCGCAACCACACCTTCAAGGATTGAAGATAGATCGAGGGATCGTCATCATCCCCGAGTTCACTCACTCCATAGTATTTTTATCATTCAATTAGTAGACATGAACATGTATAATTTGTCTATGAATTATTTGTTTTCTATGTCTAGCTAAACTTCTTGTGATTCCCGGGTTTGGTAGTAGCTTAATGGATACTTTTATTTGATGATTAATGACGATTGAAGTTAATGTTTTCCAACCCTATTCAAGTACTTTGCTTTAATTCTTGTTTTATCAAAACACGTTTGGTTTAACTTGTTTGATGTATTGATTCATAATTCTAACCGATGAGTTTCAATACTAGATCTATGAGTACTTGACATGAATATCTTGCATGATTTAGAAGTCTGTGAATATTCGTGAGGCTTTATAATCTTTTGAACTTTTGGGAGTTGGATATCACATGTTGAGTAGAGATGCTAACATAAATATTCCAATCAATACTTTTACATACATCTCGAGAGAGAGGGTAAATTACTTTTGTGATCAGTCTATAGAGAAGAATACGTTTAACTTTGGTTTGATTAATCTGATATTAAAAGGGAATATTAACTGAAACCATAACCCAAGAATCCATTCATTCATACTTTATCTTTTAATCCACTCTTTGCTTTGTTTCTTTTAAGATAAATTTCTGCTTTAGTTTATAAAACCAATCCTTCAACTTTCGATAGTCTAGATAAAAATAAGGTTATTACTATCTACTACTTAATACATTAATTTATTAGTCCCTGTGGATTCGACCTTGCTAATCCTATTCTATAAACTGCACCGTACACTTTCGGTGAAGCTAAAAAATAAGGCGAACAAGTTTTTGGCGCCGTTGTCGGGGATTAATTAAATTTTTAATACTAATATTGCGATAAATAGAATTATTTTTAATTTAGACATTTTTCTTCTTTCTTTTTATTTTGTTGTTTAATTTTACTTCTATTGTGTTTGGCTTGTTTTCTTTAGTTGGTTAAGGTAGTGCATGAACACTCGCTCAAAGCAAGGAGAATTAGCACCGTTCATACCGGAGGTTGAGGCTTTTGCTAGGCAAATTAGTGCGGCTACTAAACGGGCAGAAAGACAGCAAGAACAAGCTATGGCAGACGTAGAAGATAACAACAGAGGCAATAACGGGGTCGATAATAGAGGTAACAACCGGGCCAACATGGTCAATGTTGAGTTAACAATACCAGATGTTCCGGCGGTTCTGGCAATTCAGCAGCAGACGATTCACGACTACTTTCGCCCACGCACCAATCGCAACTATGGTGGAATCTTCAATGTCCCAATCAATGCGAACAACTTTGAGTCAAGCCAAAGACCGATCTCGATGGTGCAAGAGAATCGCCTTGGGGTTTCCGTCCCAAGATCCCAACTCTCATCTTGCGAACTTCATACAGATTTGCAATACCATCAAGATGAACGGGGTGATGATGTTATACGTCTTCGCTATTTCCTTTCTCTTTAAGGGATAAGGCTAGAATCTGGCACCCTAACTCGGGGAGTGTGAACAACTGGGAGGAGCTGAGTCAGAGGTTTTTGTTTAAATACTTCCCACCAAGAAAGACACTACAACTCAAAAGTGAGATCACTCAGTTCAGGCAGTTTGACTCCGAGCCTTTGTATGAGGCATGGGAGAGATTCCGGGATTTGTTGAGGAGGTGCCCGCAGCACGGATTTCCTGAAGATCAACAGCTCTGCTTCTTTTACAATGGGTTGATGGGGCAGACTAGATTGTTTGTGGATGCTGCAGCAGGGGGCGCCCTACTTGCGAGGTTTCCGGAAGATGCATTCAACTTGTTGGAGGAGATGGCCATGAATAACTATCAATGGCCCTCCGAGAGGACTAATGTGAAAAGGGTAGCCGAAGTTTCTGATTCAGACAAACCAATTGAGTGCTTTGACAAAGGCAAATAAGGGAAACACGGGTGCAAGTAATGGGGGAGTTCCTCTAGATCTGATAGAGGAAGTAAATTATGTTAATAACCGGAATTTCAACAATTTTCGGAACAATCAGACTCCCACTCATTACCATCCGGGTTTAAGGAACCACGAGAACTTCTCCTACGCGAACACGAAGAATGTGATGCAACTACCACCGGGGTTTAATGTGACAGACGGTGTCATTACTGCGGAGCCAAAGCCATATTTAGAGGACATTCTCATCTCATTCATGAGTGAGACGCGAAACAGATTCAATAAGGATGAGGCGAAGCTACATAAAATCGAAAACCAGGTCACACAATTGGGGTCCCAAATGAAAAATCTTAAAACCCAAATTGGCCAAATAGCTACGATTATTGGTGAGCAGCATCAGAAAGACCAATTTCCAAGCAACACTGGGGTTAATCCGAAGGAACAGTGTAACGACATTCGTCTGAGGAGTGGTACGGAATACGAGGGGCCGAAAATACCAGAAAAGACTGAACAGATGCAAGGGAGCATGGCCCGTGCGCCACCGCACGGGTAGCCCGCTCTCCTTCGAGGCAAAGAAATCATTACGCCGGGAGATGCGGAAACTGAAGCAAATGGCGAGGTTGAGGCCGAAAAGGAGTTGAGGACCATGTTACTGAACAAAAAGGGGCTGAGAAGCTTAAATCTTTCTCTAACTCTAATCTTTCAAACTTTTCTATACCACTTCCTTTCCCTCAGCATTTTAAAAAGAAAAAGTTAGACTCCCAATTTGCAAACATATTAACATACCTTTTGCAGACGCATTGGAGCAGATGCCCAACTATGCGAAGTTTTTAAAGAAAGTGATGTCAAAGAAGAAAAAGTTGGCGGAGTTCGAGACGGTCAACTTGACCGAGGAGTGCAGCAAGATCGATCATTCGTAGAAATTACCACGAGCTCAAACATCCGGGGAGTTTCACTATCCCTTGTGCTATTGGTGGTGTTGTATTTAATAAAGCACTTTGTGATCTAGGAGCAATTATTAATTTAATGCCCTTGTCCATTTTCAAAAAACTTGGATTGGGAGAGGTGAAGCCGTCCACGGTCACCTTACAGCTAGCAGATAGATCACTCACATATCCTAAGGGAATCGTGGAGGATGTGCTCGTGAAAGTCGACAAGTTTATATTCTCAGTGGACTTCTTGGTGCTTGACATGGAGGAAGATTGATACGTCCCTCTGATACTCGGGCGTCCATTCCTAGCCACTGCACGAGCCTTGATCGATGTACAAAAAGGAGAGCTCACATTACGAGTTAATGATGAGCAAGTGATGTCTCCATCTATAAGGCAGGGAAACATCATGATAAAAAGGAGAGTTGTAAATCATTATCTATCGTCGATTTATGTGCTAATACTTTTAGTCCGAGTCATGGTGTATGTGCTTTAAATCATGTGCAGGATGTAATGAAGTGTGAGAAAGTGAAGCACACAATGAGGGCCATCAGCTCGGAAGCACGCATGCACTGCTGCTCGCACGATGCAAACGAGAAGAACATAACATGTGACCGACGGACGACTTCGACGCTATAGGTATTCAAAGGAGGCTCGAATTTGTGCGAGTTGAATTGGCAAGGAGAAAGACATGAAGAAGTGACTCGCATCACTTTGCTTGAGTCGTGATCGAGTAAAACAGGCGTCAAGCTATAGACGTTAAATTTAGCACTTGTTAGGTAACCCAACGGTTTGCTGTTTTATTTCTTCCCATGTTTTCTTGGTTTGTTTTCCCTTTTCTAAGTTAGAATTTATTTGCATTCATAGGTTAGGATTTCTTGCTTTCTTTAAAAAAAAAGTGAAAATCGAAGTTGAGGTGCAGTACCCAGCACGGGCAGGGCGTGCGCCATGCGCACGGCCCGTGCGGGCACCAACACCAGTTATTGATAGTTTGGCACCCCACACGGGCAGCCCGTGCGCCAGGCGCATGGCCCGTGCGGCCCCCAGAATTCTGAACCAAAGGCTCGACCCCTAGCACGCGCCACCCGTGCTCCTGTCTGCTAAAGCAAACAAGTCGGGCAGATGGCATTTTTTTTTCACAAAAACCTCTCCCTCTCTCGCGCAGAACCACCAAAATCGAAGCCCTCTCAAATGTTTTCGCAAATTTCACCTAAATTATCACCACAAATCACTTCCCACACTACTCACCCACAAATTACACTCTTAAACAAGCTTTGAAGTGAGGATTTGAGTAGAAGAGCACCTAGGGTTTCAACTTTCAACTCTTTTCAAATTTTCGGGATTTAAGGTATGAATTGCACTTTTATTTCGAATTTCTTGAGGATTATGGATTAGAGTTACTATATGGTGCATGTTTGATGCTTTTGCCATGAATTTGATTGATTTTTTTCTATTGGGCATTTTATCGAACACCTTGTGGGTTGTTGAATTAGGTTGATTGTAGTTGTTTGTTTGATGAATTATACATGAGCTCGATTGTTTAGGGTGTTAGTGACTAAGATTCTCTACAATTACATGGTTATTGGGGTTTTGAAGCTTAATTGTGAATTAAATTCTAGAGATGAGACACGATGCTTTATTTGGATTGTCGTATGTAATTCATCATTTTTTTATACTTGGCACATACGTATTCTCACAATTGTTTTGCTAGGTACTCATTCGAACAAATGGTTGAACCACAGAATCGACCAAACTGAGGTAGACGAGGATGGGGACCACCGCCGCACGTGCGCCACCATACCCAGACAGCCCCGAGGCTTACGGGCTCACTTTGACAGAGAACGATGAACTGGATAGGTGGAACTGGCTGATCACTCGTCCTTTCACGCCCACACGCTATGCCGACGATGATTGTACCCGAGCTCTCGGGATACATGAGGAGGTTTGGCACATGTTTGAACGAGTGGGATGGACCGCCTTCATGCAAGGGCAGTGGCCAACATTTAAGACACTCGCGCTCGAGGTCCTGAGCACCGTAGATGTTACGGAGACGCGAGTAAGAAATGAGCCTCAGAAAATCCAGTTTAGATTGGGCAACAAATGGAGGCACGTCACTATCGCCCAACTTAACCAGATTTTTGGGGTACCGACAGACACCCCATTTCGTACCGCTGCAAATTATAGCCAGTATGATTTCTGGCGGTTGTTGACTGAAACCCCAGAAACCGGCTTGATCCAATATGCGGCACGCACATCCAAGGCCTCATCAATCCGAAACCCCATATTCCACTACATCCAAAAAGTAACGGCCCACTCAGTGTACGCTCGGCACAACAACAGGGATATACAAGCTCGGGAGATATACCTACTTTGGTGTATGCTCACCCGCACCCCTTATAATATGACGGCTTACTTTGTGGAACACACCGTTTACATTTCTCAGCAGGACGCGGGAAAAATATTAATTGGGGGAATGATAACCCCCATTGCTCAACATTTTGGGGTTGATATGCGCCGAATGGAGCCGATAGAGGGCAGTCGAAGCATCAACCTAAACGCCCTCCACACCATGAAGATCATAATTGACGAGGAGAACATCCTCCATTTTCAACAAAAAGTCGGGTCTGCTTTCCCCCTCCCTAACCCGCACTCATCAGTGGTGGACAATCAAAGAATCGCTCATGAACTCGGGCACATATCGAGGGTCGTGGGAGGGTAGCAGGGTTACTCGATGAAGAGGATTTGGTGATGGAGGCAAGGGAGTACGATCGGCAAGAGAGGGGTTTCGAGCAGGGCTTCCAGCAGGAGGCTTGAGCGGGGGCTTCCCACAGGGGCCCGACATTCGAGAGCTCCCACCAAGTGAGGAGCGTGGGGGACAAAGATGCTCATGATAGACTCTATGCTCTTGAGGAGAGCATGCGACAGCATAGGGACGACTTCCGGCATCATCAGGATGAGTTCTGTGCTTTCCGAGCAGAGCAGGAGCAAAGGTACCAAGCCCAGGAGCTGAGGTACTAGGCCCGGAGCAACGCGAGTTGAGATATTGCAACGATGCATCGATTCAAATGTGGCATATCTCCTATGGCCACTTTCCGCCGCCATCCCCACAAAATGATCCAGTCCTTTCCACACTTTTCTTTGAAATTCTACCTTCTCTTCTATGCGCTATAATTTCATTCAAGTTTTGGGGGAGAGGTAGTAATTTTATTGAAGGGTGTGGCGTTGTTGCATTCATGTAGTTGCATTTAGTACATATAGGTTGCATTGCATTAGATGTTGAATTTTTGCTTTAGCACATTTATTGCTTTCTTAGTTGTTAGGGAGTGAGTTGACCGCTATTGTGTGCTTGCTGTGATTTTGTGTGTTTGTTGATCTTGGGAATAATTGTTGAATGGTTTATGTTGTTTTGAATTGGGTGTTGAGCGTGAGTTGATTGGGTTGAGAATAATTAATATGGAGCATGTGAATATTGGAATCATGGTTGATATACTTTGAATTATGCACATACAAGCTTCACAGCTTTTTGAGCATTTACCTCTCATATTATATTATGTCTTGTTGGTTGATTGAGTGTGTCATTCATGTTGATTTGAATTCTAGAACTTGCTCTGGTATCTCCGTCAAAGTCACATGTTGTATGTAGTTTATGAAAATGATTTTAGGCCATTTTTGTTAAGCCTTTTTGCCTACCTTATGATATTTGATTTCCCTAGTTAGCCAATTTGAGCCTATTGCCTGATTTTTGATAGCCACATTTCAAGCCTTAAAACTTAACTTGTTACCCTAAGCTTGAGCGTATAACATTGAGTAAATGGATAGAATAAAGGATTGAATGAAAGGGTATCGAGAAGTTAGAAAATGGTGTATATGTTGGGTGCTTGGGAATAAAAGAAAAAAAAAGAGGGAAAGGAAGGATACTCACAAACGAGTCGAAAAAAAATCGTTGAAAAAAAAATCGACTGCAAAAGTGAGTTGGTCGTAAATGAACATATAGGCTGAAAATTGTGATGTAAGGCGAAGAAAATGAATGGTATGAAAAAGAAGGGAGAAATAGATAGGTGATAGGAAAAGGTGATTGGGGGTGCATAGTTGATTTGAATAAGAATAAGTGTTTGAGAAAAACAATGCGCTTACCAATCTATACGTTTGAGTTTGAGTCACTTTATTCATATTTCCCTACCTTAACCAAAGGGCCTTTATTACAACCATAAGCAAAGTCTTTTCTGATTTGTGAATTGCATACAATCGAGTGGCGGAGATGTGAGGTGATTTGCAAGCATATGGTAATTCTTCAACATTCATATGACTTGAGCGAATGCATGTCCCTTATTATCCTAGTGAGTAGAGTATACACTTTATCCATGAGAGGCGTGATTTGAAGTATTTGCCATGATTTTGATAGACTTGTTCTCCGTGTTAGATATTTGTAACTTGGTTGGTTTGTGCTTGATGTCTATGGATAAACGACATGAATTGTGATGCGGTGTTCTTGAGTTGCTCTTCTTTACCCCATTTGTATTGTCTTGTTTATAAAGTGTTGACCGGGACTGTCAACAGTTTCAGTTTGGGGGTTTGATTGGCATGAATTTTGCATGTATTTTGGGCTTAATTTTGGCTAGAATGTGTTGATATGCATGCATTACATGAGTAAATAGGGTTTTATTCCTGTTTTGTGGAAAAGGATTACGCTTTGCTTGTTTTGTAGGAATTTATTGATAATTGTAGCATTTTGGCAACAATTTGGGGCATTGCGATGAAGAACCGCCAATGATTAATATAATGTACGAAGTTTGGAGTTGAATCAGGAAGAAGTCAGACGAACCGGGCAAGAAACGATAGAAAACGAGCTGATATCAAGTATAGCAGGTACGCACGGGCGGGCGTGCGCCCATAGCACGGCCTGTGCGCCTACTCAAGATCAAGTCTCAAAGTTCGACTACCAGCACGGGCTGGTCGTGCTATATAGCACAACCCGTGCTCCCTTCAGTGGTTTGGACAAATCCTGCGGCACCCGGACGGCCGGAGTGCCCTAGCGCACGGCCCGTGCGCCTCTGCGAGAAAAATAGAGTCTGACTAGTTTTGAACTAGGTTTCGACCCAAACAAAGTACAAATAGAAACGGGGCGGCCACAAACAAAGGGACGCTGATTTTTGCCCTAGAAAGCAGAGAAAAGAGCACTTTTCCACCGGAGAATTGGGGAGATCGATCAAGACCGCAACCACACCTTCAAGGATTGAAGATAGATCGAGGGATCGTCATCATCCCCGAGTTCACTCACTCCATAGTATTTTTATCATTCAATTAGTAGACATGAACACGTATAATTTGTCTATGAATTATTTGTTTTCTATGTCTAGCTAAACTTCTTGTGATTCCCGGGTTTGGGAGTAGGTTAATGGATACTTTTATTTGATGATTAATGACGATTGAAGTTAATGTTTTCCAACCCTATTCAAGTACTTTGCTTTAATTCTTGTTTTATGAAAACGCGTTTGGTTTAACTTGTTTGATGTATTGATTCATAATTCTAACCGATGAGTTTCAATACTAGATCTATGAGTACTTGACATGAATATCTTGCATGATTGAGAAGTCTGTGAATATTCGTGAGGCTTTATAATCTTTT
This sequence comes from Rehmannia glutinosa, assembly GCA_016081115.2. NCBI lineage: Eukaryota > Viridiplantae > Streptophyta > Magnoliopsida > Lamiales > Orobanchaceae > Rehmannia > Rehmannia glutinosa. Next base: position 36,934 of record JABTTQ020000438.1, on the reverse strand, counting down.
GAACTTTTGGGAGTTTGATATCACATGTTGAGTAGAGATGCTAACATAGATATTCCAATCAATACTTTTACATACATCTCGAGAGAGAGGGTAAATTACTTTTGTGATCGGTCTATAGGGAAGAATACGTTTAACTTTGGTTTGATTAATCTGATATTAAAAGGGAATATTAACTGAAACCATAACCCAAGAATCCATTCATTCATACTTGATCTTTTAATCCACTCTTTACTTTGTTTCTTTTAAGATAAATTTCTGTTTTAGTTTATAAAACCAATCCTTCAGCTTTCGATAGTCTAGATAAAAATAAGGTTATTACTATCTACTACTTAATACATTAATTTATTAGTCCCTGTGGATTCGACCTTGCTAACCCTATTCTATAAACTGCATCGTACACTTTCAGTGAAGCTAAAAAATAAGGCGAACAACAGTGCCCCACACGTTCCACCATAATGTAATCCTGTAGCGGCTTATCTAAATCAATATCCACCAAAACCCGAACAAAATGACCAAAAGAGCCATTCAATGAGCGTTCATCAATCTGAACCGGTGTGCCAACAATTTTTGCAATTCCCATGATAATGCTAGGATGCTAGTACTCTATACTTAACTCAAAAATACGAATCCAAACCCTGGCTATTGACATATTAACCTTATACGAATTAAAATCTGGAACCCAGTGAGACAATCAAATAGAACCAGGATTAATATCCCAGGAAGCGTGTGCCTCAGCCCGGTTAAGATCCAAAGCATTCGAAAATTTGATATAAAAATATCCCTTTCCCAATGGAATTAATCTCCAAACATGTTTAATATTCCATAATTCAGCAAGATATTTATGAAGAGGCATTAAAGCCCAAGGCTTACTACATTTCCCAAGAATCACACGTCCAATGAACGAAAAAGAGAATTCTATAATTCGTTATTTATAAGCACTTTCATCAATAGTAACCGAAAAGTAATCCCCTATTCTAATGGGTTCAGGGGCTTGGTGAGATTTACCAGATACCACGTGTGAAAAAGAATGTGCCATGTGATTACCTTCTGAATTAATTAGTGGGACATTCAATCCCCAGACCAAAAGAATCCATAATAACATGATTGTTGGGTAATTGTGGGATAACATTCGGACCCCTCGCCATTTTGGACCGTAAAATCAAAGACCATACATGGGACAAACTAGGAGGCTTTGTTCAGATTGGGGACCACATGTGACATCCCAGGATTGGATGCCATGTTATTTGTTGAGGAGGGGATCACAAAATTACATGTGGAGGAGACCGCAACAACAACCTAAGACCATGGCATCAAAGGAGGCTTGGGGACCACCAAGGGAGGGGGACCACACGCCCATTTGCAAGAATTGAAGGCTAACAACAAAAGATTGGATGCATCAATGGCATATGCAACGTCAATTTTCACCATGAATGGATCTTGAGCATGAACCGGAGATCCGATTGGCGTGGGAAGATCTCATTTGGCCGAAAAATTGGTTTGAGAAGCGACCATGATTGTCGGCGGCTAGGTTAGGGTTTCATTTTGATATTTTAAGGACCATTCAACTAAGATGAATTGAAGCACAACTTAATTTGTCTTTTTTTTTTTAATAAGTTGGGAGAAGTGGTTGGAAGGGAGGGGATAAATTTCAAAAAAACTGAAAGATATAGGGTACGACTCCTGGTCAACACATTACAAAGGTTGAACGATACCACTTAAGCGACAAACAGGGGCGACCCTGGGGCGGTGCACGTGGTGCCGCACAGGGGCCCCCGTCGGCAAGGGCCCCCAATTTTTTTTAATTTTATTTTATATGTATATATGTTGGATATATTAATCAAAGGTTTAATTGATGAATTAATGAGCGGCTTGACACAGTGGTTGTGATATTTTATATGCCTTTATATCTAATACCATTTGGTTTTCTTTTTTGCCTTTTTATCTAACTATATATATTTTTTCTTTTTGCAAAAAAACATAAGTGAAGGTTTTCTTTTTTGCTATTCTATGTAATTATTTTTTTCCCGCCTATCTATCGAACTTTTTTTATATCTAACTATACATTTTTCTTTTTGCAAAACCAAAAAACATAATTGAAGAATTGAAAGAGTCGCCTACCTTTAAGACCTCATTCCTTCCTTCATATTTGTCATTTTTTTCCTTTTGCAAATTCGAAAAATAGAATTGAAGAATTTAAAAATGCAAGAAGATCAATTCTTCATAGCTAATTTATTAGTTTTTTTTGTCTTTTTCTCTATGGTAAATTATATTGAACAATCTTTTTCGTAATTTATTTTAATAAGACCTAAATGTTAAAGGTTGAGTATTGTATTTTTGTTATTATTTATCTTATTTTTTTAATGTTAAATCAATTAAATTTTATTTGTACCGTTGATTTTTTTTTTTATGTAAACACAGGAGGCCAATTTTTTTAGTCACTCCAGGACCCTCGGAACTTAGGACCGGCTCTGGCTACAAGCTCGTGCTCACAACTTAATTTGTCTTAAGACACCAAGTTTTTTATTAAGAAGGTAAAGTGAGATAATAAAAATATAGGTAAATTACACTTTGCCTTCTGAAGTATGCGAATTTTCGCACTTTGTCTCCTAAACTTTTTTTTTTAACACTACTTCCTGAACTTGGTGTTTTTCTTACATTATACACCCCAATCGAGGTGGTAAAATGTACAAAACGTGTTAAGTTCAATGTGTAAAGTGTCACAAAAATATTTAAATGGAGCAAAGCGCAAAAATTTGCATAATTTAGTATGTTTAGGGTAATTAAACCTAAATACTTATGGAATTTGTCCGGTCTCAGAGGGGAGTTTCCCATGGCCAGAATGGGTCGTGCAAAGTTTCATTTTGCAACAAAATATTTTGGTAGTTTCTTGAGACATTCTTTTACAAAATAGCATACTCCATTAGTTATATGCTTTCCACTCTGCTTTAATTATTTTTCATCATTAAAGCTAAAGACCTGCTTTGCAATTTTTTGTAATAGTTTTGAGATAATATATGCAACTTTATATTTCCAAAAAAAAAAAAAACATATGCGACTTTATGGAAATATTGTGAAAATCATTATAGCAAGCGAATAGTGTTCCAGTTTTTTTTCTCAATTAAACACTGTAGATGCACTTTCTACTGAGGACCCATTAGTACATTTGTTCGCAAACTTGTTATATATTCAGTAATCAGAAAAATTAAAATTCTTCTTTTCATGGAAAATGCAAGAAACTGCCATCTATTAAAGATCAAAGATATTAGCACCCTGTTACACACTTAACGTTAAGGAAACTTTTGGTTTTTAAGGCAAATTACTTAACAATAATTGATGACGCGGCTAAATTATCCATCTGTTGAGGTGGATATAGATGAAACTTCTCCCTAAATACAAAATTTTAAGAATAGGTTGAATTGTCTCCAACACGAACAAACTGTTAGGAATGAAAATCCAATTGACTTAGAGTTGGAGTCAGATTGACGGAACGAAAATTCCACTTCATGTTCTATTACGGTGGATGAATTTCACGTATACAATTATGACATCATCTTGTATACGTATAACAGAGAGAGAAACAAGAATGCGGAACAAAAAATATGATCCTCAGACTAGGTAATTTTGAAATGAGGCTATATGGTGTGCTTACATGTTTAAAAATTAGATTGTGATCCACTATTTGTTTTTTTCTTATAAACGTTTGGGCTTTAATTAATTGGGTTGAGCCCATCAATAACCCTTCAAGAGGTGATGCTACAAAAATTCTGGAGGAAATACTACAAAATACCCTGAATTTTAGAAAAAAGACAAAAATACCCACCCATCACAAAAATTCCCCATCCACTCCATCCCATTACAAAAATACTCTACCTTTGGTTTCACATCGAGCCCATCTCCTCAAACCACCAAAACTAACAATCACGATCGAAAAATGGCCAATTCCCTATTTTGGTAAGCCCTAAATTCAATTTGTCTAGCTATATACTTGAACTTGGCGTCAGAAACCGCCGAATGATTTGGGGCAACAATTGGGGTTCCCAGTTCTAGACGACGCCGTTCTCGGGACGGATGAAAATAAAACTTCTTCTCCGCAATCGCCTTCTCCTCTTCCATTGTGCGCGCCGCCACGCCGTCGATTGGCTCAAATAATCGCCGTTCGGGCGTCATTGGGCGAGAACCGAGAGAAAATCGAGAATACTAGGATATAAGATCTCGGGCTTTGGGCGAAAAGCCCGAACAATTCCGAGAAAGCCCGGGACAAAGTGTATTTATCATGAGCCCGTTCTTGGTCAGTTCCGCCGCTCGTAGAGCTTGAATCCTGTTTTTCGACCGGTGCTCTTGATGAGCGGGATCTTCTTTGCGCCGCCGCCTCTGGGCGCGGAGGCTTGTTTGGCGGTTTTGGAGGATCCGGTGAGCATTTGCACCACCTGTTTGAAGGTGGAGGTGTCTGCAAATTTGGAATGATTTGTTGATTTTGTGTTGTTGGTGCTTGATTTTTCTGTTTTCTTTTATTATTTTGTGATTTGAAGTTTTTCGTTTGTTTCGATGTTGTTTCGGAGTTGTTTCTTTTATGTTTCTTTTGTGCTTTTATGTATTTTCCATTTATTTGTTCTTTTTTATTGTTTTTTATTTGTTGTGTTATGTATCTGACTGTGTATCTTTTTTTATTTCTTTTTGTAGTGAATGTGAGATTTTTTGTTGCTTGTTATGCCGAGCACTTTATTGGTGGGAAGGTTATGGACGTCGAAACATTTGAGATAGAGAATGAACAAGCAAGGCTCAGTCATCTGCTTCACAATCATGCTAAGTTGAAGCTGCAAAATGGTGATGATGATGACAACGACATTGAGTTTCTACCTCCACTTCCTAATGATTTTATAGAATTGTTGTTATGTAAATCTTAATGATGATGTAATCAGTTGAAACATGTAAGAAACATAAATGAAACATGTTAGAAACAATTGTGAAACAGGGGATCATGTGATAAAAGTTTGTAGTAAATTGCTTTTAAATTTAGAGAAATAGTGTAGTTTTTCCCCATATATTCTTCAGCTTTTTTTTTGTCATCCTTGTAAATGTTGATCTTTGCTTCATTTCGATGTCTGCATGTCTAATCTTGAACTAAAGATCTCACGTACTCTAGCAAAGTTGTTACTAGTAAGTCTTTCCCCGCTACAGTTGATGCATTCAATAATTCTACGTTGTTGGAAGTCAATACAAAGTATTTTTTGGTCTGACAGTGGAGTCGTGTCCATTTCTCGTAGCCGATGATGGACAAGTAAGCTCAATTTTTCTGAATTGAATTTGTTGTTCCAAGATTTCGTTTAGGGTGCTGAATGCAGTCCATTGGAATCAATATTCTTGTTATTTCAAAGTTAGTATATTCTCTCTTTTCTTCCCATTGTCCATTGTGGCATACCACAACTGAGATTTTCTCTATGCAACTGTGGAATTCAATGAAAAGTTTGCTAAGTGAAACATATAAGAAACATAAATGAAACAGGTACGAAACAAAGAAACAACAAACATGTTTGAAACAACAAAGAAACAAAAAAGAAACAAAAAAGAAACCAACGCAAAAAAATCAGCGAAAAATTGGTATTTTTGTCAAAAATCAGCGGAAAATGGGTATTTTTGTCCAAATTCAGCGGAAAATGGTATTTTTGTCCAAAATCAGTAGAAAATGGACATTGTGCATGGATTGAGTATAGAAAATAGGGTATTTGTGTCCTTTTCCCAAAATTCTGTCTTAAGTATTAGGTGAGCCTTTTTACTTCCAATAAATTTCTTCCCCGTTATAAATGCAAAAATAATTAAAAATCTGTTTCTTAAGTTTTAGAGCATTTATTTTTTTAGGTCTTGAAGTAATCCGAGAAATGGTGAAGTATATTGTAGGTAATACTAGAGACAGGTTTTTTATTCTTATGCTGTTAAGGATTTTTTTTTCTTATTTTCCTCTTTAATTTATGTTATTTTACTCAGTGAGTAGCTAGGACATAACGGCATTGTATTTTGAGAAGTTTCATCCGAAAAAGGCATCAATTGCAAACTATATATAGGATCACCAAATAAGGGATCATAGACTACACTAAATATCTCAAGGTTGCTTTAAATTAGAAATTTGTCAAGGGACTTGGAGATTACCAAACCGAATCGATATCGTGACCAAAAGATCTCCGAACCGAAAATATCCGTTGACTTTTTGACTTTCTCTCAACCGCACCGTGCATCGAAAATATTTATGGTACTGCGGTTCGAGATTTTTCAAATACCCGCACGAGAACCGTGCATCAACCGAGGACCCGAAGCTAGAACCGATTTTAAATTATTTAGATAAATACATATACATTAGTTCTATGTTGTTTTTATTTTGATATTGAATTAACTACAAATTATTTGAAATTAAATTGAATATAAATCATATTTCTAAAAAAAACCATAATACTGCAACTATTATAAATATTAAAAAACTTTGATATTAATAATAGAGTAAATCATTTGAAATTTAAATTAGTTAAATAATTAGTAAATTGCACTTAAAAGAGAAACAAGTAATATTACCATATTATAACAATATAAAAAAGATTATATTTTAATTTTTTTACCACATCACATAAATTATAAAATATAATTTTATTGATTATGTTAAGTTGTTAAGTATGAGACATGAGAATATAAATTTATACAAGTTTCTTTTATGTTAATTTATAAAAATATATTAGTTAATTATATATGTTCTATGTCAATAGAAGGACAATTTCCCAAATAATAGACTATTATTGTATTATAGATGTTATTAAGTTTAGAATTTGGGATTGTGTTACCTATTATAATTTTAGTTTTTATTTTGAGACTACGCTAAAAAGAGACTAGAACTCTAGAAGTATATCCGTTTGGTGATTTTTATATTGATTTTCTTTTTTTCTTTTTTTTTTTTTTTTCAAATTGGTATGTTTTTTTGGCTAATCTTGAATCTCCGTCCCAAATCGAACTGCATCGTGCCCCCCGTCCCATTAGAATTGAATCTCCGTCCCGAAAGTTCGACGGAGATTTTTTCTATGGTTCGATTCAAGATTTATTTTCTTGAACTTCGGGGCGGTTAAGCTTCGAGATTTCAAATCTCCGAACTTCCTCGCACTGCACACCCCTACTTTAAATCATCGTTCGATAACACAATTTTGAACTTGTAATAAAAAGAAGATTCTTAGTGACACTTTATATTTTACATGAGAAGCTATCATTATTTTTATCAGGGTTTATTCCATGCTACCCAAAGGGATGGCCTCCCACATGGAGTCATGATCCTTGGATCATACACATACACACCAACATGAATATGTGTATGATCCAAGGGTCATACATCCAAGTGGATAACTACTCACTTGGGTGGCACAAAATTTACCTTTTATTAGAATAATTTTTTTCTTGTAAAATTTAGATTCCTTTTTACATTAATTTTATCCTCTATTTCAAATTGAAAATTTATGTTTCAAATCGTATCTTTTCTAGATTCCTTTCAAACTATCCCACATATTTGCGTGTATTTAAGATACTGATGCTGCTTTTTAGGGCAGATAACTCCAAAGTTAAGATTTTTGACAAAATTCTTCTTCCGATGGGGGGAATCTTCAAGTCTTCTTCTCGGGGAGCTGAAAATTCTTCTGACGGGAACTTATCTGCACACACGCAAATGTTAGAGGGCCCTTGGGTTGTCCTAGTGAAGCCTCTCTGACCCTCAAGTCAGCACAGTGATCGAGAGAGAATAAAACAGTAACTGGATACTGAATAATAGAGTTATGAATTAGATCTCTTACAAATGTAGATGAGTGACATTTTTATACGTGAGTAGTGGGCCTCGTGGGCTGCGTAGGAGAAATCGACATATGAGCCAATCTCAGACTCTTTTGGGCCGAGTTATTCCATTAATAGTCCGTTGGGAAATTAATATTATATCAATATATAAATCGAATTATATATTTAATTATTAAATATCGTTTTTTCCCCCAATAGATACTAATATGAGATAAAACACAATTTAAAATAGAAGATCCAGACTGACCGGAAAGGGTTCGGTGTAGAGTTTATTATCCATGGGAAAGGGAAAAGTTTCTAAAGAAAGATTGTACAGTACAAGAAAGGTAAAAAATGATGGTAATTGGGCATTATTTGTACTATAAGTGGCTAACACCTCACATCCACTTTCTCCACTTAGTCATTATTGTCTGTGCTCCTTTTGAGGCTTTGAATAAGTTAAAAGATATTCCAATATCTTAGATGCCCTCATCCTTTTTCCCTTCTTTCTTTCTTATAAAGTAACCTCACATGATAACTTGTTGGAATAAAATACATGGATTTGCCATACAACTTAATTAGATAATTATCCTCAATGGATTTTTCTTAATGTTCTGGAAATCCTAAGAATCCCGCGGAATCAACTGTCCATAGGATTTTTTGCTAGAAAAAAATCAAAAAAGGGTATGTTGCTACCATTTTGAAAGGATTAAGAAGGACCGAAGTAATGTCTAAACCCAATGATTTAAAATAAGGATAAAGGATCTAAGAACAAGGAAACACCATTTTAATTGTCTCGATAGTCTCCTTAACTGGATCAGACTAAAGAATCCAAATAGAATTTTAAACGAGACAAACGAAAGGGGGTAAAGACTACTCAATAAATGAAATTGACTAAAGATTTTTCCTTTGAGCTATTTCAAGAGTTATCCAACTTGAGTTATGAGTACGAATGGTTTCTTTTTCCTTTTTAGGAAGAAAAAAAAGACTGCGATCATAGTCTAATTGATTTTATAGGCCCAGTTGTCATGTAATTTATTACAATTGCATACATAGACAAAACTTCGAATGGAGTCCAATGGAATTCGAAATTCACAGATTTTTATTTTAAATAGTTCAAAATGCGTTGCCGAACGATCTATAAAACAATTGATACGGTTTGATTCCTGAACTCAATTAGTAGTACTTCTAGAGCCCACTTCTTCCCCACACTACGAGTGAAAGGGAAAATGTAAAGACTACCATTAAAGCAGCCCAAGCGAGACTTACTATATCCATGTGAATTATGTCCCCTATCTCTATAAATACGAAGGAATTATTCCATTATTCCTCACTAATAATAGTGGAATCAATGGCGCAGTCAAAAAGGGATTCTGACCGAACATTATTGAGAAACCAATCTAATAAATCGATTATAATTTCGAATCGGGAAAGATTAAACACAAGGAAAATACGTAGTAACATCCCAAGGGGATGGGACCATGTAGGAATAAGAATAATAAGGACTATTCTTTTTTTGTTTTGTTGACTTTCTAAGTAAAAACAGAAGGGGAGAAATCACTAAAAATATAGTTGGAGACAAGTATGTTGCACTTTTTGCAAAATAAGGATTAAGATACAAAAGGATTCAGTAAAGATACACAGAGCTGTTAGGAAATATTTAATATTCTCCATTAGAGTTGGTTTCCACTCAAAATGGAAGTATGGAACACGTTGCCTTCAGTAAAACCATTACTGTAAAAAAAAAAAAATCTGCTACTTGATTCTAGTTTCTAGAAGCTAAGCTTGAGTTTAATTAATCATTGGGATAATTAAAAAAATAACCGAGGGTCCCTACTAATTACAAAAAAATCCAAAGATTTTTTAAAATTACATTTCTCCTCTTTATAAGCAAAAAAATTATTTCAAAATCCCCTTGATATTTATAAAAATATTATAGTTACCCCTTTAAATTTAAGGCAAAATCAATCCTGATATTTTTTTTTTTTTTTGTAATTTGGCAACATCTCTTTTTTTTTTTAATTAACTCAAACCTCAAGTTTTTATGTAATTATCCCCTAATCATTTTTTAAGAGTAAATCCATTTCAGAAATTGCCATTGCCTTGATGAGCACTGACTAGTACATGAAAATCCATGAGGATCGATCTTATAGTGAAAAATCAGTATGGTTTTAATTTCTAGATTTAAGATAACATATTAAAACCCTTTTTAAGACTGATGGTATAGCATTGCATCAAAAATATTTCTACATGCTTAAACACAATTGTTCTTTTTTTCTTTTTTTTTTGAGAAAATTCGATGGGAGAAGCCTTTACACTTCAATAAATTGTTATCTCATCAAATCTTGATATCCTTATTATGTCATGCCATGATAACATCAGTAGTACTTAAAAGGAATGCACAAAATAAAACAAGTAAAATTGATCCTATAGACATAACAACATACATTAAACAAGATTTAGGACTTTATTGAAACTGATATAACAGTCCTCTTCACACTCTTTTCCTCAACATGCCAAATCATACATGTTAAGTGGCAATATTTAGTTTTTAAGTGGTGGATTAAGGGACTAATTGGTCTTTAAGTGGTGGATTTGGAGTATGACGATTATTTGCACCTGATCCAGAATAGTCCCTGTTGATGATCTCCAAATCCATTCTGCTCTCACTGAACTGACCACTTTCTACTATTTCCAAAGATTCCCTCAAATTTTCTGCTTCATTCTTCTGTTTCATGATCAAGAAAAATGAAATTCAAAATAAATCATTGAAATACAAATGAGAACGTAGGTTTCTTTTATTTCTTTAATTTTTGTCTTTTTAAATGTTGGCTGAAAAATAAACCAAACTACTTGAGATTGATCGTTAAAAATTCGTTTGAGTTTGGTTCATAAACATAACAAATAAAACTTGAACACATTTTTCCGTTCGATAAGATACAAAACTTGACTCGAGCTCGACTCGATTAGTAAAAAAAATGTAAAAATATCAAGTTACTCGAGTTCGGTTCCTGTTCGATTGATAATCAAACCAAACTTAAATACAATTTTTGAAGCTCAATACATCATATTTGAACAAGTTTGAAAAACATTATGTGCATAACTACTCAATTCGTTTACACCCTTACCTGTAAAGTAATATTTGGTGGAGGAATAGCTTGACTTTCATGTAATAGGACTCTAGCCCCTGTAATTACAAAAGCAAAAACCTAGTTCAATACACAAAACAAAGGACATACATTCTAAAAATCAGACAACATAGAATTGAAGCTTTACTTGAAGTTGGGAGATCATTTAAGCAAATCAGGACAGAGATTGCTAGTATGATCAGAAACAGACTAGGATAAATATTGCCTCCCATTTTAGACAACATTCTTGGTAAGTTAATTAGTGATCATGTGTATAATGTATGTCATATCGTCTGCCAAGCTTCTTATATACGAGAAATGTTTGAGAATCTCTATGTGGTTGTTGAAATAAGAAACAAATTATTGTAGTGAAGCCCAAAAGGTGAAAAAGAATCCTTGTTATGAAGTCTACCTAACTTCTTTACTCTCTTGTGTTCCTGAAATAATGTGCATTTTGTCTGCCTTTTTGGTGTCTATTGTGGGATTAGGACTCCAAATGAGCATAGTTTAGTTTAAACTATTATTTCTAGTTAAATTCACAAACACACCTCTTTGTTTTTCCCTAGTTTAATAATGTCCTTTGTCCTTTCTTGAGTACTCACCATCCCTTACATCTTCTACTTCATTAGAACTAGGGATAATTACAATACTACCCATGAGGTTTAGCATAATTTAAAAAAAATCAGTAATCAAGATTACTGATGCTGCTAAAAATTGGGCAACTCACTCCAAGTTAAGGTACTCTGAGCTAAGGTATTTGACTCCGATCCGAAGTCTAATCAACTTGTTAGGAACCAGCTTGCAACACGTAAACAAGGTTAGGAGGGCCCCATGATTGTCCTAAGGAAGCCCTTCCGATGCCTAAGTCAGTAGAGTGTATGAAAATAATTCAAAGCATAAAGAAAATTCAGTACCAAATTGAACTTAATCAATAATAAGGACAAATGATATACTTTTACCTAGGACTAGGGCCGCATGGGCCTAGTGTAGTAAGTTGGCCTTAATGGCCTCATACAATGAATTGAGCCTCTAAGGCTTTTTTTATTGACTTGGCCCGATATTACTTTTTATGGGCTAATAATTAATTAAAATAAATTAAAAATAATTAAATAATTAAAAAAGTACAATTTTACCCCTTAAATTTTTCAAAACACACTTAAATTTGTATTTACCTAACAAATATCCTCGCTTAATGATGCATTATTGTATAATTAATTTGTAAAATAGAACAAATATTAATAGGGTATTTGTAATTTTAAAAGATAACTGAGTTTTTTTATTATTAGTTAAATCTCAAGATAGTTTTTGTAATTAACGCTGAGAACTATCTGGTACAAATAATTTATTAGCAACTTTTGTAATATACTATGTAGTAATGAAGACACCTTCATAAACATGAGAATGTGAAGGCAGTCTGAAAAGGTTGCTTTCATATGTGAGTCAGTTTTCAGCTTAATTTTATCCCCTAGTGATTACAATATACGTTAATAGCCGTACATAATTTTATAGCGATGACTTGTTGCAAGGAGAAGCAGCCACATTTAATTAAGCACTTTAATAGTACAAATGTTTATTGCATTTTGGTCGGCCAAATTTGAAAAAGATGACAAAGTAATGAGCAACTGAGGTTGAAATATTGGGATCGATGATCATGGCTTCTTTCTTTCAAGCTGAAATTAAATTCCACTTTTCGGTTGCCATCATCACATTGCGCGATTAATTTTTTGCAAGTCTAACATAAATTTCTTTTTCTTTTTCCAAGTCCAAGAAAAAATACAGTGAAAATGGTGTGCAGAAGTTCAATATAAATTCTATAGGGTTAATCACAAAAAGTTTCATTGAGATTTGACCTAATTACAAAAAATTCTAACTAATTTTCGAAATTACAAGAAATACCCCTGAGGTTTTATTTCGTCTAACATTTACCCATTTTATAAGTAAAGAATATTTCAAAATTACCCTTCATACTTATAAAAATATTATAGTTTACCCTTTAATTTTAACATTGAATCAAACATCAGGGGTACTTTTTGTAAATATGAAAGTTACCTGAGTTTTTCTATAATTAGGTCAAACCTCAAGAATACTTTTTGTAATTTCTCATTTTTATAGTTACATGATTTTTGGATCGTGTTAGGCTCGCAAAATGAATTAGGATAACTGCAAAAACCCTCATGTGCTAATCGCAAAGAAAAAAAAAACAATATATTTTTGAAAATTGAAAAGCATCATTTGAGATTTGATTATGTCTTATATTTTTCCGTTTAATAAGCAAAAAAATATTTTAAATCATATCTTATATCTATAGAAGTATTACCGTTAGCCCATTAAATTTGAGATAACATCAAATCTGAGGGGATTTTTTTGTAATTTTCAAAATTTTCTGGATTTTTTTTAATTAGCCCAAACCTTAGGAATTTTTTTAAATATACCAAATAATTAATTGATCTATTTGCGTCTCAAGTTGGACGATATATGTATGTGTCCAATTAATAAATTTCCATATGGGTACACCTAATATACAATCCAACCTTGCTAAAAAATTAGGCACCCGTAATGTAAACAGGCTTGATACAAGTGGTGGACACTAAAATCTTTGTACAGCCTACAATGACCAAGCAAACGTGTCTAATTTTTATTCTTTGTGATATAGTCTACGAGAAAGTAAAACGATTAACGATCGATGTTTGGTAAATGACAAAAACTTGGGTTAGAGTGTCTTAACGGGTCATTTCCGTATCTAATTCGTTCCGAGTTTTTTTGTAATTTCATGCACCGTTAGCGTTTTTGTTATATTCTGGAGCGGTCTCATAGGATCTTCGGACTGGTAGCATTTTTGTAATATTAGGGACCGTTAAAAATATTAGTTTTTTCCCTGAAAAGTATTAGTAGTATATCTAAAAAGTATTAGTGTACATCTAAAAAATATTAGTAATCTCCTCGAACAATATTTTTAGTAACCCTCATGAAAAATATTGATTTTTTGTCTCAAGAGTATCAGTATTCCACCTAAAATGTATTAATTGTCCTTTGAAAAATATTAGGCAGTGACGTAATATTAGACAACCCTAAAAAATATTAGTTTTTTCCCGAGAAAAGTATTACCAATCCCTTGGAAAAGTATTAGTAATCTCCTGGTAGTAACCCCTTGAGCAGTTTATTTAGTAATTCTCATGAAAAATTTTGATTTTTTACTACAAAAGTATTAGTATTCCCCTAAGACGTATTAATAGTCTTATTGAAAAGTATTAGGTTTTTCGATTAAAGGTATTTTAGTATTTCTCCTGAAAAGTATTAGTAGTCATTCCAAAAAATATTAGTATCCTCCTAAAAGTATTAGCGGCTGACGAATGGATGTTGTTGTTGTGATGTTAGTGATTGTGCGGGTCAATAGGCGGATTGACCGCGGACCGAGTATTTAGATCCATCTAACGGATTAGATTCGTTAGACGGTCTGACAAAGTTCTTCTTCCTAAGGGGGAAGTTTTGAAGTCTTCTTCTCCAGGAGCTGGAAGTTCTTCAGATGAGCAATGGCTTGCACACACGCAAACGTTAGAGGGCTGGGATTGTCCTAGGGAGGCCCCTCCGACGCTCAAGGCAACACAGTAATCAAGAGAGAATAGTACAGTAATCGAATATTGAATTAAATGCGTCAAAATAATTATGAGTGAATGTACTTATAAATGAAGATGAAAGACATTTTTATACCTGAGTAGTGGGCCTTGGGTCCGCGTAGGAGGAATCGTCCTGGGCCGATCCGACTCATTTTGTCAATGTTATTCCATTAATAGCCCATTAGGTAATTAAAATTAAATTAATATATAAATCAAATTATATATTTAATTATTAAATATCATTTTTGCCCACAACATAAGCCTCCCAGCTCTGGTGCTACGGAGGTATGAAGCAGTGCAGAAGGTAAACCAGTATCGTGTTTGGCTTGTCTTGTTCTATATCTTGTCTTGTCTTTCAAGAATCTTTGACCACTCTTGCACAAGGATAGTTGAGATGAGAGCTTTTGACCATGTCTTCCAAAGGTAATATTTCTCTCTCTACTCTTTAACTTTGAACTTCTTGGCTTGGTAGATCACTTAGAAAAATCTCTTGAAAGTTGAGGAGAGTGCTCATGGAAAGTTACAGTGATGAGTGGAGTGTATAAAGTAAGGAGAGAGATGATACCCCGAGAGAGGAGAGAGGGCGCACCGGGGCGCCTCCCAAGAGCTGGCAAGGGCGCCCCATTGGCAACCTCCCGGGAAGGACACAAATGTTTGATAAATGGTTTTATCATGATTTTGATGATTTTGTTTTTATATCAAAACAATGTTTTTAAATGTTGTCCAAATACTCCTAAATGATTTAAATTATTTCTACTAATTTTCCGGAGTATTTCTTCAAGTTTATTTTGACAAAATTGGACAACACTTTTAATGATTTTGTGTTAAATGTGTTTTTTCATCAAAACAATATATCTAATGTTGTCCAAAATACTCCCGATTGGTTTAAAATATTTTTACTAATTTTTCTGAGTATTTCTTGAAGTTTATTTTCGATAAAATATTGGACAACATTTTTGTCTCGTGTTCAACCAAGCAACCTTGTGTCAAAGATCGGTTTTGAAACAAACGAGATATTTTGAAAAACCCGAGGTCGACTGTCGCGCAAAGGGCTTACCGTGCACAAGAGAATACACGTTCGCTTTCTCAAAACTTGAGCAGGTGACCGGTCCCCTATGGGGGTGACCGACGGACCCATGGTCGACCAGTTGGACCCCACCGGACCTGGCCGAGCCGTGTATTTTTGATGCGTTCTTTCTTTCTCAGATTAGTCTTGCGACGTCGCCTCTAATGTTTGACAAAGAAAATTCTAACCGTTGTGCAAAGCAGACAACTTTTCCCTAAATTGTGGGATTGATTTCTAACACTATATTCTTCATTTGTCTTGCAATTTTTTGATTTCAATCTCCTAGGAGGAGCCTATCATGTTCAAGACATCTTCTATAAATAGAGGAAGAATTAAAGTAACACAACAAGAGAGAATATTACAACACAACAAAATACATTCAAGCAAACATATTTGTTCTTCATTGTTATTATTCTTGTTGTAATTTGCCTAGCTTATCACTTTCACATCTTGAGGTCTAGCTTATTTCTTGATTACACTTGTACTCAATTTGTATCATTCATTATCGAGTTGTAATCTTGAATTTGGGTTATCATTCAACACAAGATATCATTGTGAGTGTTCTTGTGGTAAGAACACACTTGGGTGATCTTGGTGATAGGTGCAAGAAGATTGTGGTGATCTTCTTATTGAAGAGCGTGGTGCTCTTCGAGGTGTTTAAGAATTTGGTATTCTTCAAGGTTGAAGATTGTGGTAATCTTCACAGGTGCCGTTGAAGATTGTGGTAATCTTCAGCTGAGATTGTGGTAATCTCAAAAGAGGTGTTGTAAGGTATTGTTGTATTAATTTTGCAATTAATAAAATCTTTTTTTTTTTTTGAAATCCATCCCTGAGATACTTTGGGGTGGTAGAGGATTAGGCCCAGGTGGGTTGAACCTCTTTAAATCGATCGTGTTATTTACTTCTCGCACCTTTACTATTGTATCGCTTGTTTGATTCAAAAAATAGGGCCAATCGAGAAAATGGAGATAATCTATTCACCCCCTCTAGATTACCGTAGTCGCTGGACTTACAAGTGGTATCGAGCCAAACTTCTTTGGCAAGCTCGCTCCACATCACGAGTAAAGATGAACGATCATCGACTACGAATGTAGTCTACCTTACCGGCGCCTCCACCACCAAGCCATCACTATTTGATTCCAAAAATTATATATTTTGGAAAGAAAGAATGGAATGCTATCTACAAGGTTGCGGGTTCGATATTTGGAACACGGTCATTAATGAAGAATCCACTCTGATGAAAGACACACCTCACACCTCCAAAGCTCTCAAGGAGCTCAATGATGAAGAGAAGAAAATCATCTCTTTTAATGGTAAAGCTCTTAATATTATTTATTGTTCACTTACCATTTAGGAATATGATTATACTGTAGGAATTAAATCGGCACATGAAGTATGGAGAAAATTAGAAGAAGTATATGCAAATGAAAGGAGCCATCAAAAGCATCTACTTCTCCCATGGATACAAACCCAACAACATGGGATGAGCTTCCTACAACTTCCGACGATGAAAACGAACGATGTCTTATGGACTTCGAACAAAACGAGGTAAGTTCTAAACCTTCTACTTGTTATGATAATGAATTGCATAATGATTATAGCGATTTGCTTAATGATTATGATGAGCTTCAAATGAATTCCAAAGCTTATTTGTTAAATACAAAAATTTGAAAAATGAATTCAATGTTTTGAAAAATGATAAGGATAGTTTATTTACTTCCTATGAATCACTTTCATGTGCTCACACCACCACACTTGATAATGTTAGAAACCTTAAAAAAGAAAATAGTACTCTTGTTGAGGATATTAATTGCATGAAAAAGGATTTATCAAAATTCAACTTGAGTCAAATTTTAAAAAATGACCAATATTGTTGATATTCATAGTTATGATAATTCAAACTAGAACTTGATCATAAGCCTAATGTTGTAAATCATATGAAAAAGAATCAAGTCTCTATGCATATTGGTCATTATGCTCCTAGAATTATTTCTTGTTTTTATTATGGTAAAAAGGGTCATACAAATAATACTTGTCGGGCTAGAAATAGCTCTAATTATTTTTGGAGACCCAAAAGTCTCAAAGCTAATCCTAAATGACCCAAACACTTGAGGGTACCACAAAACAATGTCGTATTAGGTACCCGTGGAATAATAATCAAGGAAAATTTATGCCGCCAAGAAGACATCAAATGACCGTCTCATTTAATCAAAGGAGAAGAAATCACCACAATGAATTTCAAGAGAAAGACATTATCAACAATGGGAAGGACATAATCCTTGAAATGGAGCACCGAGAAGCTATCATCTATAAGATGATTTTCAAAAGGAAGATACCTTCAACAACGGGAAAGACACAACCCATGGAAATGGCGTAATTGGTAAACCGTAACTCCTTATTTAAATATGCATTTTATTTTGTTAGTATCCATATTTTTATTTGTGCCTTTAATTGTAAAATGAATTTTCAACTATTTATTTTTAAATCAAGGTCTTCAATAAATATTTGTGTTTTTAAAATGTTTTGAAAAGGAGACCTTGCATGATGTTTTTTAAAACTCTTGTGCATTTACTTAGACTAAGGTGTTTTATTATCTCTTATGGATTTTTATAGCATAAGTATATTTGTAACATCTCTTATTACTTCAAATTTCTACACTTTTACCATTATACTTTGTGCAAGAATTATTTGAGAATTGTGTAGGATATATATATCTTCATCTTCATCAAGAGATGTTTAAACTATCGAGTACGCTCATCATTGGTATTCATCTTATGACTGATACATTTTTTTTTTGCCATATGCCTATGCGCTGATTTTCAAGATATTTCATAGTATTTCACATAAGGGCCATTAAGAGGATTTTTCAATTTTTTTAAAAGGGCACTATTCGATAAAGCTTGTTTTATCCGAGACTTGTAAAGATTATATTTTGTTTTGATAAAACATTTGATTTCATCCTTCTCTCAATGTTATGCATTTGATTGCTCATATTCATTCTTGTCTAAACTCTTGTTCAAATGCTTTTTTAAATGAGGTCTCAACTATATGCTCTTGAATTTTTAAATTTCAAAAGAGACCTTATATAGCTTCCTATAAGCTTATTTGAACTTACATGTTTTATGAAACTCTTGATGATTTGTTTGAAAGCATAGTATGTGTTACTTGTTATTGTATCTCTATTATTCGATATTACTATGCTCTTGTGCAAAGATATCTTCTTAAGATTTTGCAGAAATTTTTGGTATTTTGGAACAAGTTTGATAACCAAGGGGATGTTAGTAGCTCAAAGGTATTATCAAAAAAAAGGTATTGATTTTGATGAAACATTTGTACCCGTATCATGTTTTGAAGCTATTCGTATTTTACTTGCACATTCTTGTTTTAAGAAAATTTCAAGCTTTACCGAATGGATGTTAAATCCACTTTTCTAAATGGTTTTATTCAAGAAATCGTCTATGTAAACAACCGGGGTTTGAAAATTTCTCTATGCCAAATGATTTTTATAAAAGGTCTTGTATGGTTTAAAACAATCACCCCGTGTATGGTATGATAGACTTATCTATTTTATTTTGCAAAATGGTTTCACAAGAGGTAAAGTTGATACTACTCTCTTTGTTCTTGAAAAGGGGCAAGAATGCTTACTTGTGCAAATTTATATTGATGATATCATTTTTCTGTGCTACTAATGAATCTTTGTGCAAGATATTTTATAAGTTGATGCAAGGTGTATTTAAGATGATCATGATAGGGGAGCTCAATTTCTTCCTTGGAATCCAAGTTAAACAATGCCAAGAAGGTGATCATATTTCACAATCAAAGTATACAAAAGTTCCTTTGAAGAAGTTAGGCATTGAAGAAGGAAGAACAATCTCTATTCCTACGGCAACAATATCAAGATGAACAAAAGTTGAGAAAGGAATATTGGTTAACAAACAAATTTGAGGTATGTCTATCTTCGTCTATTACTCATTTAGACTCGACATTTTATATGTCTTATGTATATATGCTCGACTTCAAAACTATCCCAACGAATCTCATTAAAGTGTCGTTAAAAGAAATTTTCGAGATATTTGAAAGGCACTTATAGCTTGTTTATCCAAGGATTTAAAATGTTCATATTTTTTTCGGGATAACAAGTCCTATGATTACAATTTCTCAAAATATGGTTCGTCATAATCGAACTAAACATATTGAGATTCGATACTTTTTTCTAAGGGATCAGCGTTTCTAAAAACGAAAAATCGAGATATGTTTAATTAAAGCCTCAAGGATAACTCATGGACATTTGTTTTCAACCGTTTTACCGCCAAGTCTTTTACCTCATTTTGAGCTTGATTATGTCATAATGTATATTGAATGAGGTCTACGTTTGCATTTTACAAATTTTTAAAACTTAGGGGGCGAAAATTGGATTTTTGGTTCAATCTTCGAATTTTGGAAAAAGAAAGAACTAATGGGTCGATCGGGGAGGCCAACCTGGTCGGCCATCACCTGACCGGTCGCCCACACCCCGACCGGTCGCCCACTGCAGTTTTATGGTTAAATTCGTCTCTGTTCTTAGACTTAGCCATTTTGGCCCTTTCAACTCTATTTTTGTCCCCTTTGCAATTTTCACACACAATTCACTTCAAATGTATTTTGTTGCATAAATTATATATCTTGGGGATTATCTTGCTCGATTATCATCATAGTTGCTCATCTTTACCGATTAAATGGTAAGAATTCTACTCTCTTATCTCAATTGGGTGGAACCCTTGAGAAAATGCTTATGTATGGATTTTTGTTGGAATTCTTGCAAAATTGTGTTGTGAATAACGATTGTTGATGAATGATATTTGTAAAATTGCTTTTGGTGATTAAAAACTTGGCTTGATTACATTTACAAGTATATATATATCTTCTTCTATTTTTGACGTCCACCAAGTGTTTGATAAAACGTTTCAATGAAAAATTCATCACCTACATGATTCTCTCGCTTTTCAAATGTCTTCTATATTTATAGAGGTCATTCATGAGCTTCTATAAGTCATATGATCGACTTTTCCTCATATTTGGTTTAAAAGCTTCAATGTTCAAATAGCTCGATAAATCGGTTAAATTGCGTATTTTGATATGAATATGATGTTTTTATCGTGCTAACATTCTTTTTGAGATTCCAAAGGGGAGAACAGTTATAAGTTTATTAGCTCAAAGAAGCTAAAATAAGCTCGAGAAAGTTAGCTATAACCTGGGCTATTAAAAGCCAAAAGTTGTGGATCATACTTAGTCCATTTGATGTATTATGGATTTGTTTACATGTCTAATAATATTTTACTCACAGGGGAGCTTATAAGTTCTTGATACTTAAGCTCTATTTGTAAAAGCCGAGCTTTTAGCTTTTGGTGATTGCTTCAACATTACTCTTGTTATGCATATTGATAGGAGCTTTTGCAAAATATTTTTGAAAATCTATACTCCCATCCTTGTGATTATATTGCTGTGGAATGTTGTCGCTCACAACGGATAGTTTATTTTTAATCGGTAAAATTGTTTTGTTTTCAAAATCGACCTCGTTAAATTATTTTGGTTTGTAATCATCAAAAAGGGGGAGATTGTTTGATAAATGGTTTTATCATGATTTTGATGATTTTGTTTTTATACCAAAACAATGTTTTTAAATGTTGTCCAAATACTCCTAAATGATTTAAATTATTTCTACTAATTTTCCAGAGTATTTCTTCAAGTTTATTTTCGACAAAATTGGACAACACTTTTAATGATTTTGTGTTAATGTGTTTTTTCATCAAAACAATATTTCTAATGTTGTCCAAAATACTCCCGATCGGTTTAAAATATTTTTACTAATTTTTCGGAGTATTTCTTGAAGTTTATTTTCGATAAAATATTGGACAACATTTTTGTCTCGTGTTCAACCTAAGAACCTCGTGTCTCAAAGATCGCTTTGATATAAAACGAGACTTTTTGAAAAACCCTGAGGTCAACCTACGCGTAGCAGGGCGGCCTGGCCAAG
Source organism: Rehmannia glutinosa (assembly GCA_016081115.2). Taxonomy (NCBI): domain Eukaryota; kingdom Viridiplantae; phylum Streptophyta; class Magnoliopsida; order Lamiales; family Orobanchaceae; genus Rehmannia; species Rehmannia glutinosa. Next base: position 15,322 of record JABTTQ020000438.1, on the reverse strand, counting down.
AGAATACATAATGTTCGCTTTCTCAAAACTTGAGCAGGGTGATCGGCCCCTATGGGGCGACCGGACCCATGGTCGACTACTGGACCCCATGGACCGGGCCGAGCCGTGTATTTTTCTTCATGTTTTTTCTTTCTCTCATTAGTGCGCGACCGAAATCACCCTAATGTTTGACAAAGAAATTCTAAATCAAGTAGCAAAGCCAACAACTTTTCCTAAATTGTGGGATTGATTTCTAATAGCTATATTCTTCATTTGTCTTGCAATTTTTTACATATTTCAATCTCCTAGGAGAGCCTATCATGTTCAAGACATCTTCTATAAATAGAGGAAGAATTGAAGAACACAACAAGAGAGAATATTACAACACAACAAAATACATTCAAGCAAACATATTTGTTCTTCATTGTTATTATTATTGTTGTAATTTGCCTAGCTTATCACTTTCACATCTTGAGGTCTAGCTTATTTCTTGATTACACTTGTACTCAATTTGTATCATTCATTATCGAGTTGTAATCTTGAATTTGGGTTATCATTCAACACAAGATATTCTTGTGAGTGTTCTTTGGGTAAGAACACACTTGGATGATCTAGGTGATAAAAGAAGATTGTGGTGATCTTCTTTATTGAAGAGCGTGGTGCTTCCCGAGGTGTTGAAGAATTTGGTATTCTTCAAGGTTGAAGATTGTGGTAATCTTCACAAGGTGCCGTTGAAGATTGTGGTAATCTTCAAGTGAGATTGTGGTAATCTCAAAAGAGGTGTTGTAAGGTGTTGTTGTATTAATTTTGGTAATTAATAAAATCTTTTTTTCTTTTTGAAATCCATCCCGTAGATATCGGTGGTAGAGGATTAGGCCCTGGTGGGTTGAACCTCTTTAAATCGACGCATGTTATTTACTTCCCGCACTTTTACTATTGTCTTGGTTGTTTGATTCAAAAAGGGCTAAATCGAGAAAATGGAGATAATCTATTCACTCCCCTAGATTATCGTAGCCGCTGACTTACAATAAGGGTGCGTCCCTGGTTCATTCTTCTATTTGCATTTCTCAGTCTTTTCTGGAGTTTTCACATATTTCAGGTCGGATTTCAAATTTCGATCCTTCTTCACTTTCACTTAGGGGCCGGGACATCACCGCCCATTCAATCTCCTAGATCGTTTATTCCATTTCCACATTTGTTCATGGATTTCAATATTCTCCATCTAGCTCCGTAGTTGTGTTATGATGATGATGAGGGAGAAGTAGAGCTTGAGTCGGACTCGAGTCCCAAGCGATGAGTCTTCCAAGGGGAGTCCGAGGAGATAGTCTAGAAGAGTTTTGTCGGCCTAATTATCAAGATGTGCCTCCTCCCTGTGCCTGAAGTCAAGTCCCAGGAGAGTTAGTTAGCGAGTTTCATCTCTTGTCTTCGTAGACCGAGGGAGCGACTGAGCTTCCTTCGGGCATTTCCGATGTCGTGGCCCCGGCTCGGGCAATAGACTTACTCATCCGCCCCAAGGGCTTCATCACGGTGTATCTTTATAGTTTCTCTGTTGGCTTTGTTTTTTACTTCTGGATAATTTTTTTGTTGTGATCCTTAGATCCGTGGTAGCATCGTTGGACATGTAGTTCTTTAAGCTTACGCAGCATACGGGGATACAAGTATGCTATGCGAGGTTGGATATGTCTCCTGGCCGATGAGTTCCACCCTTTGTTTTATGCCGAAGTCTTCCGCGACACCTTCTTCCACTTCTTCCTTCGCCTCCAAAGGTGTTCCTTACGGCACTTCCTCTCCCGGCGGGTTGTGGAAGGAGGACTACTTATGTGAGGACAATGGATGGGAGCTCCTTCACAAACGGGTCTCGATGCCATGTCACCGAGGCACTTTGCTTCCCGCAAAGAGAGATGGCGGAGTTTACAAATCCAAAGGATTGTTCAAGAGTATTCTCAATGTTAAGGATTTCTTGGGTACTCAATAATCTTTTACTTTTTGCATCGCTTTCTCGCTTACTTGTATATTTTGACTCGCTCAAGTTATCTGATATTGCTTTTCGTTTGCTTCTTTTGGTAAAGAGAGTTATAGCATTGATGAATTAATGGCCTTCAAAAGAAAGGAGAAGGAGAAGGCCAAGGGAAAGTTTGCTGCTGGCGGCAGCTCGAATACCCCGCCTCAGAGTGATAGTAAGCGAGGGTCGCACCCTCATCGACCGGAATGTGATCGACGCCCCAGCTCTTGTTTTGGGGACCGTGTTGATGTTGTTCCTACTCCTCGTCCTCCTTTTGGCTCTTCTGGGGGAAAGAGGCCGAGACTTTTAGTCCGTGATCCCGAGTTATCTTTTTTGGCAAGGTGAACTGACGTGAGGGGATTCAGTCCCATTGGGACTTCACAGATTTCGGCATGGGATATGCCACAGTATGAGACGAGCTTTGTCGGCGGATGACTAGCCCCGTCTTGGGTCTTTGTCTTTCAAGGACATCGAGACACCTTTTAAGAGGATGTCGCCTGGGTAAGCTTTCGTGGTTATTTTACATTTTCTTTCTTCATTCTTTGTCTCTTTTTGTTTAGTTAAGACTTCTACGACCTTGGTGTAGATTTTGAACCTCAAGGCGCCTTGGAACCATCGAGACGAGGTGATTGAGGAGGAGAACCGCCAACCTTGGAGCGAAATAAAAGCCCAAGGTGGGCGTCGACCAAAGATGAGAGCTAGATGCCTGATTTGTTGAAGAAGTATGTCCTGGCCAAAGATCGCCAGACAGAGAGCGAAAACAAAGTAGTAGTTTCATGTTGTGTGTCGAGTTATTAGCTAAGAAGAGGTCTAGTTTAGTGGAGGCCTACAAGGCTTCTTGTATTATTGTTCGGATTTGATGAGAGAGTCCTCATCCTACTTTGATAAGGCGGTGCGTCATTGTCGAAACTCAAGCACGGGATAAATGTGGAAGCCTCCCACGAGGTGATAGATATTTTGGATTGCAATATTTACGATGAGGAGGAGCCGATGTTTCTGAGGAGACTTTGAGCCCTCCGTGCTTGATTATCGATAGTTATATTCCGTTCCATACTGCTTTTGATTCATGTCCACCGTTTAAGGATCGCTTTCACGCACTGGATATTTTTTTGCTTTTTCTTTTTGTTTGATATGTTTCTTTGCCCACGAAAATGGATAATACTCTGCTGCTTTATGCTACATTGATGTTCTTCTTTACACATATTCACTTTCTTTTATCGTCTATGGTTGTAATATTTGCATGCAACTTCTTATTGTGGAAGACTTGTTCATATTTTGTGTAGAGATGGATCACTCCGCTTTGGAAGGAAGCCTTAATTTTTCCGAATAGCCGAGACACTTGTGTTTGATGTTTGGGGACATCGTCCGTGGCTGCACGAGGCGCCCTTCCGGTGCTTCTGATGGGGCACCCTTTCGAGCTTGGAGCGCCTTCTATGCTCCTGGAGAGGGCGCCATTCCGGAGCCGGAGGGACCGCCTTCCGGAGAGCTTTCCCCAAGTTCTTGTTTTATTACTTTGATCTCTTTCCCACATGTGTTAATATTTTTGCCTTCTTTTACTTCGCATATATTCGTCGGGAAAAATTTATGGGGACCTCAGGAGAGGCCCTTCCTCCCCGTCTTAGTTGGAGGAGAAACAATTACTAGAAACAATTAAACAATTACTAAAACAATTAGCCGAGAGGAGGTTAATTACTAGACCCCCGCGGAGGCCTCTCCCATCCCTGTCTTAGCCGAAGGGTCTTTCCACCCCGGGTCTTAGTTAGGTGAGGTCTTTCCTCTCGGGATCTTAGCCGAAATAGGTTAATTACTAGAACCCCCCGTAAGGAGGCCCTCCCATCCGATCTTAGCTAAAAGGGGTCTTCCCACCCAAATTCTTAGTCAAGTGAGGTCTTCTCCCGGGATCTTATCCGAAGGAGGTTATTTATGAAGACCCCCGTGATGAGGCCCCTCCCATCCGAGGTCTTAGCCGGACGGATGGGGTTTGCTTTGAGAGCGCCCAAATTGTCATGTCAAGCCGTAGCCATATTTGGTAATTAATCGCATTCACAAAATCGTGAATAGAAACGTGAAAATAATTTCTTCATTATTCAAAATGACAAAGTTTTACGCCCGTGGTGGAGATAATATTGAAATGACAACAAAAACGCTTAACGCCTGAAGTGCGTAAATAAACAAAGCAAATAAAAATACTAAGCCTCCGTGAAGAAAAAAAGGAGAATCGTATACGGGGAGCTAGAGATCCGCGACTCATCATGGAGGTATGGTGCTCTCTTTGTCTTTTGGGAGTTCACTTCATCCTCGTCATCGCTTAGTGTCTCCGGATAAACTTGATGTCCCGACGGTCACGCCCATCGCGTATTCCGTGGTGAGCTTCATTTAGAGGTGAACTATGGAGGACGGCCCCACACTAGTCCAAGAGGTGCTTTGTCCGAGGTTTGTGTTGCGGGGGTAAGGGATTTCCATAGTTATGAATCTGGACGCTTTATGGTGTGATGAGGGCGTTTCCTACTACTCACCCATGGTTTGATCATGACGACCTTGGTGCATTTCTCGATCCACGTACTCTTGTAGTGACCTTTCCGAATTAGCCTTTTCAATCGTTTCTTAGTAGAATGCAAGTTCCAAATGTGTACCCTCTATCATAGTAGAATGCTTCAAGGATTTCTTAGTAGAATCAAGTTCCATGGAGACTCTATGATTTTCCTCTCCGACGGTGGCTAGTATTTCCGCTTATGGTGCATTTAGGAAATTGTCGCTTGTCCACCATTCCTTCCGCAGCCTGGTTCTCTTCGCTCTATGTTCTCAAGGCTTGTTCTTTTCCAGGACTCCATTCTTTATCCACCCTGGACGGGTGCTCGGGCACGGATATGTTACCCTCTCTCGGGATAGTGAGAACTCTATCTTCCGATGGTTCCTCGAAATTTTCCCGGCAATGACATTGTTGAATCCTAGTCAAAGTCTCCGCTGGATGCTAGTGACTTAATTTACGACTTCCACGAGTTATCCTATAAAATCGCTGTAGAAAGGTTCCACCACCCACGTTGAAACATGTGTGATGGTCTCATGGTTTCCTTGCCGATGGAGAATTATCGTGCACAAAAGCCTCAATGAATTTGTGCATCATGGTAATGGATCCTCCGAGCCGATTGAACCAAGCCAACACTTGTTTGTTAAGGTAGTTAGGAATGCTTTTAAGAAGGCGGCGTCCGCCGCCCCGTAGAGATCTCGCTTCAACATAGATTTATCAAAATGCTCCCGTGGATCTCCTGCATCATACTTCGTGAGATTGGAGGTCCCGATGATGAGGGTAGAGGTCGGACCGTGATGGCGAGGCCAACGGACTTTCTTCCTCAAGCAGAGTCAGAGCTGCATGATCGGTTGCACGTTGCTTAGACTCTTCAACCATCGGGCTTCTTCACGCTCGTTATATTCTTCATTTTTTTCTTCCCCTAACCTTCTGGTCGTGGTCTTCAAAAAGGACGAGAGCCCGTGTCGCAATCTTGCGGCTCCTGGTCGTAGCTTGATGCCTCAGGGCATTTCGTGGCAGCCTTCTTCTAATAAGATTCAAAAGTTTCCTCGGTCGGAAAATTTCTTCAACGGGCATGAGCTCCTCCGGATTTCTAGGTGGCGACGCCTTTCTTCTTCATGGGAGGCGGGCCTCCCTGTGAGAGAGGTAGCTGACCTCCCACTTTCTTGATGGTTTTCCTCTTGTCGATCTCTCGCCCCGCGCCAACATCTCGAGATCCGACTTTTATGTGCTTGAGGTCGAGTTTGCATCTTTGTGTACTTTGGCCGGGTTCCCATTGATCGACCAAATAATGCTACTTTTTGCAGACACTAAAAGCTAAGGTTTTTGACAAAGTTCTTCTTCTCAAGGGATAAGTCTTCTTTTCTCCTAAAGTAAATCTTCAGGGAAACTTGCAAGCACACATGCAAACGTTAAGGCCCCAAGATTGTCCTGCAGAGCCCTCTCGATACTTAAGTCAAGACAAAGGATCAAGAGAGAATAATACAATAATCGAATCACAATTAAATGCACAAAGTAATTATTAGTGAACGTCTTTACAAATGATTAGGGATTTAACCTTTTTTTATACCTCGAGTAGGGGTCTTGTGGGCAGTTGATTTGAAATCGCCTATCGGGGCCAATCCGAGACTTTCTTTGGGACATGTTATTTCATTAATAGCCCATCAATAATTAATATTAAATTAATATATAAATTGAATTATATATTTAATTATTCAACATCGTTTTTACCCCAATACCTTTTATGCTATAAACTAACTAGGCTATATATAGTTACGACTTACGAGTTGGAGTTAATATTATGTTACTAAAATATAGTGTATGTATATTATTGTGCTTAAAAATAAAGATTGAAAAAAATCAGTTCATAAATAAAATTATATTTGAGAATGTCTCAAAAAGTAAATGGATGATAAACTTAAGAATTAAGCTATTTTTAAAGCAATGATGTCACACCTTTACCATGATTCTAATTAAATAGATTATATTTCAAAAAATATTGAATAGAATATTAATATAAAAATAAAAATATCCGTAATTATCAAATTACTTGAAGCGGTTTATGTTCAACAAAGACCAATTAAAAGTGGATCAGATCTGATCCAATAATGTTATTAGGGTTTTCTTGATTTTCTATTCATTAAGATTATATATCATTTAATTTGTAGCTGTTCCGTGAACTTTATTAGAGTTATTATTTTTTCTTGAGGGATGAATTTCGCATTAATCAAATATATCCCTGAGCTCAGTCTCTATTACCGATCAATTTTTGTAGTTTAGTGGTAGAGGTTTGTGCTTAGGAGTGATCATAAATTTTAAAACCATCATGCACAACAATAAGCCCCACCGTTCTTAATAATTATGACCAAAACCGCAATTTAAAATATTAAATAGAAATGACACCGCTTTGTTGGTGCGCTTGGTTTTAGATTTAAAATCGAAACCGACTGACCTCACCGATAATTTACATAACATAAAATATTGTACTTTAGTCTTTAGTTAAATAGTTAGAGAATACATATATTAAGAACCAATTTTATAAATGATATAGTTAGATTGAACTTACATAATGCATTTTACATTCTTTCAATGTTGTTAAAATGCATTATGTTTTTGCATCAAATTAAAATAGAATAACATTACATTGCATTACATATTGAATGTATGTGAAATAAAAGATATTGCAATGTGCATCTTATTTGCAAAATACATCTTGTTTAAAACACTTTTCAATTATAATATTTTCTTTTCGCTTCTTTTCTTTAAAATATCATAACAAAATTCTATTGATTTATAATTTATATAATATGAAAAACAATCAAATTCCAAATCTAAAAAATTCCAACGAAATAAAAAAACTCATTGGAATTTTAGAAATTCCAATGAAAATTCCAACACCACAAAAATCGTTGGAAAATTCCAACAAAGATTTCCAACAAGATATAAAACCATTGAATAAACTATTGGAATATCCGCTAATTAAAATTCCAACGAAAAAATTCCAACCCCAAAATAAGCCGTTGAAAATTCCAATAATAGTTAATGGTAAACAAAATAGTTGGAATAAACAATTGGAAATACTATCGAAATTTTACAATTCCAACGAAGATTCCAACGCTACATCATACCATTTTAAAATTCCAACATAAATTACAACATAAATATACAAATGATGCATATAAGTTTTTAATTTTTTAATAAGATATTTCTTTTCACCATCTTCCCTTCACAAAGCCCATCGGCCGCTCCCAAAATAATCCTGCCAAAACAGTCCCTCCACCGTCGACTTCCTCCGCCGCGCCGTTCTCTTCATCGACACTCCCTCCACCGTCGTCTTCCTCTTTCCCCAGTATTATCATTGAAATCTGCGCAACAAAAATTATCACCACCTGGATCTAGCCGATGCATTCTCGAACAATCCGATATTGATCTGTAACTGCATGTTTGTGCACCGTCTTTCTCCGTGGCCGTACCAGAGTCCAGCGCCAAAGCGCCGTCAAAATGCTGGGATTCAGAATCGGTGCTCACCTCGAATAACATGTAAGCAGATGCATCGAATAACACTCTCGTTTCATCCATTTTCAGTATTAATTAAAACTTAAAAAATTCGTCATTTTCTCTGTACTGAATTGCTTTGAGCAGCTCATTTTTCTGATCTCCCAAACTTTGGATTGCAGGTACGAGTTCTTTGCCATATTTTTTCTGGTTTTCTGAATTATTGAGTTTCATTTGATGCTTAACTACACTCTCTCTCCATTTTTCTGCTATGTTTTCTGTTGTTGTCTTGGTTAGTATTTTAAGGTGTAAGACATCTCAAATTTGGGCCTATTGCATGGTGAATTTACTATAGTTGAGTTCAATTTTTTAGCATTATTGTTAAAATTATGGATTCAGTAGTTGTTCTTGGTATTGAGTCCAGGTGTAAATAAAGTGATTTGGTGCGTTTTTGTAATTGAAGAATGACGTACTGTAAGTGTGTTATCCTCTGCCTTTCTATTTTATTAATAGTATCCGTAACTTTTCCTCTTTTTCTCAATGGTATATCATTCACTATAGGCATATGACTTCAAGAGAGACCTATTGATGCTACTCGGTATGTTTGGATTTTGCCAATGGATTAACATATTTGGATTGTTGTTGCAACTTTCAGTTGGCACTATATCCTCATATAATATTCAGTTTCGCCAATGAAGAGATCAATAGCTATGGTATCATCAGGGCATTAAGTATCATAAGTAAATGTAACTGAATGACCCATAAAGATGATTATAATATATGTTTCAATTGCATTTGTTTCCGAACAGGAGGATGCTGCACATATTATTGCCTTGTATCCATCTAAACGTCTTCGTCCAATCTCCAACTGCAAGCAGGTTCGAAAGTTATACCATTTAATATAAGTTGCTGACATGTTAAGTTCTGGATTATATCATTGGCCATGTTTGTTGGTGGAATCTGCAGAAAATTTGTGGAAACATCAGAAAAGGTTCTTGACAAAAAGGTGATTTAATGAGACATTAATTAGACAATGTATTTATTAGTCAACATGGAAATCTAGCAAATCGGGAAAAATACATGAACTCTCTAAGAATAGACATGTAATAGCACATGGATTTTCCTTTTTAATAGGTACCTGCAAAGCACAGTAACATGGAAAATGCTTGCATCAAAAATACAATTGGCAATCCCCAAGCCTCTACATTTCACATTCCTCATGAGGTTAATATCAAAGAAGTGGGGATGTCATTCTCGATTGAAAGTGATAACATCATTAAACAGGCTGAAGCTTACTCCAAGGAACTTGATGATGTAAGAATAATTGTCTTTTCATGCCTTACTGGCTTTGAAGTTGTTAGCATTTGTGTTGTATTCCATTTTAACCTGTACATGATATGTAATGGTCAAACTAGACGTTCTCATAATTAGTGATTGCATTGGCTTTCTTTCTAAATAACAGAATTGGGAGACTCTGTATCTCATTATGTGTAATTGTTCGACTTATGTGCGTGTTGCTTCCCACATTACATTAGAGTGTGCGTTGCAACTTCTATTTTCATGATATGTATGGAGCAATATAGAAATTTATAGAGGCTGCATATTCTAAACAAAGTAATGATCTTACAGTTGAAACCGTTTGTGGTAAAACATGGCTTCTCAATAATTTGGTATCCTGGAGAACTCTCAAAAGAGATTATCGGTTGACAAATTCAATTCTGCTATGGTTGCTGCAAAGAAACTAACACTTAAGAATGTTGATTGTAGGCTTTTACTTTCTTTGTTCACATTTACTGATTTACACACACACACAGTGGCTAACATAGTTTATACACACTTGACACCCTACACTTCCACAGAATCTAGAAAACCCAATCAACAAAATATCTCATCAAGTTTCTAAGTTGCCGCTCTCTGTGTGTGTTTCTGCTTCATCTGCGTTTTCCCTCTTCTTGGGGTATATTTCTGTTCTTTTTCCTCACAGAGTGACCTAATCCTTGTTCTTTTTATATCACTTCAATTTTGTTTTCAGCTTTCTTGATTTATTGGTGGTTTCTGGAGTATATCCGCGCATGGTGTAGCAGATTATTCATTCTGATGGCTTTCGTGGTCAGTTTGATTTTTTCTTTTCTTTAGTTTTTTGTCTTTCCTTAAATCAAGGGCTTTGTTTTTTTTTTTTTTAATGTATTTGTAGAAAGGGAAGATGAAAATTTTGAATCTTGTGGCTATTTTGTAGTTCCTGTAGTCCATGGATTTGTTTTAATTCGTTTGATTGGTTCAACCTTGGTTATGACTTTTGAAATATTGCTCTTTTCTGCTCTGCATGTATTTCTAAAATATAAATTGGGTCTTAGTCTCAGTTACTCTGTAGGACATCACCTGAAATGTAAGTGTGGTTTGAGTTGAACAATTACTTTTGCTATTTAGACTTTTTAGTTGTGTCTTGATTTCTGCTATTGAACTGTGTTTCATTGTATAAATAGTTTAATCAAGTTTTTTAATCTGAATTATTATTATTAGCTTGTTTAGGATTGGAAGAAAGTGAAAATGGTGTTTCTTCATTTGACACTGGTAAAAGATTGGATTTTTGGTGCTATTTTCTGCCTTGCTTCATTTGTATGTTGTGGTTCAGTATAAATTTTCCTCGGGTTTTTGGGGCCTGGGGTCCTTACTTATTGTGTTCAGAAGAGAATTCTACAAATAATCCGTTTTATGCAGGCAAACTGACCTTGGAATACAACAAACGAAGGGGAATTGATTTCTTGAGAGAAATCATACGTAAAAATCTTGATCATTCAAGGGAAATGGATGTTAAAATGAGAAATATAATTTTTTTTTTTTGTGTGTTTTTTATTGATTTGATTACTTTGTCATCTTAGGAAGTATATGGGAGCAGATCTGGACTCCATGAGCCTCAAAGATCTTCAGAATCTGGAGCAACAGCTTGACATTACTCTTAAGAACATCCGATCCAGAAAAGTATGTATGGATTTTGGGGTTGATGAAGATGTGGGGAATGATGATGATTATGGAGACTGTTGATTTGCTTGTGTTAACTTTACTTTTTGTTGAAGGATTTGGGCGCCGTTGATGATATTATTACTTTTAGGATTGTTGATTTGTTTGTTTTGTGTTGACAAATTTTGTATCGTACATTTGGAAACATTTGATATTGATTTTTTACGATATTATATTTGTACGTTGTCGTTATTAGATTAACTATTGTAGAGGATAAAAATATTTATAGAAACATTCCAACGGAAAAAACTCCGTTGGAATTGTTATTGGAATATTTTCCAACAAAACAATGTTGAATTTTTTCATAAATTCCAATGAAATATATTGTTGGAATTATTGTTGGAATTAATTCCAACGATATAATGTCGTTGGACATAACATTGGAATAATCGTTGGAGTTTATTCCAACATTATATATTCCAAACGGATTAGTACCATTGAATTATCATTGACTGGAATTCCAACGATAACTCTATTTGAATTATTGTGGAAATACCATCGATTTTTCCAACACCGGATATTCCAACCATAAATACCGTTGGAACTACCATTGGAATTTCCGCTGAATTTTGGCATTCCAACTAGGCCATTTTACCAACGACTCATTTTTCGTTGAAATTTTGGAATCGATAATTCCAATGGGACACAAATTCCAACGGATTTTTCCGCTGGAATTTCAATGCTTTTCAGAAGGTTAAACCGCATAACCGCCCGTCACCGCCGATTTGATAGTATTATTTAACCAATTTAACCAAACCGCATGTAATAATTTGATTTGAAATTAACTTAAAACCGCAAAACCGCACTAATCACCTTATTTATGTTATCAAAGTGAATAACGCGAGTTTAATTCCACAATATTGTTCTCCTTATTACTCAAAGAAAAATTCGTCCTATCATCATATGTAAAACTATTTGCAAATTGCAAGTAGAGGATCAATTCAAGGAAATAAATATGAAAAATGAAAATAGGTAAAAGGGTAAGGTTTGTCCATGCACCCACTTTGGACCTCTACGAAGCTGGATCACCTCGATTCACATACACACACACACACCCACACGGATAAGAAAGAAAAATATATTGCTAAACTGTCAGTGGCTTAATCCTCCTGATACCACAAGCTGTGGGGGGAGAGAGTCTGGGCTGAAATCCCCGCTCCATCAAATCCGTGTTTTATCCCTGCTTTGCCATCAAATTGTCCCCAACGAGAAAAGATTTTTGGAACTCATACCGGTGAATAGATCCCTAAGGGTTCGATATGAGAGAGATCGCATACTGAGCGAAAACAATTTGCTTCTTTTACCTTAGAGGATTTTGCACAGTAAAACCAGAAAATCGTCATAACAAGGCATCCCGCGTTTTAAAATCCTTGGAAATATAAATTAAGACTCTATCGCTGGAAAAAATTTTTAAAATGAAAATAGTTTGTTAAAAAAAAAAAAAAAAAAAAAGAAAAAAATATATTGCTTGAAACAAAGTCTTATCTCTTAACAAGAAGCTGGACACGTGTCAGCATTCGCAGGAAACTTCGAACCATAGCCACTAGGAAAAAGATTCTCAAAACGTGGGACCCTGCAGGAGTCTGTCAGTGGGACACGTGTCCTGATACTATGAGCTGGATCGAACGGGGAACTACTCTGGGCTGATAAATGGGCTTTTTCAGTCGCTTTTTGCATATGGGGCCCAGATTGCCGGCAAGAGTTGTGCCCACGTGGCCCATTTGCCACGTGAATTTTGTTCATGAGACTTTGACGTCTTGATTTATTTTAATTTTTGATTTTTTGGTTCAAAAGTGAATATGATGTCCTAAGAAATAGATATGAGTTGGAACTTTCATAATTGACCTAGCTGAAAAATATTCCTCTATAAGCTTAAAATAATGTCCAAACAAAAACCACAAAAAGAAAAAGAATTATCTCATAACCTCACATGTCACGTAGTATTTAAAATTTTAATTTTGCTTGAAATATATTTATAAATTAAGACCCCACCACCATTAAAATTTTATTCTATTAAATAAACTTAGATACAATGGAACATCTGATTTGTCATTCTTTAAATACATATTGAAGTTACATCTATTTATATAAAAAATATTAGACACGTTTGTGTTATGTTATCTTCAATGATCATATAATCCATTCCCGGCCACATTTGTACTGATTTAACCCATCAATACTTGTAGATTTCTACCATACATTGATGTGACATATATAGAAATGAACACTGATCCAACTTTCAAATGGCATTCAATAACAATGTCTTTAATGACATTTTAGGACCCAAAGAGAGGTGATCGATGGATGAAGTTTGAAATGTTAAGAGTGATCAAATAATAGATGATCATGCGAGTAGGTGTTAAAGGGGATTCACATAATAGCCTTTATGGTAATATGACGTTCACCGGGCGAGCAGACCAGAGTCAAAATCTCATTCTCCTTATCTCCCATGACATCTATTTTCCTTTTTCCTTATCAAAACTCAAATAAAAAGTAGGTGTTAAAGAAATTAGTAACCTATTGAATGGATTAAAATAGGTAATAATGAATGATGATTTGGTCATTTTTCCTCAAAAAATGAGTATAAATGATATGGAAGAAAAAAAAAGTTTAGTGAATAATATATTCTGAATATTTTCATAAGAATCACAATATGGGGCAAAAAAGATTCTCGAGCAGAACAAAATTAGAATATTATTTTTTTCTGATTTTATTCAACCATGTCTGATAAGATTCTTTTATAATAAAAAAGTTCTTGAGACGGTCTCATATATGCCCACCTAAAATAAAATAGCATATACTGGCATTTAAATATTACCATTAATATTATTCAAGGAAACAAAGTATTACTATTATTATTTAGGTAAACAAATTATATTGTTATAGAGCAATTCATTCTGTTATCGCTGTTACTTATTATAAATCTAAATCCAACTTTTAAATAATTTCAAGCAGCATTATAATTTGTCAAAGATAATTTCCTCAAATATTTCAAAACTAAAATAAAAACAATTCAAATGTTAAATTAAGGAGCACACGGAGTTTACTCAAAACTTTTGACCAAAAGTGTTAGGTTAGGAAATCCACAAAAATGTCATTTAAGGAGGATGAGTTTATTCAAAACTAATGAAAAAAATTAAAATTTGTTAGGTTAAGAAATTCAAGAATTGACAAACACTCACAATTTCAAGCACTACATATTCTTACAAGTAGATAGACTCAAGAATTAATAAAAGTTATTTTTTTATTAATAAAAGTGAAAGCTGACCTGACAAAAACATGGAGGGGGAAATCCAAAACAATTTTCTCAAAACAACTGTTGCATTACAAGAGAATCAAATAATAATAAAATAAAATTAAAAAAATCCACCATTAAAAGTAGCTCTTCAAATCCAATAGAAAGATTTCCTTAAGCCACAAAACAAACTTGTGGCTGTAAATTCATTCCCCACTGCTGACTAGACTCACCTGCCCATCTTTCTCTCCTATCTTCTTCCCCTAAATACACACTTCAAATTCAAGGGAAAAACAGAGAAAGGAAAAATTTAAAAAACCTGAAATTTCCAAACATGAAGTGAAAGGGAAATTTTTTAGTTGTCAAGAAAGAATAGAGTACAAAGAACAGGAAAAGGGATACTTTTTTGTTAGTAAAAGAGGGTTCTTGTTGTGTAGGGAGATCAGAAAAAATAGAAATTTGCAGCTAAAAATGTCAGAAGTTATGAAAGATTCTTCAATTAAGCTGTTTGGAAAGACAATAGCTTTTTAAGCTGGGTGATGAGGTTGTTTCGATGTTACAGTGACTGAACAGAGACAGAGTTCCTCGGATGCATCAACTTCACAAGACAGTAAGGTTTGTGATCTGCTATGTTTCATACATATTGTTCTTCTATTTCTTTTTTTTTTTTTAATTTTATTTTGGCTGATGAGGAAATTATATGTATATATATGTAATAATTGATTTATGGCAGTTTTCAGAGGAATCCTTTTGGAGTTGAAAAGTGATTTTATTTCTTGTGGAACTTTGTGATTTTTATTTTTATTTTGTTATTTGTTGCTGATGATGGTGCTCTGGTGTGAGGACTTAATTCTTGAATTTGTTATTTGTTGCTGGAGTAAACAGTCATGTTAAGAAATTAGAAAACTAAGGTTTTATGGATGGGTCCAATTTCCAGTTTCCAGCGGCGAAGATTTTATTGATTTTCGTATGTAAAATGGAAATATTTTGGCTTGTTTTTTAAAATTTGTGACGTTGTATGTTTGGAAATGAAAATATGTTTGGTTATAGGTTTGAAGTATATTAG